>CM068372.1:110986914-111593225 GCA_034769895.1 Magicicada septendecula
GGGGGTGGTGTGATAAGGAGTCCTCAACGGAAAGCGTTGTGGCGGGAGGTGAACCGTATGTGCGCCGGAGGGGTTACCTAGGGGGAGACCAGGAACCAATGAGGGAATGAGCACAGGGAGGGAAATCCTAAGTACAAAGAGGGTAGAGGGTATTTTGTAATATTTGTTATAAGGGTAGAATGAGTAAATGGGAGTTAGAGTAGTAAGTTAGTGGAAATAAATGTTTTGAGAGATTGGTGTCATACTAGATAAAATCTGTTAGTGAGTGTTAGAGTCAGAAGGGAGGTAAGGCTATATTTAAACACCCATATGTAAGTCGAATTATTATGAATAACTAAGAGTCACACCAAAATAATTATAATGAAAGTGTATTATCAATGTAATAATGAATGTATTAATGAATGTAATGTAGTGTACACCCAAAATAAAGAGAAAATCATAGTTATAATGTAATAATAATTGAAACAAGTAAGAGATTTTAATAGAATTTGAAAGTCAAATAAAGCTGTAAAATGTGTAATTTTGGTCAATTTAAATGTGAATTTTATTGTTTATTGTAAGGTAATGACAACAATGTTATTTATGAGTATTCTCTAGTTTATTATGTTGTATTATGTTTGAAGGTAAACATTACAAACATGTTTCATGTATTTTATGGTGTAGCTTTGTGTAATGTATGTAGGTCAAGGTCGTCCACTTGACCCAGAGAGATCAGCTGATGGTTGATGTTAGAGACAGGACCAGTTTCTAGTAATTAATTCACGCAATTGTGTTACTTAATTAAATTAAATAATTTTATTTTTTTGATACTGATAAAAGAAATATTTTGGGAAATTAAAATTAAAAAAAAAAAAAAAATTATTTTTTTATGCCTGCCGTATACATGATGTTTTGAGGTTCCGAGTATAGTGTCGTTTACATGTATTACTAGTGTGTTTATTGAATTATATTGTTTAGTATATATGTGTAAGCAAATGTAATGATAAGTGAATTTATGATTTAGTAAGATGTTCCGTTTGTGTTTTTTATGATTGTTAGTAGTAGTGAAGAAGAAATGTAGACTCATGTAAAAGATTTTGGGATTTTAATGAAATTAATGGTAATGTAAAAGTTTGATTTTGAACTTAGATTAATTTTTTAACAAAATTTAAATGATTTGACTTTAATTAGCTGCTGTGTTTTGAGTTGAAAACGTAACGTTGATTTGAGAAAAGAAATTGATCTTGGAAAGATAAAATATTTTATGGAGTTTGTGCAAAATGTAATAATGATTATGTGTACGCACCCAGTACTTGCTAAAGGCAACCCAGTGTGCATGTAAGGGGGAACATATCGGTGGAGGATCTGGTATGGTATAAGGCCAGGGTTTTGATTTTGGGGTGGAATGAAATCCGGTTTTATTCAGACAATGAACAGTGACATAATTTGTGAGCGGGTGTGGTAACAACGCAATACGGTTCTGGGAAATCAAGCTTTGTGTTACGCACTCATACGCGGAACATGAGCACGCGCACAGAAGGGACGCTAACAAGATGGCTAAATTGTAAAACTTCCTTCAACACGTGGTTGGAACATGACGGAAGTCTGTGATGACTCCGCCCATCTGAGTCTACTGCCTCATGCAATGGAATATTGTTAACACCTGTGGCACCGTAAAACTCCACGCGGCATAAGTGTTGACGAACATTTTGTAGCAAGCAGGCTGTGTGTTCCGGTTTGAGCAACAGTTGAGTGGAGCGTTTTGTTAACGCTCTCCCCAGTCGACGAAATAACTCTTCCCCGGCCGGGGTGAATACAAAAGTTCGCGAACTGAAAATCTATTCTAACATATTCACGAAGTGTTAAAGTTTAATTTAAACAAGTTAAATTTGAAAGCGAAACAACATCTCAGACCGAAGTTAGTGGAGTGAAGCGAGAAAATTAAGAAATGTGGTAAATTGACAAAACATTCGTACATATACGCAATGCGGCGCGTGGCCATCAGAGACGCCAAGGGTTAAGTAATCGACTGCCAATTATACTGTACAAATAATTTCATTTTTTAAGGGCCCTAACTAAATAAAATGGGGTTTTAAAACTGTATGAATGTGAGAGTGTAGCAAGTTGGGTTAGCCTTATTTAAATTAAGAATTAGAATAAGGAATAATGTTGAAGTAAATGTTGAATTGTAAGGTGGGTTATCACGGGTAAGCAATAAATTAAATGTTATAAGTCTTTTAATAATGTCAGTAAGCACAAGGTTGCATTAAATAAATTCCATTACAGTATCACTTCTGATGCTTTATCAATTCATTTAACATATTTCTCCTCACAGGTCATTATTTGTTATAACTCGACATATTTGTTATATTATCATAAGCTTTGCTGTTATTCATCAATACTATCTTGGATGTTGGTTTTGTGATTATTCATATTTTTATTTTCACACTTATTTTCATCACCATATAATTATATAATTCATCATCACCGTATGTTATAGTTTTCTATTCTTCTTCATTTTCACCATAATTCATTTTTAACATTGATTATACAATAGTTTGTAACATTTTTATGTTGGTTAGTTTCTTTTAATTATTTATTTAAGTAGTTGTGTCATTTATTATTATTATCTCCTTGTTTGTCATTTAATCATTATCTCTTTTCATTTATTATGCACTTTATATTAGATGGATTGTTCATGATATTGTTACGACGGTCTACTCGATCGTCGTAGGTACAGTGGAAACAAAATAAGTACAAGACACCAATTAAGTCACTAATCACACCTTTAATTGTTCTAGTAAAACAGTTCGTAATTAACAGCACAGTGTCTACAACAAATCAAATGAAAATTGTTCATACGCAATAAAATGTCCACTAATATTAAAACTCAACTGTATTACAATTATACCGTCCGAATATAAAACGCAACACTTCACTAATAACTACTTGAACGTACACCGTAATAACCCGAACCGCTCTGTAAATATATCGCACTAATACTCTCGAACCGCACAGTCAAAAATCTCGCATTGAACTGAAAAACTAAGGCCGCGACGCGATGTATTTATAGTTACGCTACACACACCAGAAGCTTCCAAACTGCATCTTATCTCTCGCGAACTACGTAATTGCTGCGGCCTTGACACAGTCCGAGCGCCCGAGCGAAGTCGAGAAAATTCTCGCAACATGCGTTTAGTAGCACGTACACCACACGCTTACGTCGAGATCTTTCTGGCACATTCGATAAACGCCTAGATTGTTCTATGCTGTCGTAGCACTTCCCCCTCCTTAAGCCTGTTCGTCCCGAACTGGCAAAGCGTCTCTAAATTTGTATTTCGCCAGGCGATCTAGGTGGACGACCTTGAACTTTCGCTGTCCTTCCTGTTGAATCCGATAAACAACATCGTTAATCCTTTTTTTTACAGTGTAGGGCCCTTCCCAGTTAGACTGAAGCTTAGGTGAGCGACCACGACGGCGCTTTGGATTGAACAACCAGACCTGATCTCCTTCTTGGAAACCCACACTATTGCTGCGAATGTCATACCGAGTTTTCATTTTATCACTGGCAATCTTGAGCCGTCCTCTTACCAAGCGATTCATTTCTCGCAGTTGGTTTTCTAATTGCGAGGAATAGTTCTTTGGCTCTTGGGACTGAGTCTCAGGTGATCCAAACATCAAGTCCCCAGGAAGACGAATCTCCCGCCCAAACACCAATTTTGCTGGAGTCATGCCGGTTGTGTCATGTACTGATGATCTATACGCCATAAGGAATAGTGGTATACGTTGGTCCCAGTCTGTTTGGTTCTCGTCAACAACTTTCGAAAGATGCTGCTCAAGTGTCCTGTTGAATCTCTCAACCATCCCGTCCGACTGAGGATGCAGAGGCGTTGTCCTGGTCTTTCGAATTCCAAGTAGACGGCATAATTCTTTAAACACTCCTGATTCGAAATTTCTCCCTTGATCCGTATGGATTTCCATAGGGGCTCCATAACGGCAACAGAAGTTGTGAACTAACTGCTTTGCCACAGTGGTAACCTCCTGATTTGGAATTGCGTAGGCTTCCACCCACTTAGTAAAGTAGTCACCTACAACCATGATGTACCGGTTTCCATCGTCAGTAACTGGGAATGGTCCAGCAATGTCTATGGCAATTCTCTCGAAAGGTTGTCCAACGTTATACTGTCTCATTTTTCCCCTGCTTCTGGTTTGTGGGCCCTTGCTTGCAGCACATATTTAACACGTCCGAACCCATTCCTCTACGTCGTGGCGAAGATGAAGCCAATAGAATCGCTTCCGTATTTTGTCAAGGGTTTTGTTAACGCCAAGATGGCCTCCAGATGTTCCATCATGCATCTCCTTCAAAACAGACTGCACTTTACTTCGGGGAACTATCAACTGCATGACCACGTCTCGTCCATCTGCACTTTCCCAAGTATTTTTCAGCAATCCGTTTTCTAAGGTGAGAGATTCCCATTGTGCCCAGTAGCCCTTCAGCACTTCGGAACCATGGCAGATATCTTGCCAATCCGGGCGGCGACCTTCCTCTTTTGCTGTCAAGATCGGTCCAATGTCTTCATCAGTCATCTGTTCTTGTCTACAGTCTTGTGTTGTCCAGCCGTCAGCCAGGAAATCTAGAGTGATGGCTTCAACATGTTCGCTTGAGTTTTGTTCTTCCTTTCTGTGGCAATGTCGGCAGTCTTCAGGGCACGGTCTTCGTGATAAGCCATCTGCATTACCGTGCAGGCGCCCCCGCCGATGTTGTACCTTGAAGTTGTACTCTTGCAGACGTTCGAGCCACCTTGCCAACTGTCCTTCCGGATTTTTAAATCTCAAGAGCCATGCAAGTGCAGCATGGTCAGTACGTAGTGAAAACTCTCTCCCATAGAGGTATTTATGGAAGTGCTCCAAAGCTCTGACAATTGCCAACAACTCTCTTCTTGTAACACAATAATTTCTCTCTGGTTTAGAAAGCGTCTTGCTGTAATACGCTATTACTCGTTCTTCACCGTTCTGCACTTGAGACAAAACTGCTCCTAGACCAGTATTGCTTGCGTCTGTGTCTACGATGTACTTCCCTTCGGAAGCTGGAAAAGCGAGAATTGGCTGCGAACATAATGCAATCTTCAACGTTCTAAATGCTTGTTCACACTCTCTCGACCATTGGAAGTTTCGTTTATTTTCCGTTAGCTCATGTAGTGGTTTAGCAATAGTAGCGAAGCCTTTCACAAAACGTCGGTAATATGAGCATAACCCCAGGAAACTCCGAACTTCGTGTTTATTCTTTGGAACTGGCCAGTCTCTTACGGTGTCTACTTTATTAGGATCCATGCTAACGCCCGCTGCCGAAACTAGATGGCCCAAATACTGTACTTCCTTCTGGAATAGAGAACACTTCTTCGGGCTCAGCTTCAGTTGTGCACCGTGAATTCTAGTTAGAACTTCCTTAAGGTTTTCCAAATGATCTTCGAAAGTCTTCCCGATCACTATGACATCGTCTAAGTAAACAAGGCAAGTTTTCCACGTCAGGCCTCGGAGTATCAGGTTTATCAATCTCTCAAATGTTGCCGGTGCATTACAGAGTCCAAATGGCATGACGTTAAATTGGAATAAGCCACTTGGGGTCGAGAAAGCGGTCTTTTCCTTGTCTTCTTGATGGAGACCCACTTGCCAATATCC
This sequence comes from Magicicada septendecula, assembly GCA_034769895.1. NCBI lineage: Eukaryota > Metazoa > Arthropoda > Insecta > Hemiptera > Cicadidae > Magicicada > Magicicada septendecula. The sequence continues at coordinate 110,992,573 of CM068372.1, forward strand.
ACTCTTCAGGTCCAATGTGGAAAACTACTGTGCTCCGGACAACGTGTCGAGTGTATCGTCAACGCGAGGTAATGGATAGCAGTCTTTCTTTGTAACATCATTTAACCTCCGGTAGTCTACGCAGAAACGCAATCCACCATCCTTCTTCGCTACCAGCACTACAGGGGAAGACCAAGCACTTGACGAAGGTTCAATTACTCCCTCTGTCAACATGTCCTGTACTAACCGAGACATCTCCTCTTGTTTAGATAATGGAGGCCTTCGAGGAGGTTGGCGTATCGGTGTTGTGTCCCCAGTATTGATGCGATGTTGCACAAGAGAGGTTCTTCCCAGTGACTGTCCCCGAACTGCAAAACAATCTTTGAATTCGTGTAAAAACTGTCCGAGTTCTTTTACCTCACCACTTGAGAGGTCGTTAGAAGATCTGTTCAATAATTCTTGCAGTTCCTCTGGTAATTTAGAAGTATCCGAAGAACTGGGTCTTCGTTGCGTTATTCCGGCTACCCAGGCCACAGGAGTCAATTTGCCTAGGAGCGTATTGCTTTGTAAAGTGATAGCTTGATCCAAAATATTCGCCACTCTAATAGGTACATTTCCGGTTTCGTCAGGTTTTACTAAACTTCTGGCAATTAGTATGCCCGGTGTGCTGACTACCTGGGGTTCGAATATAGAGCACTGATTGCCCCTAGTATCTACCGCAGTTCTAACCGTGATGATCTTTTCGGAGTTTGGCGGAACAGTTACGGCCACTTGGTTTATGACGTCCATCGATTTTTCTGCTGTCGTCATTGTTGATAGCATTACCTCTTCGCCTCCGATTCTCAAGACATTGTTTTTGAAGTCGACTATAAATCCGTATGCGTTCATAACGTCCACACCAAGAATTGCTTCATCCACAATGTCTGCAACAAGTACTTGATGATTAAACTTAAGTCTACCGAGGCGTAGGTGTATCTCCACTTTTCCATACACTTTTACAGGCCGTCCAGTAGCTGTTCGCAAGCTGCAAGAGCACCAGATTGGCTTGAGATCTTTCACCACGTCGGGGCGCACAATAGAAACTGTTGCGCCTGTGTCAACTGTAATCGAGGTTGGCCTTTCTTGAACAAATCCGGTAACTACCAAGCTCCCGGTGTTTTTCTGAAGCGTAGAAATTGCGTATTCTATAGGGGCTTCGTTCCTCCAGTTAGTCAGCACACGCCCCGTTGCACCGACTATTGCTCGTTTCCCTGCTGCTGAATTCTAACCCGACAATCTCGTTGTAGATGTCCAGGTTTCCCACATCGATAACACTTCGGTCTTCCATCCTTTCTTATTTTGTTCTGTGGCGCCGACCGTCGAGTCTCTGTTCCTTGTTCTTCTTCCTCATCGTCTGCGCCGTCGCGATCTTTTGGCTCGCGCACTTTATGACTTGTCCAACCAGACGCTGATTTGGCGGCCTCAAATTGCAAAGCATGTACCAGGGCGTCCGCACTGTTCTGGTGTCTTGCCATTCATAACACTTGCTGTAGTTCGTTATCTCGGACACCGGCAGTAAATGTCTGCATCGCAAAACGCGTTCGAAAATCTTCTGGCGCTTCAGGATAGGCCAGTCTAATTAGTCTGTCGATACTTGCTTCAAACTCTTGAAGACTTTCCCCGGAATGCTGTCGCCTTGCTCTCAACTGGGTGCAGTACACATCTCGCAAATGTTTATCACCATACCGTAATTCCAGAGCTTTTATCAACTCGGCATAGGTGTTCTGGCTGTCAGGTGGCACTTTCTGTAGTAGTTCTGCCGCGGGTCCTTTTAATGCAAGAACAAGTGAAACAGCCTTGTCTTTTTCTGTCCAATTATTTGCGCATGCAGCAGCTTCAAATTGGCGGAGGTACGTTGCCCAGTGAGTGCTTCCGTCAAAGGTTGGAGCTTTGACATGAACTGTCCCTACTGCAGGCAAAGTGACTTTCTCTGTTAACTTATTTTCTGTCTTGATCACTGGTACAGTCTGTTCAGAAATTTGTTTTGGTTGAATCTTCATGCACTGTTCAACTTCAGTTTTAATTTGTTCTCTTATGTTTGCCATTGAGTTTTCTACTGCAGATATTTTATTTGACACAGATTCTTCTATAACAGATATTTTTGTAGACATCGATTCCTCCACAGTCAAGACAGATTTTTCTACTTCAGCTATTTTTAATGTCATTGATTTATGTACCTCCGATATTTTAGTTACTTGCTTATTAAGCTCACCTCGTAGGAGACCCAACTCTGCAGCGGTTTGTTCTTGTGTCTGCTTTTGCTGCTGTATTAACTCCTTGATGTCATCTGCCTCCAGCTTGCGTTTTTCATCCTGTCGTCTTTCTGTTTCTTCTCTTTCTTGTATTCGTTCTTCTTTTTGTCGTCTTTCTGCTTCTTCCTGTGTCTGCCGCAGCAGTGTTTGTAAAGCTTCCATCATCTGACTGGGATCCATGTTTACTGATTAATTACGAATCACACACGTCTTATACAAAGCGTCGACTGTTTCCACTGTTAACCGTTCTATCCCAGTTCTGACACCACTGTTACGACGGTCTACTCGATCGTCGTAGGTACAGTGGAAACAAAATAAGTACAAGACACCAATTAAGCCACTAATGACACCTTTAATTGTTCTAGTAAAACAGTTCGTAATTAACAGCACAGTGTCTACAACAAATCAAATGAAAATTGTTCATACGCAATAAAATGTCCACTAATATTAAAACTCAACTGTATTACAATTATACCGTCCGAATATAAAACGCAACACTTCACTAATAACTACTTGAACGTACACCGTAATAACCCGAACCGCTCTGTAAATATATCGCACTAATACTCTCGAACCGCACAGTCAAAAATCTCGCATTGAACTGAAAAACTAAGGCCGCGACGGGATGTATTTATAGTTACGCTACACACACCAGAAGCTTCCAAACTGCGTCTTATCTCTCGCGAACTACGTAATTGCTGCGGCCTTGACACAGTCCGAGCGCCCGAGCGAAGTCGAGAAAATTCTCGCAACATGCGTTTAGTAGCACGTACACCACACGCTTACGTCGAGATCTTTCTGGCACATTCGATAAACGCCTAGATTGTTCTATGCTGTCGTAGCAATATCGTCTAGTCTTCGTCTGTTCCCATAATTAGTTTATATTCACTCGTAGTTGGTCTAATATATTTCATTTAGGTTCACATAATTCTTCTTCTCTGGTTTGCTTCATTTGGTTATCTATAACATCCGTCCTTCTTCTTCAATGGTTTATGGCTACTTGGTTTAACCGAGGTCGATTATCCTTGTCGCTCTGTTTCCTCGGATTATTTTGGTGTCCAGATTGGTTTCTGTTCTGATGAAGTATCTACTTATCATACGGCTCTTCCACTTGGCTGCTACTAAATCTTCATTTACTTCATGTTCTTCCATCCTTGTTTGAACTACTTCCGTCGTTGTTAATTCCTTTTTAATTAACAGGTATTGTAATTTTTCTAACATAAAATAGTCACTGGTATTTAACACTATTATAATCATTTCGTCATTTGGATTATTAACAAAATATTTTAATGATACATTACTTATTGATAATATTATCAACATTGTATGATGCATTTCAATCGCTCGTAGATTTAATTTAAATATATCTTTATTTAAGTTTTTATTCATCATTTTATTGTGATTTACTTTTAATATTTTTATTAAGTTCTTTCTATAATTATTAAACTTCATTAATTCTCTCTGTTCATTAATAGGGAGGTTAAATATGTTAACTAACCCATATTTAATCATCTCCATTCCTTCTTGTGTATTTCTTATTTTCTTTGGATATATTTTTCCTATCTTCTTGGTCGTCGGAATAATTTGGTTCTTTTCACCTTTGGTGTTGATTTCTATGTGTTGAATATTTTCTTTGTCTCTGTTATGTTTATTTTCAGATAACAATGCTTTTGAGTCTTCTTTATTTTCTGTTTGTTTACCATTATCTTCAGATTGTAGACTTAATTCTTCCATGGTTTCATCATTTTCTATTATCGCTTCTATTGATGGTTCACTCCTATTTTCTGTTTCCTTATTTAATCGTTCCACGTTTGGTGTTTCTTTTATCGCCGGTTTGCCATCATTTTTTATTTCTTCCCTCCAGAGTTGAATTTTTTCGGTGTTTTCTTTAATTCGCTTACTGACGTCATCTATTTTATCCTCCATCTACTTGTTGTTCTCAGTCATTTGTTGGCATAATTTTTGATTGTCTTCCTTCAGATCTGCTTTTAAAGTTTTGGTAGTTTCTTTCATTTCTCCGAATTTTTCCATCATCATTCTCATCAAGTTGTCCAACTTTGTTTCTTCGGTTGCTACGGGTCTCTCAGTTTGGTTTACTTCTGGTTGGTTTTCTTGGGTATTAACTGTTGTAACTTCCATTTCAGTTGTTGGTTGTTCTTCCTGTACCTCCATGTTTGCTTCGTTGTTTGTCTGTTCGCGTTCTCCTTGTTTGGCCTGGTGTCTGGTATTGTGTCCGTTGTGTGAGGCATGGTCGTTCTACTGTAATTGCCGGGCTAAATTAGGATAACTTAATTAAAATGTAATATTCTCCTGTCTATTTTTAAAGCCGCACTAGTTGGTCGCTACTTTATAAATGAACTTTTCTTAAAATTGTTTTGTTTGTTCTATTTTTGTTGTATTCTAGTATTTCTCCTTTTTATAACCCACTCGTCGCTGGCGTCAATTTAATACAAACTCAACTCTTCTCTTTTAAAACGTTTACTTGTTGTTGAATTAAACACTCGCGTTCATTATATATTCTTCAACAATTTTCTATTTATTTTTTTAATTGTTTAATTCGATTTTGAGTTTTTTGTTTATTTATATTTGAGTAATTATTTGGTTGTAGATCTGCCGATAAATGTAAACTCTTGCGTAGATCTCTTGACGTTAGTTCACTCTCCTGTTGAATAGTGTCGTCTGTGTGTGTCAGTGTATAGTCTTGACAAAGTTATTTTATGTAAATTAAACCTTCTCGTACCTGCGATGTTGTACTGGAAGTTCACTTGGTCACAGGTGGTTAATAAACTGTCAAGCTTTTGATCAAACAGTATATTAATGCTGTAAAAGCTTTTTGTAAACACTTTTAAATTTTACTTGGGCGCCATATGTGCTTTCGAGAGAAATGTCCCATAAAAAGAATTCTTCTGAATAAAATAATAGTTAATTCTGATATTTTATAAATCAATAATTGATTAAATGGTTAGATCAAGATCATGCATTAAATTTCTGTTTATTTGTTTACTATAAAAAATGCAACTCAATAATTAGTAATACTGATTAATTATTTGTTGAAAATTGTTGTTACTTTACAATTCAGTCTTTATTACTTGTTCTATAATAAATTCAATTAAATACATTCATTTGAAAATAACAAACGGATCACAGATCATCCGGTTTTTTACTTTTATGTAGCTCAGTTGAGTTGCCATGAAAACTCTAGTTATAATCGATAAATTATTTATAATTGTTATTTGTCTCAAGGGTGACTTCTTTTAAGTTACAGAACAGAACGCCACAGCCTTTTTTTACAATGCTCTTATGATATATCATATTGTTAGGTTAGACACCTTTAGTTATTGAAAGTTAATAAACGAAAAGTTCGATTATTCTGAATAAATTTTAGATTAGTTATAAAAACGTTAACACATGAAATCTTACATCGGAATATGTTAATTCCTCTAAATAACTTTAAAACAGTGTTGGTCACTTATAGTATTATTGTTTTTTGCGTCAGTACACATGTGTATTATTCTATACTGTTATTGGCTAAAATGTAAACAAAGTAAGTATTAGCACTGTACTCCCTGGTGATTAATCGCAATGATTAATTTATTAACACTTCTAACGATCTGATTCAATGATCGTGTTTACACTTCACTTGATTTCGCACATGAACGGGTTTATTTTCTTCTTGAATAAGCTACTGCTTTGGTTATGTTTGATAATTAACCTCGTTCTTTCACACGCACTTCTTGTAAAAAGTTCACTACTATTGTCAATGCACTGATTGAAATATACTTCTTCCTTCTCGTTGACTTATTAAATTTTGGATGATTAGTTGGCCTGGATTTGTTGTTGCTGGTTGAGTGAATTTAGACAAAATGCTTCTCTGTTTACAATGACAATCGTTTATATAGATTTTTCAGAAAGCCGCTTGGTGCTCTAGGAGTGTTTCTAAAATCGTCCGTGATTGGTCTGAAATTATGTCATGATGACGTACAGTAATTCTATTTATAGGCATTACATATTTGAATTTTGATCGTTGGTGTCGTTTGTGTTATTATTCCTTGTATTTAAACGAGATTCACCAAATTTATGATGCTAACGTTTATACCTTAGTTATTACAATTTCAATTCGAGTTCTATTACTCTCATTGTACAGCTTATTTATTTAGCTTTATTTTGACATGGCTTGATGCCAGTTTGGTCACAGTTTTCATTAATATTTCTTTATTTTAATCTTACTAGTGCATTGTTTACATTCGTCGTCTGCTAAATGCTGCAAATCCGACTATTAATTTTTTTCTAATATTTGTTTAATTATTCTTAATTTCTAATTTGAACATGATTAATTGATTAAAAAGAATACCTTATTATATATAAATGCTGCATTCAGCTGAACAATATTAATTATCTGTTTACATTTGTTGATTTACTAACATAAACTTCCATATTTTACTATTTTTATTTTAACATGTCCTTCTCATATCTTATTCTTATAACATCACACATGTGGTGGTGCTTTACATTCTCTTTATCATTGTCACGATTCTACTTCATTATGCTTAGTAGGGTTTCTATCTGATTCTTATTTCCTTGATTTAAATTGGTCATTCAGGGTCTGTTATCATCATGTCACAATGTTTTGCTCCCTGACTATTATTATATTTCTGCACACATTTTATTTACTTATGAAGTCATCTCAACACATACAGTGCTTACATTTTTAGTTATTCTTAATTTATGATAATACATATTTGGCTTTCACATTATCTTTTACAGTTTGTGACTATTCCTAGCATAGTTCTCTACATTTGTCTCTTTTAAATCATTGCTTTGACTTGGATCAGCTAATGTGCTGTTTTTTATTCATAATATATAGTACAATACTATTCAAGTCAGTTGTTATTTTGCTTATTCTATTTGATTCTGTTTATCAAAGATTTTTATTGAGCTCACTTGACAGTTTATGTGGGAAACTTGTCTTGTCATTTCATCTTTGTCATTCAGTTTACTTATGTTGTAGTGTCATTTAGTACATGTAGTGGATTTATCACTGTTTACTTGAATTCCTTCTCTCCTTTCATTCGTTATTTGTTTATTATTTTTACTGTTACATTCGTCCTGGTTACTCATTTATAGTTCTTTTAGTATTATTCACCCTTTTGGTGTTCATTATTATTATGGAACATTTTGTGATGTTACACATGCTCCCCTCTCAAAATTGATAATTTGAGAAAAACAAGTTCTTTGGTTTGATGAAATTATCATTTTAACTTGGTTCAATTATAAAACTACTGCTTCCTTTTTTATCTAAATTAATGGTTTTTTGGTGTATTGGTTTAGACTATGTTCATCGTTAGTCCTATCTTCAGCTTACAAGTATTAGTTAATTTTTCATTCTCTTGGGTTATATTATACATTGGTTGGTTAAAATATACATTTGTTCTTATTTTGAGAATTTCCCTGTTCTCCTGTAGTAATACATTTCTCCTTCACATTATACATATCCTGATTCTTATAACAATTCTCCTTTTCTCTTTCATTTACCTCGAAGTTGTTGATTTAATCCTTGAAATATTATAATTCCCTAACATTTATAGCAGGTTCGGAGTCAGTGGGGCTCTCATTGGCATCCATTCTCCGCCGTTTCTTAACTATACACTCACAGATCAGAGGAATCTTCATCTCTGTCTGAGACAATAAAACGTTGTACATAACAACAGTTGCACTATCACAACACATAAGACATATATATTATTTATACTTCATTATAAGACATTATATTCATTTAATAGAATACTCAATGGATTAGAGGTTCCATTACATAAATTCCATTACTGTATGACTTCAGATGCTTTATCAATTCATTTAACATATTTCTCCTCACAGGTCATTATTTGTTATAACTCGACATATTTGTTATATTATCATAAGCTTTGCTGTTATTCATCAATACTATCTTGGATGTTGGTTTTGTGATTATTCATATTAATATTTCACACTTATTTTCTTCACCATATAATTATGCAATTAATTCTTAAATTCATCATCACCGTATGTTATAGTTTTCTATTCTTCTTCATTTTCACCATAATTCATTTTTAACATTGATTATACAATAGTGTGTAACATTTTTATGTTGGTTAGTTTCTTTTAATTATTTATTTAAGTAGTTGTTTCATTTATTATCATTATCTCCTTGTTTGTCGTTTAATCATTATCTCTTTGTTTGTCGTTTAATCATTATCTCTTTTCATTTATTATGCACTTTATATTAGATGGATTGTTCATGATATCGTCTAGTCTTCGTCTGTTCCCGTAATTAGTTTATTTTCACTCGTAGTTGGTCTAACATATTTCATTTAGGTTCACATAATTCTTCTTCTCTGGTTTGCTTCATTGGTTATCTATAACATCCGTCCTTCTTCTTCAATGGTTTATGGCTACTTGGTTTAACCGTGGTCGATTATCCTTGTCGCTCTGTTTCCTCGGATTATTTTGGTGTCCAGATTGGTTTCTGTACTGGTGAAGTATCTACTTATCATAAGGCTCTTCCACTTGGCTGCTACTAAATCTTCATTTACTTCACGTGCTTCCATCCCTGTTTGAACTATTTCCGTCGTTGTTAATTCCTTTTTAATTAACAGGTATTGTAACTCTTCTAATATAAAATAGTCACTGGTATTTAACACTATTTTAATCATTTCGTCATTTGGATTATTAACCAAATATTTTAATGATACATTACTTATTGATAATTTTATCAACATTGTATGATGCATTTCAATCGCTGGTAGATTTAATTTAAATATATCTTTATTTAAGTTTTTATTCACCATTTTATTGTGATTTACTTTTAATATTTTTATTAAGTTCTTTCTATAATTTTTAAACTTAATAATTCTCTCTGTTCATTAATAGGGAGGTTAAATATGTTAACTAACCCATCTTTAATCATCTCCATTCCTTCTCGTGTATTTCTTTTTTTATTTGGACATATTTTTCCTATCTTCTTGGTCTTCGGAATAATTTGGTTCTTTTCACCTTTGGTGTTGATTTCTATGTGTTGAATATTTTCTTTGTCTCTGTTATGTTTATTTTCAGATAACAATGCTTTTGAGTCTTCTTTATTTTCTGTTTGTTTACCATTATCTTCAGATTGTAGGCTTAATTCTTCCATGGTTTCATCATTTTCTATTATCGCTTCTATTGATGGTTCACTCCTATTTTCTGTTTCCTTATTTAATCGTTCCACGTTTGGTGTTTCTTTTATCGCCGGTTTGCCATCATTTTTTATTTCTTCCCTCCAGAGTTGAATTTTTTCGGTGTTTTCTTTAATTCGCTTACTGACGTCATCTATTTTATCCTCCATCTACTTGTTGTTCTCAGTCATTTGTTGGCATAATTTTAATTGTCTTCCTTCAGATCTGCTTTTAAAGTTTCGGTAGTTTCTTTCATTTCTCCGAATTTTTCCATCATCATTCCCATCAAGTTGTCCAACTTTGTTTCTTCGGTTGCTACGGGTCTCTCAGTTTGGTTTACTTCTGGTTGGTTTTCTTGGGTATTAACTGTTGTAACTTCCATTTCAGTTGTTGGTTGTTCTTCCTGTACCTCCATGTTTGCTTCGGTGTTTGTCTGTTCGCGTTCTCCTTGTTTGGCCTGGTGTCTGGCATTGTGTCCATGTGTATGAGGCATGGTCGTTCTACTGTAATTGCCGGGCTAAAATAGGATAACTTAATTAAAATGTAATATTCACCTGTATATTTTTAAAGCCGCACTAGTTGGTCGCCACTTTATAAATGAACTTTTCTTAAAATTGTTTTGTTTGCTCTATTTTTGTTGTATTCTAGTATTTCTCCTTTTTATAAGTCACTCGTCGCTGGTGTCAATTTAATACAAACTCAACTCTTCTCTTTTAAAAATTTTACTGGTTTTTGAATTTAACACTTGCGTTCATTTAATATATTCTTCAACTATTTTCTATTTATTTTTTTAATTGTTTAATTCAATTTTGAGGTTTTTGTTTATTTATATTTGAGTAATTATTTGGTTGTAGATCTGCTGATGAATGTAAACAGTTGCGTAGATCTCTTGACGTTAGTTCACTCTCCTGTTGAATAGTGTCGTCTGTGTGTGTCAGTGTATAGTCTTGACAAAGTTATTTTATATAAATTAAGCCTTCACGTACCTGTGATGTTGTACTGGAAGTTCACTTGGTCACAGGTGGTTAATAAACTGTCAAGCTTTTGATCAAACAGTATATTAATGCTGTGAAAACTTTTTGTAAACACTTTTAAATTTTACTTGGGCGCCATATGTGCTTTCGAGAGAAATGTCCCATAAAAAGAATTCTTCTGAATAAATTAATAGTTAATTCTGATATTTTATAAATCAATAATTGATTAAATGGTTAGATCAAGATCATGCATTAAATTTCTGTTTATTTGTTTACTATAAAAATGCAACTCAATAATTAATAATACTGATTAATTATTTGTTGAAATAATTGTTGACAATTGTTGTTACTTTACAATTCAGTTATTTATTACTCGTTCTATAATAAATTCAATTAAATACATTCATTTGAAAATGACAAACGGATCACAGATCATCCGGTTTTTTACTTTTATGTAGCTCAGTTCAGTTGCCATGAAAACTGTAGTTATAATCGATAGATTATTTACAATTGTTATTTGTCTCAAGGGTGACTTCTTTTAAGTTACAGAATAGAATGCCACAGCCTTATTTTACAATGCTCTTATGATATATCATATTGTTAGGTTAGACACCTTTAGTTATTGAAAGTTAATAAACGAAAAGTTCGATTATTCTGAATAAATTTTAGATTAGTTATAAAAACGTTAACACATGAAATCTTACATCGGAATATGTTAATTCCTCTAAATAACTTTAAAACAGTGTTGGTCACTTATAGTATTATTGTTTTTTGCGTACGTACACATGTGTATTATTCTATACTGTTATTGGCTAAAATGTAAACAAAGTAAGTATTAGCACTGTACTCCCTGGTGATTAATCGCAATGATTAATTTATTAACACTTCTAACGATCTGATTCAATGATCGTGTTTACACTTCACTTGATTTCGCACATGAACGGGTTTATTTTCTTCTTGAATAAGCTACTGCTTTGGTTATGTTTGATAATTAACCTCGTTCTTTCACACGCACTTCTTGTAAAAAGTTCACTACTATTGTCAATGCACTGATTGAAATATACTTCTTCCTTCTCGTTGATTTATTAAATTTTGGATGATTAGTTGGCCTGGATTTGTTGTTGCTGGTTGAGTGAATTTAGACAAAATGCTTCTCTGTTTACAATGACAATCGTTTATATAGATTTTCCAGAAAGCCACTTGGCGCTCTAGGAGTGTTTCTAAAATCGTCCGTGATGGTCTGAAATTATGTCATGATGACGTACAGTAATTCTATTTATAGGCATTACATATTTGAATTTTGATCATCGGTGTCGTTTGTGTTATTATTCCTTGTATTTATTCGAGATTCACCAAATTTATAATGCTAATGTTTATATCTCAGTTATTACAATTTCAATTCGCGTTCTATTACTATCATTGTACAGCTTATTTATTTAGCTTTATTTTGACATGGCTTGATGCCAGTTTGGTCACAGTTTTCATTAATATTTCTTTATTTTAATCTTACTAGTGCATTGTTTACATTCGTCGTCTGCTAAATGCTGCAAATCCGACTATTAATTTTTTTCTAATATTTGTTTAATTATTCTTAATTTCTAATTTGAACATGATTAATTGATTAAAAAGAATACCTTATTATATATAAATGCTGCATTCAGCTAAACAATATTAATTATCTGTTTACATTTGTTGATTTACTAACATAAACTTCCATATTTTACTATTTTTATTTTAACATGTCCTTCTCATATCTTATTCTTATAACATCACACATGTGGTGGTGCTTTACATTCTCTTTATCATTGTCACGATTCTACTTCATTATGCTTAGTAGGGTTTCTATCTGATTCTTATTTCCTTGATTTAAATTGGTCATTCAGGGTCTGTTATCATCATGTCACAATGTTTTGCTCCCTGACTATTATTATATTTCTGCACACATTTTATTTACTTATGAAGTCATCTCAACACATACAGTGCTTACGTTTTTAGTTATTCTTAATTTATGATAATACATATTTGGCTTTCACATTATCTTTTACAGTTTGTGACTATTCCTAGCATAGTTCTCTACATTTGTCTCTTTTAAATCATTGCTTTGACTTGGATCAGCTAATGTGCTGTTTTTTATTCATAATATATAGTACAATACTATTCAAGTCAGTTGTTATTTTGCTTATTCTATTTGATTCTGTTTATCAAAGATTTTTATTGAGCTCACTTGACAGTTTATGTGGGAAACTTGTCTTGTCATTTCATCTTTGTCATTCAGTTTACTTATGTTGTAGTGTCATTTAGTACATGTAGTGGATTTATCACTGTTTACTTGAATTCCTTCTCTCCTTTCATTCGTTATTGGTTTATTATTTTTACTGTTACATTCGTCCTGGTTACTCATTTATAGTTCTTTTAGTATTATTCACCCTTTTGGTGTTCATTATTATTATGGAACATTTTGTGATGTTACACATGCTCCCCTCTCAAAATTGATAATTTGAGAAAAACAAGTTCTTTGGTTTGATGAAATTATCATTTTAACTTGGTTCAATTATAAAACTACTGCTTCCTTTTTTATCTAAATTAATGGTTTTTTGGTGTATTGGTTTAGACTATGTTCATCGTTAGTCCTATCTTCAGCTTACAAGTATTAGTTAATTTTTCATTCTCTTGGGTTATATTATACATTGGTTGGTTAAAATATACATTTGTTCTTATTTTGAGAATTTCCCTGTTCTCCTGTAGTAATACATTTCTCCTTCACATTATACGTATCCTGATTCTTATAACAATTCTCCTTTTCTCTTTCATTTACCTCGAAGTTGTTGATTTAATCCTTGAAATATTATAATTCCCTAACATTTATAGCAGGTTCGGAGTCAGAGGGGCTCTCATTGGCATCCATTCTCCGCCGTTTCTTAACTATACACTCACAGATCAGAGGAATCTTCATCTCTGTCTGAGACAATAAAACGTTGTACATAACAACAGTTGCACTATCACAACACATAAGACATATATATTATTTATACTTCATTATAAGACATTATATTCATTTATTAGAATACTCAATGGATTAGAGGTTCCATTACATAAATTCCATTACTGTATGACTTCAGATGCTTTATCAATTCATTTAACATATTTCTCCTCACAGGTCATTATTTGTTATAACTCGACATATTTGTTATATTATCATAAGCTTTGCTGTTATTCATCAATACTATCTTGGATGTTGGTTTTGTGATTATTCATATTAATATTTCACACTTATTTTCTTCACCATATAATTATGCAATTAATTCTTAAATTCATCATCACCGTATGTTATAGTTTTCTATTCTTCTTCATTTTCACCATAATTCATTTTTAACATTGATTATACAATAGTGTGTAACATTTTTATGTTGGTTAGTTTCTTTTAATTATTTATTTAAGTAGTTGTTTCATTTATTATCATTATCTCCTTGTTTGTCGTTTAATCATTATCTCTTTGTTTGTCGTTTAATCATTATCTCTTTTCATTTATTATGCACTTTATATTAGATGGATTGTTCATGATATCGTCTAGTCTTCGTCTATTCCCGTAATTAGTTTATTTTCACTCGTAGTTGGTCTAACATATTTCATTTAGGTTCACATAATTCTTCTTCTCTGGTTTGCTTCATTGGTTATCTATAACATCCGTCCTTCTTCTTCAATGGTTTATGGCTACTTGGTTTAACCGTGGTCGATTATCCTTGTCGCTCTGTTTCCTCGTATTATTTTGGTGTCCAGATTGGTTTCTGTACTGGTGAAGTATCTACTTATCATAAGGCTCTTCCACTTGGCTGCTACTAAATCTTCATTTACTTCACGTGCTTCCATCCCTGTTTGAACTATTTCCGTCGTTGTTAATTCCTTTTTAATTAACAGGTATTGTAACTCTTCTAATATAAAATAGTAACTGGTATTTAACACTATTTTAATAATTCCGTCATTTGGATTATTAACCAAATATTTTAATGATACATTACTTATTGATAATTTTATCAACATTGTATGATGCATTTCAATCGCTGGTAGATTTAATTTAAATATATCTTTATTTAAGTTTTTATTCACCATTTTATTGTGATTTACTTTTAATATTTTTATTAAGTTCTTTCTATAATTTTTAAACTTAATAATTCTCTCTGTTCATTAATAGGGAGGTTAAATATGTTAACTAACCCATCTTTAATCATCTCCATTCCTTCTCGTGTATTTCTTTTTTTATTTGGACATATTTTTCCTATCTTCTTGGTCTTCGGAATAATTTGGTTCTTTTCACCTTTGGTGTTGATTTCTATGTGTTGAATATTTTCTTTGTCTCTGTTATGTTTATTTTCAGATAACAATGCTTTTGAGTCTTCTTTATTTTCTGTTTGTTTACCATTATCTTCAGATTGTAGGCTTAATTCTTCCATGGTTTCATCATTTTCTATTATCGCTTCTATTGATGGTTCACTCCTATTTTCTGTTTCCTTATTTAATCGTTCCACGTTTGGTGTTTCTTTTATCGCCGGTTTGCCATCATTTTTTATTTCTTCCCTCCAGAGTTGAATTTTTTCGGTGTTTTCTTTAATTCGCTTACTGACGTCATCTATTTTATCCTCCATCTACTTGTTGTTCTCAGTCATTTGTTGGCATAATTTTAATTGTCTTCCTTCAGATCTGCTTTTAAAGTTTCGGTAGTTTCTTTCATTTCTCCGAATTTTTCCATCATCATTCCCATCAAGTTGTCCAACTTTGTTTCTTCGGTTGCTACGGGTCTCTCAGTTTGGTTTACTTCTGGTTGGTTTTCTTGGGTATTAACTGTTGTAACTTCCATTTCAGTTGTTGGTTGTTCTTCCTGTACCTCCATGTTTGCTTCGGTGTTTGTCTGTTCGCGTTCTCCTTGTTTGGCCTGGTGTCTGACATTGTGTCCATGTGTATGAGGCATGGTCGTTCTACTGTAATTGCCGGGCTAAAATAGGATAACTTAATTAAAATGTAATATTCACCTGTATATTTTTAAAGCCGCACTAGTTGGTCGCCACTTTATAAATGAACTTTTCTTAAAATTGTTTTGTTTGCTCTATTTTTGTTGTATTCTAGTATTTCTCCTTTTTATAAGTCACTCGTCGCTGGTGTCAATTTAATACAAACTCAACTCTTCTCTTTTAAAAATTTTACTGGTTTTTGAATTTAACACTTGCGTTCATTTAATATATTCTTCAACTATTTTCTATTTATTTTTTTAATTGTTTAATTCAATTTTGAGGTTTTTGTTTATTTATATTTGAGTAATTATTTGGTTGTAGATCTGCTGATGAATGTAAACAGTTGCGTAGATCTCTTGACGTTAGTTCACTCTCCTGTTGAATAGTGTCGTCTGTGTGTGTCAGTGTATAGTCTTGACAAAGTTATTTTATATAAATTAAGCCTTCACGTACCTGTGATGTTGTACTGGAAGTTCACTTGGTCACAGGTGGTTAATAAACTGTCAAGCTTTTGATCAAACAGTATATTAATGCTGTGAAAACTTTTTGTAAACACTTTTAAATTTTACTTGGGCGCCATATGTGCTTTCGAGAGAAATGTCCCATAAAAAGAATTCTTCTGAATAAATTAATAGTTAATTCTGATATTTTATAAATCAATAATTGATTAAATGGTTAGATCAAGATCATGCATTAAATTTCTGTTTATTTGTTTACTATAAAAATGCAACTCAATAATTAATAATACTGATTAATTATTTGTTGAAATAATTGTTGACAATTGTTGTTACTTTACAATTCAGTTATTTATTACTCGTTCTATAATAAATTCAATTAAATACATTCATTTGAAAATGACAAACGGATCACAGATCATCCGGTTTTTTACTTTTATGTAGCTCAGTTCAGTTGCCATGAAAACTGTAGTTATAATCGATAGATTATTTACAATTGTTATTTGTCTCAAGGGTGACTTCTTTTAAGTTACAGAATAGAATGCCACAGCCTTATTTTACAATGCTCTTATGATATATCATATTGTTAGGTTAGACACCTTTAGTTATTGAAAGTTAATAAACGAAAAGTTCGATTATTCTGAATAAATTTTAGATTAGTTATAAAAACGTTAACACATGAAATCTTACATCGGAATATGTTAATTCCTCTAAATAACTTTAAAACAGTGTTGGTCACTTATAGTATTATTGTTTTTTGCGTCAGTACACATGTGTATTATTCTATACTGTTATTGGCTAAAATGTAAACAAAGTAAGTATTAGCACTGTACTCCCTGGTGATTAATCGCAATGATTAATTTATTAACACTTCTAACGATCTGATTCAATGATCGTGTTTACACTTCACTTGATTTCGCACATGAACGGGTTTATTTTCTTCTTGAATAAGCTACTGCTTTGGTTATGTTTGATAATTAACCTCGTTCTTTCACACGCACTTCTTGTAAAAAGTTCACTACTATTGTCAATGCACTGATTGAAATATACTTCTTCCTTCTCGTTGATTTATTAAATTTTGGATGATTAGTTGGCCTGGATTTGTTGTTGCTGGTTGAGTGAATTTAGACAAAATGCTTCTCTGTTTACAATGACAATCGTTTATATAGATTTTTCAGAAAGCCGCTTGGCGCTCTAGGAGTGTTTCTAAAATCGTCCGTGATGGTCTGAAATTATGTCATGATGACGTACAGTAATTCTATTTATAGGCATTACATATTTGAATTTTGATCATCGGTGTCGTTTGTGTTATTATTCCTTGTATTTATTCGAGATTCACCAAATTTATAATGCTAATGTTTATATCTCAGTTATTACAATTTCAATTCGCGTTCTATTACTATCATTGTACAGCTTATTTATTTAGCTTTATTTTGACATGGCTTGATGCCAGTTTGGTCACAGTTTTCATTAATATTTCTTTATTTTAATCTTACTAGTGCATTGTTTACATTCGTCGTCTGCTAAATGCTGCAAATCCGACTATTAATTTTTTTCTAATATTTGTTTAATTATTCTTAATTTCTAATTTGAACATGATTAATTGATTAAAAAGAATACCTTATTATATATAAATGCTGCATTCAGCTAAACAATATTAATTATCTGTTTACATTTGTTGATTTACTAACATAAACTTCCATATTTTACTATTTTTATTTTAACATGTCCTTCTCATATCTTATTCTTATAACATCACACATGTGGTGGTGCTTTACATTCTCTTTATCATTGTCACGATTCTACTTCATTATGCTTAGTAGGGTTTCTATCTGATTCTTATTTCCTTGATTTAAATTGGTCATTCAGGGTCTGTTATCATCATGTCACAATGTTTTGCTCCCTGACTATTATTATATTTCTGCACACATTTTATTTACTTATGAAGTCATCTCAACACATACAGTGCTTACGTTTTTAGTTATTCTTAATTTATGATATACATATTTGGCTTTCACATTATCTTTTACAGTTTGTGACTATTCCTAGCATAGTTCTCTACATTTGTCTCTTTTAAATCATTGCTTTGACTTGGATCAGCTAATGTGCTGTTTTTTTTTCATAATATATAGTACAATACTATTCAAGTCAGTTGTTATTTTGCTTATTCTATTTGATTCTGTTTATCAAAGATTTTTATTGAGCTCACTTGACAGTTTATGTGGGAAACTTGTCTTGTCATTTCATCTTTGTCATTCAGTTTACTTATGTTGTAGTGTCATTTAGTACATGTAGTGGATTTATCACTGTTTACTTGAATTCCTTCTCTCCTTTAATTCGTTATTGGTTTATTATTTTTACTGTTACATTCGTCCTGGTTACTCATTTATAGTTCTTTTAGTATTATTCACCCTTTTGGTGTTCATTATTATTATGGAACATTTTGTGATGTTACACATGCTCCCCTCTCAAAATTGATAATTTGAGAAAAACAAGTTCTTTGGTTTGATGAAATTATCATTTTAACTTGGTTCAATTATAAAACTACTGCTTCCTTTTTTATCTAAATTAATGGTTTTTTGGTGTATTGGTTTAGACTATGTTCATCGTTAGTCCTATCTTCAGCTTACAAGTATTAGTTAATTTTTCATTCTCTTGGGTTATATTATACATTGGTTGGTTAAAATATACATTTGTTCTTATTTTGAGAATTTCCCTGTTCTCCTGTAGTAATACATTTCTCCTTCACATTATACGTATCCTGATTCTTATAACAATTCTCCTTTTCTCTTTCATTTACCTCGAAGTTGTTGATTTAATCCTTGAAATATTATAATTCCCTAACATTTATAGCAGGTTCGGAGTCAGAGGGGCTCTCATTGGCATCCATTCTCCGCCGTTTCTTAACTATACACTCACAGATCAGAGGAATCTTCATCTCTGTCTGAGACAATAAAACGTTGTACATAACGACAGTTGCACTATCACAACACATAAGACATATATATTATTTATACTTCATTATAAGACATTATATTCATTTATTAGAATACTCAATGGATTAGAGGTTCCATTACATAAATTCCATTACTGTATGACTTCAGATGCTTTATCAATTCATTTAACATATTTCTCCTCACAGGTCATTATTTGTTATAACTCGACATATTTGTTATATTATCATAAGCTTTGCTGTTATTCATCAATACTATCTTGGATGTTGGTTTTGTGATTATTCATATTAATATTTCACACTTATTTTCTTCACCATATAATTATGCAATTAATTCTTAAATTCATCATCACCGTATGTTATAGTTTTCTATTCTTCTTCATTTTCACCATAATTCATTTTTAACATTGATTATACAATAGTGTGTAACATTTTTATGTTGGTTAGTTTCTTTTAATTATTTATTTAAGTAGTTGTTTCATTTATTATCATTATCTCCTTGTTTGTCGTTTAATCATTATCTCTTTGTTTGTCGTTTAATCATTATCTCTTTTCATTTATTATGCACTTTATATTAGATGGATTGTTCATGATATCGTCTAGTCTTCGTCTATTCCCGTAATTAGTTTATTTTCACTCGTAGTTGGTCTAACATATTTCATTTAGGTTCACATAATTCTTCTTCTCTGGTTTGCTTCATTACGGGATCTATAACATCCGTCCTTCTTCTTCAATGGTTTATGGCTACTTGGTTTAACCGTGGTCAATTATCCTTGTCGCTCTGTTTCCTCGGATTATTTTGGTGTCCAGATTGGTTTCTGTACTGGTGAAGTATCTACTTATCATAAGGCTCTTCCACTTGGCTGCTACTAAATCTTCATTTACTTCACGTGCTTCCATCCCTGTTTGAACTATTTCCGTCGTTGTTAATTCCTTTTTAATTAACAGGTATTGTAACTCTTCTAATATAAAATAGTCACTGGTATTTAACACTATTTTAATCATTTCGTCATTTGGATTATTAACCAAATATTTTAATGATACATTACTTATTGATAATTTTATCAACATTGTATGATGCATTTCAATCGCTGGTAGATTTAATTTAAATATATCTTTATTTAAGTTTTTATTCACCATTTTATTGTGATTTACTTTTAATATTTTTATTAAGTTCTTTCTATAATTTTTAAACTTAATTAATTCTCTCTGTTCATTAATAGGGAGGTTAAATATGTTAACTAACCCATCTTTAATCATCTCCATTCCTTCTCGTGTATTTCTTTTTTTATTTGGACATATTTTTCCTATCTTCTTGGTCTTCGGAATAATTTGGTTCTTTTCACCTTTGGTGTTGATTTCTATGTGTTGAATATTTTCTTTGTCTCTGTTATGTTTATTTTCAGATAACAATGCTTTTGAGTCTTCTTTATTTTCTGTTTGTTTACCATTATCTTCAGATTGTAGGCTTAATTCTTCCATGGTTTCATCATTTTCTATTATCGCTTCTATTGATGGTTCACTCCTATTTTCTGTTTCCTTATTTAATCGTTCCACGTTTGGTGTTTCTTTTATCGCCGGTTTGCCATCATTTTTTATTTCTTCCCTCCAGAGTTGAATTTTTTCGGTGTTTTCTTTAATTCGCTTACTGACGTCATCTATTTTATCCTCCATCTACTTGTTGTTCTCAGTCATTTGTTGGCATAATTTTAATTGTCTTCCTTCAGATCTGCTTTTAAAGTTTCGGTAGTTTCTTTCATTTCTCCGAATTTTTCCATCATCATTCTCATCAAGTTGTCCAACTTTGTTTCTTCGGTTGCTACGGGTCTCTCAGTTTGGTTTACTTCTGGTTGGTTTTCTTGGGTATTAACTGTTGTAACTTCCATTTCAGTTGTTGGTTGTTCTTCCTGTACCTCCATGTTTGCTTCGGTGTTTGTCTGTTCGCGTTCTCCTTGTTTGGCCTGGTGTCTGGCATTGTGTCCATGTGTATGAGGCATGGTCGTTCTACTGTAATTGCCGGGCTAAAATAGGATAACTTAATTAAAATGTAATATTCACCTGTATATTTTTAAAGCCGCACTAGTTGGTCGCCACTTTATAAATGAACTTTTCTTAAAATTGTTTTGTTTGCTCTATTTTTGTTGTATTCTAGTATTTCTCCTTTTTATAAGTCACTCGTCGCTGGTGTCAATTTAATACAAACTCAACTCTTCTCTTTTAAAAATTTTACTGGTTTTTGAATTTAACACTTGCGTTCATTTAATATATTCTTCAACTATTTTCTATTTATTTTTTTAATTGTTTAATTCAATTTTGAGGTTTTTGTTTATTTATATTTGAGTAATTATTTGGTTGTAGATCTGCTGATGAATGTAAACAGTTGCGTAGATCCCTTGACGTTAGTTCACTCTCCTGTTGAATAGTGTCGTCTGTGTGTGTCAGTGTATAGTCTTGACACAGTTATTTTATATAAATTAAGCCTTCACGTACCTGTGATGTTGTACTGGAAGTTCACTTGGTCACAGGTGGTTAATAAACTGTCAAGCTTTTGATCAAACAGTATATTAATGCTGTGAAAACTTTTTGTAAACACTTTTAAATTTTACTTGGGCGCCATATGTGCTTTCGAGAGAAATGTCCCATAAAAAGAATTCTTCTGAATAAATTAATAGTTAATTCTGATATTTTATAAATCAATAATTGATTAAATGGTTAGATCAAGATCATGCATTAAATTTCTGTTTATTTGTTTACTATAAAAATGCAACTCAATAATTAATAATACTGATTAATTATTTGTAGAAATAATTGTTGACAATTGTTGTTACTTTACAATTCAGTTATTTATTACTCGTTCTATAATAAATTCAATTAAATACATTCATTTGAAAATGACAAACGGATCACAGATCATCCGGTTTTTTACTTTTATGTAGCTCAGTTCAGTTGCCATGAAAACTGTAGTTATAATCGATAGATTATTTACAATTGTTATTTGTCTCAAGGGTGACTTCTTTTAAGTTACAGAATAGAATGCCACAGCCTTATTTTACAATGCTCTTATGATATATCATATTGTTAGGTTAGACACCTTTAGTTATTGAAAGTTAATAAACGAAAAGTTCGATTATTCTGAATAAATTTTAGATTAGTTATAAAAACGTTAACACATGAAATCTTACATCGGAATATGTTAATTCCTCTAAATAACTTTAAAACAGTGTTGGTCACTTATAGTATTATTGTTTTTTGCGTCAGTACACATGTGTATTATTCTATACTGTTGTTGGCTAAAATGTAAACAAAGTAAGTATTAGCATTGTACTCCCTGGTGATTAATCGCAATGATTAATTTATTAACACTTCTAACGATCTGATTCAATGATCGTGTTTACACTTCACTTGATTTCGCACATGAACGGGTTTATTTTCTTCTTGAATAAGCTACTGCTTTGGTTATGTTTGATAATTAACCTCGTTCTTTCACACGCACTTCTTGTAAAAAGTTCACTACTATTGTCAATGCACTGATTGAAATATACTTCTTCCTTCTCGTTGATTTATTAAATTTTGGATGATTAGTTGGCCTGGATTTGTTGTTGCTGGTTGAGTGAATTTAGACAAAATGCTTCTCTGTTTACAATGACAATCGTTTATATAGATTTTTCAGAAAGCCGCTTGGCGCTCTAGGAGTGTTTCTAAAGTCGTAAGTGATGGTCTGAAATTATGTCATGATGACGTACAGTAATTCTATTTATAGACATTACATATTTGAATTTTGATCATCGGTGTCGTTTGTGTTATTATTCCTTGTATTTATTCGAGATTCACCAAATTTATAATGCTAATGTTTATATCTCAGTTATTACAATTTCAATTCGCGTTCTATTACTATCATTGTACAGCTTATTTATTTAGCTTTATTTTGACATGGCTTGATGCCAGTTTGGTCACAGTTTTCATTAATATTTCTTTATTTTAATCTTACTAGTGCATTGTTTACATTCGTCGTCTGCTAAATGCTGCAAATCCGACTATTAATTTTTTTCTAATATTTGTTTAATTATTCTTAATTTCTAATTTGAACATGATTAATTGATTAAAAAGAATACCTTATTATATATAAATGCTGCATTCAGCTAAACAATATTAATTATCTGTTTACATTTGTTGATTTACTAACATAAACTTCCATATTTTACTATTTTTATTTTAACATGTCCTTCTCATATCTTATTCTTATAACATCACACATGTGGTGGTGCTTTACATTCTCTTTATCATTGTCACGATTCTACTTCATTATGCTTAGTAGGGTTTCTATCTGATTCTTATTTCCTTGATTTAAATTGGTCATTCAGGGTCTGTTATCATCATGTCACAATGTTTTGCTCCCTGACTATTATTATATTTCTGCACACATTTTATTTACTTATGAAGTCATCTCAACACATACAGTGCTTACGTTTTTAGTTATTCTTAATTTATGATAATACATATTTGGCTTTCACATTATCTTTTACAGTTTGTGACTATTCCTAGCATAGTTCTCTACATTTGTCTCTTTTAAATCATTGCTTTGACTTGGATCAGCTAATGTGCTGTTTTTTATTCATAATATATAGTACAATACTATTCAAGTCAGTTGTTATTTTGCTTATTCTATTTGATTCTGTTTATCAAAGATTTTATTGAGCTCACTTGACAGTTTATGTGGGAAACTTGTCTTGTCATTTCATCTTTGTCATTCAGTTTACTTATGTTGTAGTGTCATTTAGTACATGTAGTGGATTTATCACTGTTTACTTGAATTCCTTCTCTCCTTTCATTCGTTATTGGTTTATTATTTTTACTGTTACATTCGTCCTGGTTACTCATTTATAGTTCTTTTAGTATTATTCACCCTTTTGGTGTTCATTATTATTATGGAACATTTTGTGATGTTACACATGCTCCCCTCTCAAAATTGATAATTTGAGAAAAACAAGTTCTTTGGTTTGATGAAATTATCATTTTAACTTGGTTCAATTATAAAACTACTGCTTCCTTTTTTATCTAAATTAATGGTTTTTTGGTGTATTGGTTTAGACTATGTTCATCGTTAGTCCTATCTTCAGCTTACAAGTATTAGTTAATTTTTCATTCTCTTGGGTTATATTATACATTGGTTGGTTAAAATATACATTTGTTCTTATTTTGAGAATTTCCCTGTTCTCCTGTAGTAATACATTTCTCCTTCACATTATACGTATCCTGATTCTTATAACAATTCTCCTTTTCTCTTTCATTTACCTCGAAGTTGTTGATTTAATCCTTGAAATATTATAATTCCCTAACATTTATAGCAGGTTCGGAGTCAGAGGGGCTCTCATTGGCATCCATTCTCCGCCGTTTCTTAACTATACACTCACAGATCAGAGGAATCTTCATCTCTGTCTGAGACAATAAAACTTTGTACATAACAACAGTTGCACTATCACAACACATAAGACATATATATTATTTATACTTCATTATAAGACATTATATTCATTTATTAGAATACTCAATGGATTAGAGGTTCCATTACATAAATTCCATTACTGTATGACTTCAGATGCTTTATCAATTCATTTAACATATTTCTCCTCACAGGTCATTATTTGTTATAACTCGACATATTTGTTATATTATCATAAGCTTTGCTGTTATTCATCAATACTATCTTGGATGTTGGTTTTGTGATTATTCATATTAATATTTCACACTTATTTTCTTCACCATATAATTATGCAATTAATTCTTAAATTCATCATCACCGTATGTTATAGTTTTCTATTCTTCTTCATTTTCACCATAATTCATTTTTAACATTGATTATACAATAGTGTGTAACATTTTTATGTTGGTTAGTTTCTTTTAATTATTTATTTAAGTAGTTGTTTCATTTATTATCATTATCTCCTTGTTTGTCGTTTAATCATTATCTCTTTGTTTGTCGTTTAATCATTATCTCTTTTCATTTATTATGCACTTTATATTAGATGGATTGTTCATGATATCGTCTAGTCTTCGTCTATTCCCGTAATTAGTTTATTTTCACTCGTAGTTGGTCTAACATATTTCATTTAGGTTCACATAATTCTTCTTCTCTGGTTTGCTTCATTACGGGATCTATAACATCCGTCCTTCTTCTTCAATGGTTTATGGCTACTTGGTTTAACCATGGTCAATTATCCTTGTCGCTCTGTTTCCTCGGATTATTTTGGTGTCCAGATTGGTTTCTGTACTGGTGAAGTATCTACTTATCATAAGGCTCTTCCACTTGGCTGCTACTAAATCTTCATTTACTTCACGTGCTTCCATCCCTGTTTGAACTATTTCCGTCGTTGTTAATTCCTTTTTAATTAACAGGTATTGTAACTCTTCTAATATAAAATAGTCACTGGTATTTAACACTATTTTAATCATTTCGTCATTTGGATTATTAACCAAATATTTTAATGATACATTACTTATTGATAATTTTATCAACATTGTATGATGCATTTCAATCGCTGGTAGATTTAATTTAAATATATCTTTATTTAAGTTTTTATTCACCATTTTATTGTGATTTACTTTTAATATTTTTATTAAGTTCTTTCTATAATTTTTAAACTTAATTAATTCTCTCTGTTCATTAATAGGGAGGTTAAATATGTTAACTAACCCATCTTTAATCATCTCCATTCCTTCTCGTGTATTTCTTTTTTTATTTGGACATATTTTTCCTATCTTCTTGGTCTTCGGAATAATTTGGTTCTTTTCACCTTTGGTGTTGATTTCTATGTGTTGAATATTTTCTTTGTCTCTGTTATGTTTATTTTCAGATAACAATGCTTTTGAGTCTTCTTTATTTTCTGTTTGTTTACCATTATCTTCAGATTGTAGGCTTAATTCTTCCATGGTTTCATCATTTTCTATTATCGCTTCTATTGATGGTTCACTCCTATTTTCTGTTTCCTTATTTAATCGTTCCACGTTTGGTGTTTCTTTTATCGCCGGTTTGCCATCATTTTTTATTTCTTCCCTCCAGAGTTGAATTTTTTCGGTGTTTTCTTTAATTCGCTTACTGACGTCATCTATTTTATCCTCCATCTACTTGTTGTTCTCAGTCATTTGTTGGCATAATTTTCATTGTCTTCCTTCAGATCTGCTTTTAAAGTTTCGGTAGTTTCTTTCATTTCTCCGAATTTTTCCATCATCATTCTCATCAAGTTGTCCAACTTTGTTTCTTCGGTTGCTACGGGTCTCTCAGTTTGGTTTACTTCTGGTTGGTTTTCTTGGGTATTAACTGTTGTAACTTCCATTTCAGTTGTTGGTTGTTCTTCCTGTACCTCCATGTTTGCTTCGGTGTTTGTCTGTTCGCGTTCTCCTTGTTTGGCCTGGTGTCTGGCATTGTGTCCATGTGTATGAGGCATGGTCGTTCTACTGTAATTGCAGGGCTAAAATAGGATAACTTAATTAAAATGTAATATTCACCTGTATATTTTTAAAGCCGCACTAGTTGGTCGCCACTTTATAAATGAACTTTTCTTAAAATTGTTTTGTTTGCTCTATTTTTGTTGTATTCTAGTATTTCTCCTTTTTATAAGTCACTCGTCGCTGGTGTCAATTTAATACAAACTCAACTCTTCTCTTTTAAAAATTTTACTGGTTTTTGAATTTAACACTTGCGTTCATTTAATATATTCTTCAACTATTTTCTATTTATTTTTTTAATTGTTTAATTCAATTTTGAGGTTTTTGTTTATTTATAGTTGAGTAATTATTTGGTTGTAGATCTGCTGATGAATGTAAACAGTTGCGTAGATCTCTTGACGTTAGTTCACTCTCCTGTTGAATAGTGTCGTCTGTGTGTGTCAGTGTATAGTCTTGACAAAGTTATTTTATATAAATTAAGCCTTCACGTACCTGTGATGTTGTACTGGAAGTTCACTTGGTCACAGGTGGTTAATAAACTGTCAAGCTTTTGATCAAACAGTATATTAATGCTGTGAAAACTTTTTGTAAACACTTTTAAATTTTACTTGGGTGCCATATGTGCTTTCGAGAGAAATGTCCCATAAAAAGAATTCTTCTGAATAAATTAATAGTTAATTCTGATATTTTATAAATCAATAATTGATTAAATGGTTAGATCAAGATCATGCATTAAATTTCTGTTTATTTGTTTACTATAAAAATGCAACTCAATAATTAATAATACTGATTAATTATTTGTTGAAATAATTGTTGACAATTGTTGTTACTTTACAATTCAGTTATTTATTACTCGTTCTATAATAAATTCAATTAAATACATTCATTTGAAAATGACAAACGGATCACAGATCATCCGGTTTTTTACTTTTATGTAGCTCAGTTCAGTTGCCATGAAAACTGTAGTTATAATCGATAGATTATTTACAATTGTTATTTGTCTCAAGGGTGACTTCTTTTAAGTTACAGAATAGAATGCCACAGCCTTATTTTACAATGCTCTTATGATATATCATATTGTTAGGTTAGACACCTTTAGTTATTGAAAGTTAATAAACGAAAAGTTCGATTATTCTGAATAAATTTTAGATTAGTTATAAAAACGTTAACACATGAAATCTTACATCGGAATATGTTAATTCCTCTAAATAACTTTAAAACAGTGTTGGTCACTTATAGTATTATTGTTTTTTGCGTACGTACACATGTGTATTATTCTATACTGTTATTGGCTAAAATGTAAACAAAGTAAGTATTAGCACTGTACTCCCTGGTGATTAATCGCAATGATTAATTTATTAACACTTCTAACGATCTGATTCAATGATCGTGTTTACACTTCACTTGATTTCGCACATGAACGGGTTTATTTTCTTCTTGAATAAGCTACTGCTTTGGTTATGTTTGATAATTAACCTCGTTCTTTCACACGCACTTCTTGTAAAAAGTTCACTACTATTGTCAATGCACTGATTGAAATATACTTCTTCCTTCTCGTTGATTTATTAAATTTTGGATGATTAGTTGGCCTGGATTTGTTGTTGCTGGTTGAGTGAATTTAGACAAAATGCTTCTCTGTTTACAATGACAATCGTTTATATAGATTTTCCAGAAAGCCACTTGGCGCTCTAGGAGTGTTTCTAAAATCGTCCGTGATGGTCTGAAATTATGTCATGATGACGTACAGTAATTCTATTTATAGGCATTACATATTTGAATTTTGATCATCGGTGTCGTTTGTGTTATTATTCCTTGTATTTATTCGAGATTCACCAAATTTATAATGCTAATGTTTATATCTCAGTTATTACAATTTCAATTCGCGTTCTATTACTATCATTGTACAGCTTATTTATTTAGCTTTATTTTGACATGGCTTGATGCCAGTTTGGTCACAGTTTTCATTAATATTTCTTTATTTTAATCTTACTAGTGCATTGTTTACATTCGTCGTCTGCTAAATGCTGCAAATCCGACTATTAATTTTTTTCTAATATTTGTTTAATTATTCTTAATTTCTAATTTGAACATGATTAATTGATTAAAAAGAATACCTTATTATATATAAATGCTGCATTCAGCTAAACAATATTAATTATCTGTTTACATTTGTTGATTTACTAACATAAACTTCCATATTTTACTATTTTTATTTTAACATGTCCTTCTCATATCTTATTCTTATAACATCACACATGTGGTGGTGCTTTACATTCTCTTTATCATTGTCACGATTCTACTTCATTATGCTTAGTAGGGTTTCTATCTGATTCTTATTTCCTTGATTTAAATTGGTCATTCAGGGTCTGTTATCATCATGTCACAATGTTTTGCTCCCTGACTATTATTATATTTCTGCACACATTTTATTTACTTATGAAGTCATCTCAACACATACAGTGCTTACGTTTTTAGTTATTCTTAATTTATGATAATACATATTTGGCTTTCACATTATCTTTTACAGTTTGTGACTATTCCTAGCATAGTTCTCTACATTTGTCTCTTTTAAATCATTGCTTTGACTTGGATCAGCTAATGTGCTGTTTTTTATTCATAATATATAGTACAATACTATTCAAGTCAGTTGTTATTTTGCTTATTCTATTTGATTCTGTTTATCAAAGATTTTTATTGAGCTCACTTGACAGTTTATGTGGGAAACTTGTCTTGTCATTTCATCTTTGTCATTCAGTTTACTTATGTTGTAGTGTCATTTAGTACATGTAGTGGATTTATCACTGTTTACTTGAATTCCTTCTCTCCTTTCATTCGTTATTGGTTTATTATTTTTACTGTTACATTCGTCCTGGTTACTCATTTATAGTTCTTTTAGTATTATTCACCCTTTTGGTGTTCATTATTATTATGGAACATTTTGTGATGTTACACATGCTCCCCTCTCAAAATTGATAATTTGAGAAAAACAAGTTCTTTGGTTTGATGAAATTATCATTTTAACTTGGTTCAATTATAAAACTACTGCTTCCTTTTTTATCTAAATTAATGGTTTTTTGGTGTATTGGTTTAGACTATGTTCATCGTTAGTCCTATCTTCAGCTTACAAGTATTAGTTAATTTTTCATTCTCTTGGGTTATATTATACATTGGTTGGTTAAAATATACATTTGTTCTTATTTTGAGAATTTCCCTGTTCTCCTGTAGTAATACATTTCTCCTTCACATTATACGTATCCTGATTCTTATAACAATTCTCCTTTTCTCTTTCATTTACCTCGAAGTTGTTGATTTAATCCTTGAAATATTATAATTCCCTAACATTTATAGCAGGTTCGGAGTCAGAGGGGCTCTCATTGGCATCCATTCTCCGCCGTTTCTTAACTATACACTCACAGATCAGAGGAATCTTCATCTCTGTCTGAGACAATAAAACGTTGTACATAACAACAGTTGCACTATCACAACACATAAGACATATATATTATTTATACTTCATTATAAGACATTATATTCATTTATTAGAATACTCAATGGATTAGAGGTTCCATTACATAAATTCCATTACTGTATGACTTCAGATGCTTTATCAATTCATTTAACATATTTCTCCTCACAGGTCATTATTTGTTATAACTCGACATATTTGTTATATTATCATAAGCTTTGCTGTTATTCATCAATACTATCTTGGATGTTGGTTTTGTGATTATTCATATTAATATTTCACACTTATTTTCTTCACCATATAATTATGCAATTAATTCTTAAATTCATCATCACCGTATGTTATAGTTTTCTATTCTTCTTCATTTTCACCATAATTCATTTTTAACATTGATTATACAATAGTGTGTAACATTTTTATGTTGGTTAGTTTCTTTTAATTATTTATTTAAGTAGTTGTTTCATTTATTATCATTATCTCCTTGTTTGTCGTTTAATCATTATCTCTTTGTTTGTCGTTTAATCATTATCTCTTTTCATTTATTATGCACTTTATATTAGATGGATTGTTCATGATATCGTCTAGTCTTCGTCTATTCCCGTAATTAGTTTATTTTCACTCGTAGTTGGTCTAACATATTTCATTTAGGTTCACATAATTCTTCTTCTCTGGTTTGCTTCATTGGTTATCTATAACATCCGTCCTTCTTCTTCAATGGTTTATGGCTACTTGGTTTAACCGTGGTCGATTATCCTTGTCGCTCTGTTTCCTCGGATTATTTTGGTGTCCAGATTGGTTTCTGTACTGGTGAAGTATCTACTTATCATAAGGCTCTTCCACTTGGCTGCTACTAAATCTTCATTTACTTCACGTGCTTCCATCCCTATTTGAACTATTTCCGTCGTTGTTAATTCCTTTTTAATTAACAGGTATTGTAACTCTTCTAATATAAAATAGTCACTGGTATTTAACACTATTTTAATAATTCCGTCATTTGGATTATTAACCAAATATTTTAATGATACATTACTTATTGATAATTTTATCAACATTGTATGATGCATTTCAATCGCTGGTAGATTTAATTTAAATATATCTTTATTTAAGTTTTTATTCACCATTTTATTGTGATTTACTTTTAATATTTTTATTAAGTTCTTTCTATAATTTTTAAACTTAATAATTCTCTCTGTTCATTAATAGGGAGGTTAAATATGTTAACTAACCCATCTTTAATCATCTCCATTCCTTCTCGTGTATTTCTTTTTTTATTTGGACATATTTTTCCTATCTTCTTGGTCTTCGGAATAATTTGGTTCTTTTCACCTTTGGTGTTGATTTCTATGTGTTGAATATTTTCTTTGTCTCTGTTATGTTTATTTTCAGATAACAATGCTTTTGAGTCTTCTTTATTTTCTGTTTGTTTACCATTATCTTCAGATTGTAGGCTTAATTCTTCCATGGTTTCATCATTTTCTATTATCGCTTCTATTGATGGTTCACTCCTATTTTCTGTTTCCTTATTTAATCGTTCCACGTTTGGTGTTTCTTTTATCGCCGGTTTGCCATCATTTTTTATTTCTTCCCTCCAGAGTTGAATTTTTTCGGTGTTTTCTTTAATTCGCTTACTGACATCATCTATTTTATCCTCCATCTACTTGTTGTTCTCAGTCATTTGTTGGCATAATTTTAATTGTCTTCCTTCAGATCTGCTTTTAAAGTTTCGGTAGTTTCTTTCATTTCTCCGAATTTTTCCATCATCATTCCCATCAAGTTGTCCAACTTTGTTTCTTCGGTTGCTACGGGTCTCTCAGTTTGGTTTACTTCTGGTTGGTTTTCTTGGGTATTAACTGTTGTAACTTCCATTTCAGTTGTTGGTTGTTCTTCCTGTACCTCCATGTTTGCTTCGGTGTTTGTCTGTTCGCGTTCTCCTTGTTTGGCCTGGTGTCTGACATTGTGTCCATGTGTATGAGGCATGGTCGTTCTACTGTAATTGCCGGGCTAAAATAGGATAACTTAATTAAAATGTAATATTCACCTGTATATTTTTAAAGCCGCACTAGTTGGTCGCCACTTTATAAATGAACTTTTCTTAAAATTGTTTTGTTTGCTCTATTTTTGTTGTATTCTAGTATTTCTCCTTTTTATAAGTCACTCGTCGCTGGTGTCAATTTAATACAAACTCAACTCTTCTCTTTTAAAAATTTTACTGGTTTTTGAATTTAACACTTGCGTTCATTTAATATATTCTTCAACTATTTTCTATTTATTTTTTTAATTGTTTAATTCAATTTTGAGGTTTTTGTTTATTTATAGTTGAGTAATTATTTGGTTGTAGATCTGCTGATGAATGTAAACAGTTGCGTAGATCTCTTGACGTTAGTTCACTCTCCTGTTGAATAGTGTCGTCTGTGTGTGTCAGTGTATAGTCTTGACAAAGTTATTTTATATAAATTAAGCCTTCACGTACCTGTGATGTTGTACTGGAAGTTCACTTGGTCACAGGTGGTTAATAAACTGTCAAGCTTTTGATCAAACAGTATATTAATGCTGTGAAAACTTTTTGTAAACACTTTTAAATTTTACTTGGGTGCCATATGTGCTTTCGAGAGAAATGTCCCATAAAAAGAATTCTTCTGAATAAATTAATAGTTAATTCTGATATTTTATAAATCAATAATTGATTAAATGGTTAGATCAAGATCATGCATTAAATTTCTGTTTATTTGTTTACTATAAAAATGCAACTCAATAATTAATAATACTGATTAATTATTTGTTGAAATAATTGTTGACAATTGTTGTTACTTTACAATTCAGTTATTTATTACTCGTTCTATAATAAATTCAATTAAATACATTCATTTGAAAATGACAAACGGATCACAGATCATCCGGTTTTTTACTTTTATGTAGCTCAGTTCAGTTGCCATGAAAACTGTAGTTATAATCGATAGATTATTTACAATTGTTATTTGTCTCAAGGGTGACTTCTTTTAAGTTACAGAATAGAATGCCACAGCCTTATTTTACAATGCTCTTATGATATATCATATTGTTAGGTTAGACACCTTTAGTTATTGAAAGTTAATAAACGAAAAGTTCGATTATTCTGAATAAATTTTAGATTAGTTATAAAAACGTTAACACATGAAATCTTACATCGGAATATGTTAATTCCTCTAAATAACTTTAAAACAGTGTTGGTCACTTATAGTATTATTGTTTTTTGCGTACGTACACATGTGTATTATTCTATACTGTTATTGGCTAAAATGTAAACAAAGTAAGTATTAGCACAGTACTCCCTGGTGATTAATCGCAATGATTAATTTATTAACACTTCTAACGATCTGATTCAATGATCGTGTTTACACTTCACTTGATTTCGCACATGAACGGGTTTATTTTCTTCTTGAATAAGCTACTGCTTTGGTTATGTTTGATAATTAACCTCGTTCTTTCACACGCACTTCTTGTAAAAAGTTCACTACTATTGTCAATGCACTGATTGAAATATACTTCTTCCTTCTCGTTGATTTATTAAATTTTGGATGATTAGTTGGCCTGGATTTGTTGTTGCTGGTTGAGTGAATTTAGACAAAATGCTTCTCTGTTTACAATGACAATCGTTTATATAGATTTTCCAGAAAGCCACTTGGCGCTCTAGGAGTGTTTCTAAAATCGTCCGTGATGGTCTGAAATTATGTCATGATGACGTACAGTAATTCTATTTATAGGCATTACATATTTGAATTTTGATCATCGGTGTCGTTTGTGTTATTATTCCTTGTATTTATTCGAGATTCACCAAATTTATAATGCTAATGTTTATATCTCAGTTATTACAATTTCAATTCGCGTTCTATTACTATCATTGTACAGCTTATTTATTTAGCTTTATTTTGACATGGCTTGATGCCAGTTTGGTCACAGTTTTCATTAATATTTCTTTATTTTAATCTTACTAGTGCATTGTTTACATTCGTCGTCTGCTAAATGCTGCAAATCCGACTATTAATTTTTTTCTAATATTTGTT
Organism: Magicicada septendecula; assembly: GCA_034769895.1. Classification (NCBI taxonomy): domain Eukaryota; kingdom Metazoa; phylum Arthropoda; class Insecta; order Hemiptera; family Cicadidae; genus Magicicada; species Magicicada septendecula. The sequence goes on from CM068372.1 coordinate 111,026,364, forward strand.
TAATTATTCTTAATTTCTAATTTGAACATGATTAATTGATTAAAAAGAATACCTTATTATATATAAATGCTGCATTCAGCTAAACAATATTAATTATCTGTTTACATTTGTTGATTTACTAACATAAACTTCCATATTTTACTATTTTTATTTTAACATGTCCTTCTCATATCTTATTCTTATAACATCACACATGTGGTGGTGCTTTACATTCTCTTTATCATTGTCACGATTCTACTTCATTATGCTTAGTAGGGTTTCTATCTGATTCTTATTTCCTTGATTTAAATTGGTCATTCAGGGTCTGTTATCATCATGTCACAATGTTTTGCTCCCTGACTATTATTATATTTCTGCACACATTTTATTTACTTATGAAGTCATCTCAACACATACAGTGCTTACGTTTTTAGTTATTCTTAATTTATGATAATACATATTTGGCTTTCACATTATCTTTTACAGTTTGTGACTATTCCTAGCATAGTTCTCTACATTTGTCTCTTTTAAATCATTGCTTTGACTTGGATCAGCTAATGTGCTGTTTTTTATTCATAATATATAGTACAATACTATTCAAGTCAGTTGTTATTTTGCTTATTCTATTTGATTCTGTTTATCAAAGATTTTTATTGAGCTCACTTGACAGTTTATGTGGGAAACTTGTCTTGTCATTTCATCTTTGTCATTCAGTTTACTTATGTTGTAGTGTCATTTAGTACATGTAGTGGATTTATCACTGTTTACTTGAATTCCTTCTCTCCTTTCATTCGTTATTGGTTTATTATTTTTACTGTTACATTCGTCCTGGTTACTCATTTATAGTTCTTTTAGTATTATTCACCCTTTTGGTGTTCATTATTATTATGGAACATTTTGTGATGTTACACATGCTCCCCTCTCAAAATTGATAATTTGAGAAAAACAAGTTCTTTGGTTTGATGAAATTATCATTTTAACTTGGTTCAATTATAAAACTACTGCTTCCTTTTTTATCTAAATTAATGGTTTTTTGGTGTATTGGTTTAGACTATGTTCATCGTTAGTCCTATCTTCAGCTTACAAGTATTAGTTAATTTTTCATTCTCTTGGGTTATATTATACATTGGTTGGTTAAAATATACATTTGTTCTTATTTTGAGAATTTCCCTGTTCTCCTGTAGTAATACATTTCTCCTTCACATTATACGTATCCTGATTCTTATAACAATTCTCCTTTTCTCTTTCATTTACCTCGAAGTTGTTGATTTAATCCTTGAAATATTATAATTCCCTAACATTTATAGCAGGTTCGGAGTCAGAGGGGCTCTCATTGGCATCCATTCTCCGCCGTTTCTTAACTATACACTCACAGATCAGAGGAATCTTCATCTCTGTCTGAGACAATAAAACGTTGTACATAACAACAGTTGCACTATCACAACACATAAGACATATATATTATTTATACTTCATTATAAGACATTATATTCATTTATTAGAATACTCAATGGATTAGAGGTTCCATTACATAAATTCCATTACTGTATGACTTCAGATGCTTTATCAATTCATTTAACATATTTCTCCTCACAGGTCATTATTTGTTATAACTCGACATATTTGTTATATTATCATAAGCTTTGCTGTTATTCATCAATACTATCTTGGATGTTGGTTTTGTGATTATTCATATTAATATTTCACACTTATTTTCTTCACCATATAATTATGCAATTAATTCTTAAATTCATCATCACCGTATGTTATAGTTTTCTATTCTTCTTCATTTTCACCATAATTCATTTTTAACATTGATTATACAATAGTGTGTAACATTTTTATGTTGGTTAGTTTCTTTTAATTATTTATTTAAGTAGTTGTTTCATTTATTATCATTATCTCCTTGTTTGTCGTTTAATCATTATCTCTTTGTTTGTCGTTTAATCATTATCTCTTTTCATTTATTATGCACTTTATATTAGATGGATTGTTCATGATATCGTCTAGTCTTCGTCTATTCCCGTAATTAGTTTATTTTCACTCGTAGTTGGTCTAACATATTTCATTTAGGTTCACATAATTCTTCTTCTCTGGTTTGCTTCATTGGTTATCTATAACATCCGTCCTTCTTCTTCAATGGTTTATGGCTACTTGGTTTAACCGTGGTCGATTATCCTTGTCGCTCTGTTTCCTCGGATTATTTTGGTGTCCAGATTGGTTTCTGTACTGGTGAAGTATCTACTTATCATAAGGCTCTTCCACTTGGCTGCTACTAAATCTTCATTTACTTCACGTGCTTCCATCCCTGTTTGAACTATTTCCGTCGTTGTTAATTCCTTTTTAATTAACAGGTATTGTAACTCTTCTAATATAAAATAGTCACTGGTATTTAACACTATTTTAATAATTCCGTCATTTGGATTATTAACCAAATATTTTAATGATACATTACTTATTGATAATTTTATCAACATTGTATGATGCATTTCAATCGCTGGTAGATTTAATTTAAATATATCTTTATTTAAGTTTTTATTCACCATTTTATTGTGATTTACTTTTAATATTTTTATTAAGTTCTTTCTATAATTTTTAAACTTAATAATTCTCTCTGTTCATTAATAGGGAGGTTAAATATGTTAACTAACCCATCTTTAATCATCTCCATTCCTTCTCGTGTATTTCTTTTTTTATTTGGACATATTTTTCCTATCTTCTTGGTCTTCGGAATAATTTGGTTCTTTTCACCTTTGGTGTTGATTTCTATGTGTTGAATATTTTCTTTGTCTCTGTTATGTTTATTTTCAGATAACAATGCTTTTGAGTCTTCTTTATTTTCTGTTTGTTTACCATTATCTTCAGATTGTAGGCTTAATTCTTCCATGGTTTCATCATTTTCTATTATCGCTTCTATTGATGGTTCACTCCTATTTTCTGTTTCCTTATTTAATCGTTCCACGTTTGGTGTTTCTTTTATCGCCGGTTTGCCATCATTTTTTATTTCTTCCCTCCAGAGTTGAATTTTTTCGGTGTTTTCTTTAATTCGCTTACTGACATCATCTATTTTATCCTCCATCTACTTGTTGTTCTCAGTCATTTGTTGGCATAATTTTAATTGTCTTCCTTCAGATCTGCTTTTAAAGTTTCGGTAGTTTCTTTCATTTCTCCGAATTTTTCCATCATCATTCCCATCAAGTTGTCCAACTTTGTTTCTTCGGTTGCTACGGGTCTCTCAGTTTGGTTTACTTCTGGTTGGTTTTCTTGGGTATTAACTGTTGTAACTTCCATTTCAGTTGTTGGTTGTTCTTCCTGTACCTCCATGTTTGCTTCGGTGTTTGTCTGTTCGCGTTCTCCTTGTTTGGCCTGGTGTCTGACATTGTGTCCATGTGTATGAGGCATGGTCGTTCTACTGTAATTGCCGGGCTAAAATAGGATAACTTAATTAAAATGTAATATTCACCTGTATATTTTTAAAGCCGCACTAGTTGGTCGCCACTTTATAAATGAACTTTTCTTAAAATTGTTTTGTTTGCTCTATTTTTGTTGTATTCTAGTATTTCTCCTTTTTATAAGTCACTCGTCGCTGGTGTCAATTTAATACAAACTCAACTCTTCTCTTTTAAAAATTTTACTGGTTTTTGAATTTAACACTTGCGTTCATTTAATATATTCTTCAACTATTTTCTATTTATTTTTTTAATTGTTTAATTCAATTTTGAGGTTTTTGTTTATTTATATTTGAGTAATTATTTGGTTGTAGATCTGCTGATGAATGTAAACAGTTGCGTAGATCTCTTGACGTTAGTTCACTCTCCTGTTGAATAGTGTCGTCTGTGTGTGTCAGTGTATAGTCTTGACAAAGTTATTTTATATAAATTAAGCCTTCACGTACCTGTGATGTTGTACTGGAAGTTCACTTGGTCACAGGTGGTTAATAAACTGTCAAGCTTTTGATCAAACAGTATATTAATGCTGTGAAAACTTTTTGTAAACACTTTTAAATTTTACTTGGGCGCCATATGTGCTTTCGAGAGAAATGTCCCATAAAAAGAATTCTTCTGAATAAATTAATAGTTAATTCTGATATTTTATAAATCAATAATTGATTAAATGGTTAGATCAAGATCATGCATTAAATTTCTGTTTATTTGTTTACTATAAAAATGCAACTCAATAATTAATAATACTGATTAATTATTTGTTGAAATAATTGTTGACAATTGTTGTTACTTTACAATTCAGTTATTTATTACTCGTTCTATAATAAATTCAATTAAATACATTCATTTGAAAATGACAAACGGATCACAGATCATCCGGTTTTTTACTTTTATGTAGCTCAGTTCAGTTGCCATGAAAACTGTAGTTATAATCGATAGATTATTTACAATTGTTATTTGTCTCAAGGGTGACTTCTTTTAAGTTACAGAATAGAATGCCACAGCCTTATTTTACAATGCTCTTATGATATATCATATTGTTAGGTTAGACACCTTTAGTTATTGAAAGTTAATAAACGAAAAGTTCGATTATTCTGAATAAATTTTAGATTAGTTATAAAAACGTTAACACATGAAATCTTACATCAGAATATGTTAATTCCTCTAAATAACTTTAAAACAGTGTTGGTCACTTATAGTATTATTGTTTTTTGCGTCAGTACACATGTGTATTATTCTATACTGTTATTGGCTAAAATGTAAACAAAGTAAGTATTAGCACTGTACTCCCTGGTGATTAATCGCAATGATTAATTTATTAACACTTCTAACGATCTGATTCAATGATCGTGTTTACACTTCACTTGATTTCGCACATGAACGGGTTTATTTTCTTCTTGAATAAGCTACTGCTTTGGTTATGTTTGATAATTAACCTCGTTCTTTCACACGCACTTCTTGTAAAAAGTTCACTACTATTGTCAATGCACTGATTGAAATATACTTCTTCCTTCTCGTTGATTTATTAAATTTTGGATGATTAGTTGGCCTGGATTTGTTGTTGCTGGTTGAGTGAATTTAGACAAAATGCTTCTCTGTTTACAATGACAATCGTTTATATAGATTTTTCAGAAAGCCGCTTGGCGCTCTAGGAGTGTTTCTAAAATCGTCCGTGATTGGTCTGAAATTATGTCATGATGACGTACAGTAATTCTATTTATAGGCATTACATATTTGAATTTTGATCATCGGTGTCGTTTGTGTTATTATTCCTTGTATTTATTCGAGATTCACCAAATTTATAATGCTAATGTTTATATCTCAGTTATTACAATTTCAATTCGCGTTCTATTACTATCATTGTACAGCTTATTTATTTAGCTTTATTTTGACATGGCTTGATGCCAGTTTGGTCACAGTTTTCATTAATATTTCTTTATTTTAATCTTACTAGTGCATTGTTTACATTCGTCGTCTGCTAAATGCTGCAAATCCGACTATTAATTTTTTTCTAATATTTGTTTAATTATTCTTAATTTCTAATTTGAACATGATTAATTGATTAAAAAGAATACCTTATTATATATAAATGCTGCATTCAGCTAAACAATATTAATTATCTGTTTACATTTGTTGATTTACTAACATAAACTTCCATATTTTACTATTTTTATTTTAACATGTCCTTCTCATATCTTATTCTTATAACATCACACATGTGGTGGTGCTTTACATTCTCTTTATCATTGTCACGATTCTACTTCATTATGCTTAGTAGGGTTTCTATCTGATTCTTATTTCCTTGATTTAAATTGGTCATTCAGGGTCTGTTATCATCATGTCACAATGTTTTGCTCCCTGACTATTATTATATTTCTGCACACATTTTATTTACTTATGAAGTCATCTCAACACATACAGTGCTTACGTTTTTAGTTATTCTTAATTTATGATATACATATTTGGCTTTCACATTATCTTTTACAGTTTGTGACTATTCCTAGCATAGTTCTCTACATTTGTCTCTTTTAAATCATTGCTTTGACTTGGATCAGCTAATGTGCTGTTTTTTATTCATAATATATAGTACAATACTATTCAAGTCAGTTGTTATTTTGCTTATTCTATTTGATTCTGTTTATCAAAGATTTTTATTGAGCTCACTTGACAGTTTATGTGGGAAACTTGTCTTGTCATTTCATCTTTGTCATTCAGTTTACTTATGTTGTAGTGTCATTTAGTACATGTAGTGGATTTATCACTGTTTACTTGAATTCCTTCTCTCCTTTAATTCGTTATTGGTTTATTATTTTTACTGTTACATTCGTCCTGGTTACTCATTTATAGTTCTTTTAGTATTATTCACCCTTTTGGTGTTCATTATTATTATGGAACATTTTGTGATGTTACACATGCTCCCCTCTCAAAATTGATAATTTGAGAAAAACAAGTTCTTTGGTTTGATGAAATTATCATTTTAACTTGGTTCAATTATAAAACTACTGCTTCCTTTTTTATCTAAATTAATGGTTTTTTGGTGTATTGGTTTAGACTATGTTCATCGTTAGTCCTATCTTCAGCTTACAAGTATTAGTTAATTTTTCATTCTCTTGGGTTATATTATACATTGGTTGGTTAAAATATACATTTGTTCTTATTTTGAGAATTTCCCTGTTCTCCTGTAGTAATACATTTCTCCTTCACATTATACGTATCCTGATTCTTATAACAATTCTCCTTTTCTCTTTCATTTACCTCGAAGTTGTTGATTTAATCCTTGAAATATTATAATTCCCTAACATTTATAGCAGGTTCGGAGTCAGAGGGGCTCTCATTGGCATCCATTCTCCGCCGTTTCTTAACTATACACTCACAGATCAGAGGAATCTTCATCTCTGTCTGAGACAATAAAACGTTGTACATAACGACAGTTGCACTATCACAACACATAAGACATATATATTATTTATACTTCATTATAAGACATTATATTCATTTATTAGAATACTCAATGGATTAGAGGTTCCATTACATAAATTCCATTACTGTATGACTTCAGATGCTTTATCAATTCATTTAACATATTTCTCCTCACAGGTCATTATTTGTTATAACTCGACATATTTGTTATATTATCATAAGCTTTGCTGTTATTCATCAATACTATCTTGGATGTTGGTTTTGTGATTATTCATATTAATATTTCACACTTATTTTCTTCACCATATAATTATGCAATTAATTCTTAAATTCATCATCACCGTATGTTATAGTTTTCTATTCTTCTTCATTTTCACCATAATTCATTTTTAACATTGATTATACAATAGTGTGTAACATTTTTATGTTGGTTAGTTTCTTTTAATTATTTATTTAAGTAGTTGTTTCATTTATTATCATTATCTCCTTGTTTGTCGTTTAATCATTATCTCTTTGTTTGTCGTTTAATCATTATCTCTTTTCATTTATTATGCACTTTATATTAGATGGATTGTTCATGATATCGTCTAGTCTTCGTCTATTCCCGTAATTAGTTTATTTTCACTCGTAGTTGGTCTAACATATTTCATTTAGGTTCACATAATTCTTCTTCTCTGGTTTGCTTCATTACGGGATCTATAACATCCGTCCTTCTTCTTCAATGGTTTATGGCTACTTGGTTTAACCGTGGTCAATTATCCTTGTCGCTCTGTTTCCTCGGATTATTTTGGTGTCCAGATTGGTTTCTGTACTGGTGAAGTATCTACTTATCATAAGGCTCTTCCACTTGGCTGCTACTAAATCTTCATTTACTTCACGTGCTTCCATCCCTGTTTGAACTATTTCCGTCGTTGTTAATTCCTTTTTAATTAACAGGTATTGTAACTCTTCTAATATAAAATAGTCACTGGTATTTAACACTATTTTAATCATTTCGTCATTTGGATTATTAACCAAATATTTTAATGATACATTACTTATTGATAATTTTATCAACATTGTATGATGCATTTCAATCGCTGGTAGATTTAATTTAAATATATCTTTATTTAAGTTTTTATTCACCATTTTATTGTGATTTACTTTTAATATTTTTATTAAGTTCTTTCTATAATTTTTAAACTTAATTAATTCTCTCTGTTCATTAATAGGGAGGTTAAATATGTTAACTAACCCATCTTTAATCATCTCCATTCCTTCTCGTGTATTTCTTTTTTTATTTGGACATATTTTTCCTATCTTCTTGGTCTTCGGAATAATTTGGTTCTTTTCACCTTTGGTGTTGATTTCTATGTGTTGAATATTTTCTTTGTCTCTGTTATGTTTATTTTCAGATAACAATGCTTTTGAGTCTTCTTTATTTTCTGTTTGTTTACCATTATCTTCAGATTGTAGGCTTAATTCTTCCATGGTTTCATCATTTTCTATTATCGCTTCTATTGATGGTTCACTCCTATTTTCTGTTTCCTTATTTAATCGTTCCACGTTTGGTGTTCCTTTTATCGCCGGTTTGCCATCATTTTTTATTTCTTCCCTCCAGAGTTGAATTTTTTCGGTGTTTTCTTTAATTCGCTTACTGACGTCATCTATTTTATCCTCCATCTACTTGTTGTTCTCAGTCATTTGTTGGCATAATTTTAATTGTCTTCCTTCAGATCTGCTTTTAAAGTTTCGGTAGTTTCTTTCATTTCTCCGAATTTTTCCATCATCATTCTCATCAAGTTGTCCAACTTTGTTTCTTCGGTTGCTACGGGTCTCTCAGTTTGGTTTACTTCTGGTTGGTTTTCGCTTACTGACGTCATCTATTTTATCCTCCATCTACTTGTTGTTCTCAGTCATTTGTTGGCATAATTTTAATTGTCTTCCTTCAGATCTGCTTTTAAAGTTTCGGTAGTTTCTTTCATTTCTCCGAATTTTTCCATCATCATTCTCATCAAGTTGTCCAACTTTGTTTCTTCGGTTGCTACGGGTCTCTCAGTTTGGTTTACTTCTGGTTGGTTTTCTTGGGTATTAACTGTTGTAACTTCCATTTCAGTTGTTGGTTGTTCTTCCTGTACCTCCATGTTTGCTTCGGTGTTTGTCTGTTCGCGTTCTCCTTGTTTGGCCTGGTGTCTGGCATTGTGTCCATGTGTATGAGGCATGGTCGTTCTACTGTAATTGCCGGGCTAAAATAGGATAACTTAATTAAAATGTAATATTCACCTGTATATTTTTAAAGCCGCACTAGTTGGTCGCCACTTTATAAATGAACTTTTCTTAAAATTGTTTTGTTTGCTCTATTTTTGTTGTATTCTAGTATTTCTCCTTTTTATAAGTCACTCGTCGCTGGTGTCAATTTAATACAAACTCAACTCTTCTCTTTTAAAAATTTTACTGGTTTTTGAATTTAACACTTGCGTTCATTTAATATATTCTTCAACTATTTTCTATTTATTTTTTTAATTGTTTAATTCAATTTTGAGGTTTTTGTTTATTTATATTTGAGTAATTATTTGGTTGTAGATCTGCTGATGAATGTAAACAGTTGCGTAGATCCCTTGACGTTAGTTCACTCTCCTGTTGAATAGTGTCGTCTGTGTGTGTCAGTGTATAGTCTTGACAAAGTTATTTTATATAAATTAAGCCTTCACGTACCTGTGATGTTGTACTGGAAGTTCACTTGGTCACAGGTGGTTAATAAACTGTCAAGCTTTTGATCAAACAGTATATTAATGCTGTGAAAACTTTTTGTAAACACTTTTAAATTTTACTTGGGCGCCATATGTGCTTTCGAGAGAAATGTCCCATAAAAAGAATTCTTCTGAATAAATTAATAGTTAATTCTGATATTTTATAAATCAATAATTGATTAAATGGTTAGATCAAGATCATGCATTAAATTTCTGTTTATTTGTTTACTATAAAAATGCAACTCAATAATTAATAATACTGATTAATTATTTGTAGAAATAATTGTTGACAATTGTTGTTACTTTACAATTCAGTTATTTATTACTCGTTCTATAATAAATTCAATTAAATACATTCATTTGAAAATGACAAACGGATCACAGATCATCCGGTTTTTTACTTTTATGTAGCTCAGTTCAGTTGCCATGAAAACTGTAGTTATAATCGATAGATTATTTACAATTGTTATTTGTCTCAAGGGTGACTTCTTTTAAGTTACAGAATAGAATGCCACAGCCTTATTTTACAATGCTCTTATGATATATCATATTGTTAGGTTAGACACCTTTAGTTATTGAAAGTTAATAAACGAAAAGTTCGATTATTCTGAATAAATTTTAGATTAGTTATAAAAACGTTAACACATGAAATCTTACATCGGAATATGTTAATTCCTCTAAATAACTTTAAAACAGTGTTGGTCACTTATAGTATTATTGTTTTTTGCGTCAGTACACATGTGTATTATTCTATACTGTTGTTGGCTAAAATGTAAACAAAGTAAGTATTAGCATTGTACTCCCTGGTGATTAATCGCAATGATTAATTTATTAACACTTCTAACGATCTGATTCAATGATCGTGTTTACACTTCACTTGATTTCGCACATGAACGGGTTTATTTTCTTCTTGAATAAGCTACTGCTTTGGTTATGTTTGATAATTAACCTCGTTCTTTCACACGCACTTCTTGTAAAAAGTTCACTACTATTATCAATGCACTGATTGAAATATACTTCTTCCTTCTCGTTGATTTATTAAATTTTGGATGATTAGTTGGCCTGGATTTGTTGTTGCTGGTTGAGTGAATTTAGACAAAATGCTTCTCTGTTTACAATGACAATCGTTTATATAGATTTTTCAGAAAGCCGCTTGGCGCTCTAGGAGTGTTTCTAAAGTCGTAAGTGATGGTCTGAAATTATGTCATGATGACGTACAGTAATTCTATTTATAGACATTACATATTTGAATTTTGATCATCGGTGTCGTTTGTGTTATTATTCCTTGTATTTATTCGAGATTCACCAAATTTATAATGCTAATGTTTATATCTCAGTTATTACAATTTCAATTCGCGTTCTATTACTATCATTGTACAGCTTATTTATTTAGCTTTATTTTGACATGGCTTGATGCCAGTTTGGTCACAGTTTTCATTAATATTTCTTTATTTTAATCTTACTAGTGCATTGTTTACATTCGTCGTCTGCTAAATGCTGCAAATCCGACTATTAATTTTTTTCTAATATTTGTTTAATTATTCTTAATTTCTAATTTGAACATGATTAATTGATTAAAAAGAATACCTTATTATATATAAATGCTGCATTCAGCTAAACAATATTAATTATCTGTTTACATTTGTTGATTTACTAACATAAACTTCCATATTTTACTATTTTTATTTTAACATGTCCTTCTCATATCTTATTCTTATAACATCACACATGTGGTGGTGCTTTACATTCTCTTTATCATTGTCACGATTCTACTTCATTATGCTTAGTAGGGTTTCTATCTGATTCTTATTTCCTTGATTTAAATTGGTCATTCAGGGTCTGTTATCATCATGTCACAATGTTTTGCTCCCTGACTATTATTATATTTCTGCACACATTTTATTTACTTATGAAGTCATCTCAACACATACAGTGCTTACGTTTTTAGTTATTCTTAATTTATGATAATACATATTTGGCTTTCACATTATCTTTTACAGTTTGTGACTATTCCTAGCATAGTTCTCTACATTTGTCTCTTTTAAATCATTGCTTTGACTTGGATCAGCTAATGTGCTGTTTTTTATTCATAATATATAGTACAATACTATTCAAGTCAGTTGTTATTTTGCTTATTCTATTTGATTCTGTTTATCAAAGATTTTATTGAGCTCACTTGACAGTTTATGTGGGAAACTTGTCTTGTCATTTCATCTTTGTCATTCAGTTTACTTATGTTGTAGTGTCATTTAGTACATGTAGTGGATTTATCACTGTTTACTTGAATTCCTTCTCTCCTTTCATTCGTTATTGGTTTATTATTTTTACTGTTACATTCGTCCTGGTTACTCATTTATAGTTCTTTTAGTATTATTCACCCTTTTGGTGTTCATTATTATTATGGAACATTTTGTGATGTTACACATGCTCCCCTCTCAAAATTGATAATTTGAGAAAAACAAGTTCTTTGGTTTGATGAAATTATCATTTTAACTTGGTTCAATTATAAAACTACTGCTTCCTTTTTTATCTAAATTAATGGTTTTTTGGTGTATTGGTTTAGACTATGTTCATCGTTAGTCCTATCTTCAGCTTACAAGTATTAGTTAATTTTTCATTCTCTTGGGTTATATTATACATTGGTTGGTTAAAATATACATTTGTTCTTATTTTGAGAATTTCCCTGTTCTCCTGTAGTAATACATTTCTCCTTCACATTATACGTATCCTGATTCTTATAACAATTCTCCTTTTCTCTTTCATTTACCTCGAAGTTGTTGATTTAATCCTTGAAATATTATAATTCCCTAACATTTATAGCAGGTTCGGAGTCAGAGGGGCTCTCATTGGCATCCATTCTCCGCCGTTTCTTAACTATACACTCACAGATCAGAGGAATCTTCATCTCTGTCTGAGACAATAAAACTTTGTACATAACAACAGTTGCACTATCACAACACATAAGACATATATATTATTTATACTTCATTATAAGACATTATATTCATTTATTAGAATACTCAATGGATTAGAGGTTCCATTACATAAATTCCATTACTGTATGACTTCAGATGCTTTATCAATTCATTTAACATATTTCTCCTCACAGGTCATTATTTGTTATAACTCGACATATTTGTTATATTATCATAAGCTTTGCTGTTATTCATCAATACTATCTTGGATGTTGGTTTTGTGATTATTCATATTAATATTTCACACTTATTTTCTTCACCATATAATTATGCAATTAATTCTTAAATTCATCATCACCGTATGTTATAGTTTTCTATTCTTCTTCATTTTCACCATAATTCATTTTTAACATTGATTATACAATAGTGTGTAACATTTTTATGTTGGTTAGTTTCTTTTAATTATTTATTTAAGTAGTTGTTTCATTTATTATCATTATCTCCTTGTTTGTCGTTTAATCATTATCTCTTTGTTTGTCGTTTAATCATTATCTCTTTTCATTTATTATGCACTTTATATTAGATGGATTGTTCATGATATCGTCTAGTCTTCGTCTATTCCCGTAATTAGTTTATTTTCACTCGTAGTTGGTCTAACATATTTCATTTAGGTTCACATAATTCTTCTTCTCTGGTTTGCTTCATTACGGGATCTATAACATCCGTCCTTCTTCTTCAATGGTTTATGGCTACTTGGTTTAACCATGGTCAATTATCCTTGTCGCTCTGTTTCCTCGGATTATTTTGGTGTCCAGATTGGTTTCTGTACTGGTGAAGTATCTACTTATCATAAGGCTCTTCCACTTGGCTGCTACTAAATCTTCATTTACTTCACGTGCTTCCATCCCTGTTTGAACTATTTCCGTCGTTGTTAATTCCTTTTTAATTAACAGGTATTGTAACTCTTCTAATATAAAATAGTCACTGGTATTTAACACTATTTTAATCATTTCGTCATTTGGATTATTAACCAAATATTTTAATGATACATTACTTATTGATAATTTTATCAACATTGTATGATGCATTTCAATCGCTGGTAGATTTAATTTAAATATATCTTTATTTAAGTTTTTATTCACCATTTTATTGTGATTTACTTTTAATATTTTTATTAAGTTCTTTCTATAATTTTTAAACTTAATTAATTCTCTCTGTTCATTAATAGGGAGGTTAAATATGTTAACTAACCCATCTTTAATCATCTCCATTCCTTCTCGTGTATTTCTTTTTTTATTTGGACATATTTTTCCTATCTTCTTGGTCTTCGGAATAATTTGGTTCTTTTCACCTTTGGTGTTGATTTCTATGTGTTGAATATTTTCTTTGTCTCTGTTATGTTTATTTTCAGATAACAATGCTTTTGAGTCTTCTTTATTTTCTGTTTGTTTACCATTATCTTCAGATTGTAGGCTTAATTCTTCCATGGTTTCATCATTTTCTATTATCGCTTCTATTGATGGTTCACTCCTATTTTCTGTTTCCTTATTTAATCGTTCCACGTTCGGTGTTTCTTTTATCGCCGGTTTGCCATCATTTTTTATTTCTTCCCTCCAGAGTTGAATTTTTTCGGTGTTTTCTTTAATTCGCTTACTGACGTCATCTATTTTATCCTCCATCTACTTGTTGTTCTCAGTCATTTGTTGGCATAATTTTCATTGTCTTCCTTCAGATCTGCTTTTAAAGTTTCGGTAGTTTCTTTCATTTCTCCGAATTTTTCCATCATCATTCTCATCAAGTTGTCCAACTTTGTTTCTTCGGTTGCTACGGGTCTCTCAGTTTGGTTTACTTCTGGTTGGTTTTCTTGGGTATTAACTGTTGTAACTTCCATTTCAGTTGTTGGTTGTTCTTCCTGTACCTCCATGTTTGCTTCGGTGTTTGTCTGTTCGCGTTCTCCTTGTTTGGCCTGGTGTCTGGCATTGTGTCCATGTGTATGAGGCATGGTCGTTCTACTGTAATTGCAGGGCTAAAATAGGATAACTTAATTAAAATGTAATATTCACCTGTATATTTTTAAAGCCGCACTAGTTGGTCGCCACTTTATAAATGAACTTTTCTTAAAATTGCTCTGTTTTTGTTGTATTCTAGTATTTCTCCTTTTTATAAGTCACTCGTCGCTGGTGTCAATTTAATACAAACTCAACTCTTCTCTTTTAAAAATTTTACTGGTTTTTGAATTTAACACTTGCGTTCATTTAATATATTCTTCAACTATTTTCTATTTATTTTTTTAATTGTTTAATTCAATTTTGAGGTTTTTGTTTATTTATAGTTGAGTAATTATTTGGTTGTAGATCTGCTGATGAATGTAAACAGTTGCGTAGATCTCTTGACGTTAGTTCACTCTCCTGTTGAATAGTGTCGTCTGTGTGTGTCAGTGTATAGTCTTGACAAAGTTATTTTATATAAATTAAGCCTTCACGTACCTGTGATGTTGTACTGGAAGTTCACTTGGTCACAGGTGGTTAATAAACTGTCAAGCTTTTGATCAAACAGTATATTAATGCTGTGAAAACTTTTTGTAAACACTTTTAAATTTTACTTGGGTGCCATATGTGCTTTCGAGAGAAATGTCCCATAAAAAGAATTCTTCTGAATAAATTAATAGTTAATTCTGATATTTTATAAATCAATAATTGATTAAATGGTTAGATCAAGATCATGCATTAAATTTCTGTTTATTTGTTTACTATAAAAATGCAACTCAATAATTAATAATACTGATTAATTATTTGTTGAAATAATTGTTGACAATTGTTGTTACTTTACAATTCAGTTATTTATTACTCGTTCTATAATAAATTCAATTAAATACATTCATTTGAAAATGACAAACGGATCACAGATCATCCGGTTTTTTACTTTTATGTAGCTCAGTTCAGTTGCCATGAAAACTGTAGTTATAATCGATAGATTATTTACAATTGTTATTTGTCTCAAGGGTGACTTCTTTTAAGTTACAGAATAGAATGCCACAGCCTTATTTTACAATGCTCTTATGATATATCATATTGTTAGGTTAGACACCTTTAGTTATTGAAAGTTAATAAACGAAAAGTTCGATTATTCTGAATAAATTTTAGATTAGTTATAAAAACGTTAACACATGAAATCTTACATCGGAATATGTTAATTCCTCTAAATAACTTTAAAACAGTGTTGGTCACTTATAGTATTATTGTTTTTTGCGTCAGTACACATGTGTATTATTCTATACTGTTGTTGGCTAAAATGTAAACAAAGTAAGTATTAGCATTGTACTCCCTGGTGATTAATCGCAATGATTAATTTATTAACACTTCTAACGATCTGATTCAATGATCGTGTTTACACTTCACTTGATTTCGCACATGAACGGGTTTATTTTCTTCTTGAATAAGCTACTGCTTTGGTTATGTTTGATAATTAACCTCGTTCTTTCACACGCACTTCTTGTAAAAAGTTCACTACTATTGTCAATGCACTGATTGAAATATACTTCTTCCTTCTCGTTGATTTATTAAATTTTGGATGATTAGTTGGCCTGGATTTGTTGTTGCTGGTTGAGTGAATTTAGACAAAATGCTTCTCTGTTTACAATGACAATCGTTTATATAGATTTTTCAGAAAGCCGCTTGGCGCTCTAGGAGTGTTTCTAAAATCGTCCGTGATGGTCTGAAATTATGTCATGATGACGTACAGTAATTCTATTTATAGACATTACATATTTGAATTTTGATCATCGGTGTCGTTTGTGTTATTATTCCTTGTATTTATTCGAGATTCACCAAATTTATAATGCTAATGTTTATATCTCAGTTATTACAATTTCAATTCGCGTTCTATTACTATCATTGTACAGCTTATTTATTTAGCTTTATTTTGACATGGCTTGATGCCAGTTTGGTCACAGTTTTCATTAATATTTCTTTATTTTAATCTTACTAGTGCATTGTTTACATTCGTCGTCTGCTAAATGCTGCAAATCCGACTATTAATTTTTTCTAATATTTGTTTAATTATTCTTAATTTCTAATTTGAACATGATTAATTGATTAAAAAGAATACCTTATTATATATAAATGCTGCATTCAGCTAAACAATATTAATTATCTGTTTACATTTGTTGATTTACTAACATAAACTTGCATATTTTACTATTTTTATTTTAACATGTCCTTCTCATATCTTATTCTTATAACATCACACATGTGGTGGTGCTTTACATTCTCTTTATCATTGTCACGATTCTACTTCATTATGCTTAGTAGGGTTTCTATCTGATTCTTATTTCCTTGATTTAAATTGGTCATTCAGGGTCTGTTATCATCATGTCACAATGTTTTGCTCCCTGACTATTACTATATTTCTGCACACATTTTATTTACTTATGAAGTCATCTCAACACATACAGTGCTTACGTTTTTAGTTATTCTTAATTTATGATAATACATATTTGGCTTTCACATTATCTTTTACAGTTTGTGACTATTCCTAGCATAGTTCTCTACATTTGTCTCTTTTAAATCATTGCTTTGACTTGGATCAGCTAATGTGCTGTTTTTTATTCATAATATATAGTACAATACTATTCAAGTCAGTTGTTATTTTGCTTATTCTATTTGATTCTGTTTATCAAAGATTTTTATTGAGCTCACTTGACAGTTTATGTGGGAAACTTGTCTTGTCATTTCATCTTTGTCATTCAGTTTACTTATGTTGTAGTGTCATTTAGTACATGTAGTGGATTTATCACTGTTTACTTGAATTCCTTCTCTCCTTTCATTCGTTATTTGTTTATTATTTTTACTGTTACATTCGTCCTGGTTACTCATTTATAGTTCTTTTAGTATTATTCACCCTTTTGGTGTTCATTATTATTATGGAACATTTTGTGATGTTACACATGCTCCCCTCTCAAAATTGATAATTTGAGAAAAACAAGTTCTTTGGTTTGATGAAATTATCATTTTAACTTGGTTCAATTATAAAACTACTGCTTCCTTTTTTATCTAAATTAATGGTTTTTTGGTGTATTGGTTTAGACTATGTTCATCGTTAGTCCTATCTTCAGCTTACAAGTATTAGTTAATTTTTCATTCTCTTGGGTTATATTATACATTGGTTGGTTAAAATATACATTTGTTCTTATTTTGAGAATTTCCCTGTTCTCCTGTAGTAATACATTTCTCCTTCACATTATACATATCCTGATTCTTATAACAATTCTCCTTTTCTCTTTCATTTACCTCGAAGTTGTTGATTTAATCCTTGAAATATTATAATTCCCTAACATTTATAGCAGGTTCGGAGTCAGAGGGGCTCTCATTGGCATCCATTCTCCGCCGTTTCTTAACTATACACTCACAGATCAGAGGAATCTTCATCTCTGTCTGAGACAATAAAACGTTGTACATAACAACAGTTGCACTATCACAACACATAAGACATATATATTATTTATACTTCATTATAAGACATTATATTCATTTATTAGAATACTCAATGGATTAGAGGTTCCATTACATAAATTCCATTACTGTATGACTTCAGATGCTTTATCAATTCATTTAACATATTTCTCCTCACAGGTCATTATTTGTTATAACTCGACATATTTGTTATATTATCATAAGCTTTGCTGTTATTCATCAATACTATCTTGGATGTTGGTTTTGTGATTATTCATATTAATATTTCACACTTATTTTCTTCACCATATAATTATGCAATTAATTCTTAAATTCATCATCACCGTATGTTATAGTTTTCTATTCTTCTTCATTTTCACCATAATTCATTTTTAACATTGATTATACAATAGTGTGTAACATTTTTATGTTGGTTAGTTTCTTTTAATTATTTATTTAAGTAGTTGTTTCATTTATTATCATTATCTCCTTGTTTGTCGTTTAATCATTATCTCTTTGTTTGTCGTTTAATCATTATCTCTTTTCATTTATTATGCACTTTATATTAGATGGATTGTTCATGATATCGTCTAGTCTTCGTCTATTCCCGTAATTAGTTTATTTTCACTCGTAGTTGGTCTAACATATTTCATTTAGGTTCACATAATTCTTCTTCTCTGGTTTGCTTCATTACGGGATCTATAACATCCGTCCTTCTTCTTCAATGGTTTATGGCTACTTGGTTTAACCGTGGTCAATTATCCTTGTCGCTCTGTTTCCTCGGATTATTTTGGTGTCCAGATTGGTTTCTGTACTGGTGAAGTATCTACTTATCATAAGGCTCTTCCACTTGGCTGCTACTAAATCTTCATTTACTTCACGTGCTTCCATCCCTGTTTGAACTATTTCCGTCGTTGTTAATTCCTTTTTAATTAACAGGTATTGTAACTCTTCTAATATAAAATAGTCACTGGTATTTAACACTATTTTAATCATTTCGTCATTTGGATTATTAACCAAATATTTTAATGATACATTACTTATTGATAATTTTATCAACATTGTATGATGCATTTCAATCGCTGGTAGATTTAATTTAAATATATCTTTATTTAAGTTTTTATTCACCATTTTATTGTGATTTACTTTTAATATTTTTATTAAGTTCTTTCTATAATTTTTAAACTTAATTAATTCTCTCTGTTCATTAATAGGGAGGTTAAATATGTTAACTAACCCATCTTTAATCATCTCCATTCCTTCTCGTGTATTTCTTTTTTTATTTGGACATATTTTTCCTATCTTCTTGGTCTTCGGAATAATTTGGTTCTTTTCACCTTTGGTGTTGATTTCTATGTGTTGAATATTTTCTTTGTCTCTGTTATGTTTATTTTCAGATAACAATGCTTTTGAGTCTTCTTTATTTTCTGTTTGTTTACCATTATCTTCAGATTGTAGGCTTAATTCTTCCATGGTTTCATCATTTTCTATTATCGCTTCTATTGATGGTTCACTCCTATTTTCTGTTTCCTTATTTAATCGTTCCACGTTTGGTGTTTCTTTTATCGCCGGTTTGCCATCATTTTTTATTTCTTCCCTCCAGAGTTGAATTTTTTCGGTGTTTTCTTTAATTCGCTTACTGACGTCATCTATTTTATCCTCCATCTACTTGTTGTTCTCAGTCATTTGTTGGCATAATTTTAATTGTCTTCCTTCAGATCTGCTTTTAAAGTTTCGGTAGTTTCTTTCATTTCTCCGAATTTTTCCATCATCATTCTCATCAAGTTGTCCAACTTTGTTTCTTCGGTTGCTACGGGTCTCTCAGTTTGGTTTACTTCTGGTTGGTTTTCTTGGGTATTAACTGTTGTAACTTCCATTTCAGTTGTTGGTTGTTCTTCCTGTACCTCCATGTTTGCTTCGGTGTTTGTCTGTTCGCGTTCTCCTTGTTTGGCCTGGTGTCTGGCATTGTGTCCATGTGTATGAGGCATGGTCGTTCTACTGTAATTGCCGGGCTAAAATAGGATAACTTAATTAAAATGTAATATTCACCTGTATATTTTTAAAGCCGCACTAGTTGGTCGCCACTTTATAAATGAACTTTTCTTAAAATTGTTTTGTTTGCTCTATTTTTGTTGTATTCTAGTATTTCTCCTTTTTATAAGTCACTCGTCGCTGGTGTCAATTTAATACAAACTCAACTCTTCTCTTTTAAAAATTTTACTGGTTTTTGAATTTAACACTTGCGTTCATTTAATATATTCTTTAATTATTTTCTATTTATTTTTTTAATTGTTTAATTCAATTTTGAGGTTTTTGTTTATTTATATTTGAGTAATTATTTGGTTGTAGATCTGCTGATGAATGTAAACAGTTGCGTAGATCTCTTGACGTTAGTTCACTCTCCTGTTGAATAGTGTCGTCTGTGTGTGTCAGTGTATAGTCTTGACAAAGTTATTTTATATAAATTAAGCCTTCACGTACCTGTGATGTTGTACTGGAAGTTCACTTGGTCACAGGTGGTTAATAAACAGTCAAGCTTTTGATCAAACAGTATATTAATGCTGTGAAAACTTTTTGTAAACACTTTTAAATTTTACTTGGGCGCCATATGTGCTTTCGAGAGAAATGTCCCATAAAAAGAATTCTTCTGAATAAATTAATAGTTAATTCTGATATTTTATAAATCAATAATTGATTAAATGGTTAGATCAAGATCATGCATTAAATTTCTGTTTATTTGTTTACTATAAAAATGCAACTCAATAATTAATAATACTGATTAAATATTTGTTGAAATAATTGTTGACAATTGTTGTTACTTTACAATTCAGTTATTTATTACTCGTTCTATAATAAATTCAATTAAATACATTCATTTGAAAATGACAAACGGATCACAGATCATCCGGTTTTTTACTTTTATGTAGCTCAGTTCAGTTGCCATGAAAACTGTAGTTATAATCGATAGATTATTTACAATTGTTATTTGTCTCAAGGGTGACTTCTTTTAAGTTACAGAATAGAATGCCACAGCCTTATTTTACAATGCTCTTATGATATATCATATTGTTAGGTTAGACACCTTTAGTTATTGAAAGTTAATAAACGAAAAGTTCGATTATTCTGAATAAATTTTAGATTAGTTATAAAAACGTTAACACATGAAATCTTACATCGGAATATGTTAATTCCTCTAAATAACTTTAAAACAGTGTTGGTCACTTATAGTATTATTGTTTTTTGCGTCAGTACACATGTGTATTATTCTATACTGTTGTTGGCTAAAATGTAAACAAAGTAAGTATTAGCATTGTACTCCCTGGTGATTAATCGCAATGATTAATTTATTAACACTTCTAACGATCTGATTCAATGATCGTGTTTACACTTCACTTGATTTCGCACATGAACGGGTTTATTTTCTTCTTGAATAAGCTACTGCTTTGGTTATGTTTGATAATTAACCTCGTTCTTTCACACGCACTTCTTGTAAAAAGTTCACTACTATTGTCAATGCACTGATTGAAATATACTTCTTCCTTCTCGTTGATTTATTAAATTTTGGATGATTAGTTGGCCTGGATTTGTTGTTGCTGGTTGAGTGAATTTAGACAAAATGCTTCTCTGTTTACAATGACAATCGTTTATATAGATTTTTCAGAAAGCCGCTTGGCGCTCTAGGAGTGTTTCTAAAATCGTCCGTGATGGTCTGAAATTATGTCATGATGACGTACAGTAATTCTATTTATAGACATTACATATTTGAATTTTGATCATCGGTGTCGTTTGTGTTATTATTCCTTGTATTTATTCGAGATTCACCAAATTTATAATGCTAATGTTTATATCTCAGTTATTACAATTTCAATTCGCGTTCTATTACTATCATTGTACAGCTTATTTATTTAGCTTTATTTTGACATGGCTTGATGCCAGTTTGGTCACAGTTTTCATTAATATTTCTTTATTTTAATCTTACTAGTGCATTGTTTACATTCGTCGTCTGCTAAATGCTGCAAATCCGACTATTAATTTTTTTCTAATATTTGTTTAATTATTCTTAATTTCTAATTTGAACATGATTAATTGATTAAAAAGAATACCTTATTATATATAAATGCTGCATTCAGCTAAACAATATTAATTATCTGTTTACATTTGTTGATTTACTAACATAAACTTCCATATTTTACTATTTTTATTTTAACATGTCCTTCTCATATCTTATTCTTATAACATCACACATGTGGTGGTGCTTTACATTCTCTTTATCATTGTCACGATTCTACTTCATTATGCTTAGTAGGGTTTCTATCTGATTCTTATTTCCTTGATTTAAATTGGTCATTCAGGGTCTGTTATCATCATGTCACAATGTTTTGCTCCCTGACTATTACTATATTTCTGCACACATTTTATTTACTTATGAAGTCATCTCAACACATACAGTGCTTACGTTTTTAGTTATTCTTAATTTATGATATTACATATTTGGCTTTCACATTATCTTTTACAGTTTGTGACTATTCCTAGCATAGTTCTCTACATTTGTCTCTTTTAAATCATTGCTTTGACTTGGATCAGCTAATGTGCTGTTTTTTATTCATAATATATAGTACAATACTATTCAAGTCAGTTGTTATTTTGCTTATTCTATTTGATTCTGTTTATCAAAGATTTTTATTGAGCTCACTTGACAGTTTATGTGGGAAACTTGTCTTGTCATTTCATCTTTGTCATTCAGTTTACTTATGTTGTAGTGTCATTTAGTACATGTAGTGGATTTATCACTGTTTACTTGAATTCCTTCTCTCCTTTCATTCGTTATTGGTTTATTATTTTTACTGTTACATTCGTCCTGGTTACTCATTTATAGTTCTTTTAGTATTATTCACCCTTTTGGTGTTCATTATTATTATGGAACATTTTGTGATGTTACACATGCTCCCCTCTCAAAATTGATAATTTGAGAAAAACAAGTTCTTTGGTTTGATGAAATTATCATTTTAACTTGGTTCAATTATAAAACTACTGCTTCCTTTTTTATCTAAATTAATGGTTTTTTGGTGTATTGGTTTAGACTATGTTCATCGTTAGTCCTATCTTCAGCTTACAAGTATTAGTTAATTTTTCATTCTCTTGGGTTATATTATACATTGGTTGGTTAAAATATATATTTGTTCTTATTTTGAGAATTTCCCTGTTCTCCTGTAGTAATACATTTCTCCTTCACATTATACGTATCCTGATTCTTATAACAATTCTCCTTTTCTCTTTCATTTACCTCGAAGTTGTTGATTTAATCCTTGAAATATTATAATTCCCTAACATTTATAGCAGGTTCGGAGTCAGAGGGGCTCTCATTGGCATCCATTCTCCGCCGTTTCTTAACTATACACTCACAGATCAGAGGAATCTTCATCTCTGTCTGAGACAATAAAACGTTGTACATAACAACAGTTGCACTATCACAACACATAAGACATATATTATTTATACTTCATTATAAGACGTTATATTCATTTATTAGAATACTCAATGGATTAGAGGTTCCATTACATAAATTCCATTACTGTATGACTTCAGATGCTTTATCAATTCATTTAACATATTTCTCCTCACAGGTCATTATTTGTTATAACTCGACATATTTGTTATATTATCATAAGCTTTGCTGTTATTCATCAATACTATCTTGGATGTTGGTTTTGTGATTATTCATATTAATATTTCACACTTATTTTCTTCACCATATAATTATGCAATTAATTCTTAAATTCATCATCACCGTATGTTATAGTTTTTATTCTTCTTCATTTTCACCATAATTCATTTTTAACATTGATTATACAATAGTGTATAACATTTTTATGTTGGTTAGTTTCTTTTAATTATTTATTTAAGTAGTTGTTTCATTTATTATCATTATCTCCTTGTTTGTCGTTTAATCATTATCTCTTTGTTTGTCGTTTAATCATTATCTCTTTTCATTTATTATGCACTTTATATTAGATGGATTGTTCATGATATCGTCTAGTCTTCGTCTATTCCCGTAATTAGTTTATTTTCACTCGTAGTTGGTCTAACATATTTCATTTAGGTTCACATAATTCTTCTTCTCTGGTTTGCTTCATTGGTTATCTATAACATCCGTCCTTCTTCTTCAATGGTTTATGGCTACTTGGTTTAACCGTGGTCGATTATCCTTGTCGCTCTGTTTCCTCGGATTATTTTGGTGTCCAGATTGGTTTCTGTACTGGTGAAGTATCTACTTATCATAAGGCTCTTCCACTTGGCTGCTACTAAATCTTCATTTACTTCACGTGCTTCCATCCCTGTTTGAACTATTTCCGTCGTTGTTAATTCCTTTTTAATTAACAGGTATTGTAACTCTTCTAATATAAAATAGTCACTGGTATTTAACACTATTTTAATCATTTCGTCATTTGGATTATTAACCAAATATTTTAATGATACATTACTTATTGATAATTTTATCAACATTGTATGATGCATTTCAATCGCTGGTAGATTTAATTTAAATATATCTTTATTTAAGTTTTTATTCACCATTTTATTGTGATTTACTTTTAATATTTTTATTAAGTTCTTTCTATAATTTTTAAACTTAATTAATTCTCTCTGTTCATTAACAGGGAGGTTAAATATGTTAACTAACCCATCTTTAATCATCTCCATTCCTTCTCGTGTATTTCTTTTTTTATTTGGACATATTTTTCCTATCTTCTTGGTCTTCGGAATAATTTGGTTCTTTTCACCTTTGGTGTTGATTTCTATGTGTTGAATATTTTCTTTGTCTCTGTTATGTTTATTTTCAGATAACAATGCTTTTGAGTCTTCTTTATTTTCTGTTTGTTTACCATTATCTTCAGATTGTAGGCTTAATTCTTCCATGGTTTCATCATTTTCTATTATCGCTTCTATTGATGGTTCACTCCTATTTTCTGTTTCCTTATTTAATCGTTCCACGTTTGGTGTTTCTTTTATCGCCGGTTTGCCATCATTTTTTATTTCTTCCCTCCAGAGTTGAATTTTTTCGGTGTTTTCTTTAATTCGCTTACTGACGTCATCTATTTTATCCTCCATCTACTTGTTGTTCTCAGTCATTTGTTGGCATAATTTTAATTGTCTTCCTTCAGATCTGCTTTTAAAGTTTCGGTAGTTTCTTTCATTTCTCCGAATTTTTCCATCATCATTCTCATCAAGTTGTCCAACTTTGTTTCTTCGGTTGCTACGGGTCTCTCAGTTTGGTTTACTTCTGGTTGGTTTTCTTGGGTATTAACTGTTGTAACTTCCATTTCAGTTGTTGGTTGTTCTTCCTGTACCTCCATGTTTGCTTCGGTGTTTGTCTGTTCGCGTTCTCCTTGTTTGGCCTGGTGTCTGGCATTGTGTCCATGTGTATGAGGCATGGTCGTTCTACTGTAATTGCCGGGCTAAAATAGGATAACTTAATTAAAATGTAATATTCACCTGTATATTTTTAAAGCCGCACTAGTTGGTCGCCACTTTATAAATGAACTTTTCTTAAAATTGTTTTGTTTGCTCTATTTTTGTTGTATTCTAGTATTTCTCCTTTTTATAAGTCACTCGTCGCTGGTGTCAATTTAATACAAACTCAACTCTTCTCTTTTAAAAATTTTACTGGTTTTTGAATTTAACACTTGCGTTCATTTAATATATTCTTCAACTATTTTCTATTTATTTTTTTAATTGTTTAATTCAATTTTGAGGTTTTTGTTTATTTATATTTGAGTAATTATTTGGTTGTAGATCTGCTGATGAATGTAAACAGTTGCGTAGATCTCTTGACGTTAGTTCACTCTCCTGTTGAATAGTGTCGTCTGTGTGTGTCAGTGTATAGTCTTGACAAAGTTATTTTATATAAATTAAGCCTTCACGTACCTGTGATGTTGTACTGGAAGTTCACTTGGTCACAGGTGGTTAATAAACTGTCAAGCTTTTGATCAAACAGTATATTAATGCTGTGAAAACTTTTTGTAAACACTTTTAAATTTTACTTGGGCGCCATATGTGCTTTCGAGAGAAATGTCCCATAAAAAGAATTCTTCTGAATAAATTAATAGTTAATTCTGATATTTTATAAATCAATAATTGATTAAATGGTTAGATCAAGATCATGCATTAAATTTCTGTTTATTTGTTTACTATAAAAATGCAACTCAATAATTAATAATACTGATTAATTATTTGTTGAAATAATTGTTGACAATTGTTGTTACTTTACAATTCAGTTATTTATTACTCGTTCTATAATAAATTCAATTAAATACATTCATTTGAAAATGACAAACGGATCACAGATCATCCGGTTTTTTACTTTTATGTAGCTCAGTTCAGTTGCCATGAAAACTGTAGTTATAATCGATAGATTATTTACAATTGTTATTTGTCTCAAGGGTGACTTCTTTTAAGTTACAGAATAGAATGCCACAGCCTTATTTTACAATGCTCTTATGATATATCATATTGTTAGGTTAGACACCTTTAGTTATTGAAAGTTAATAAACGAAAAGTTCGATTATTCTGAATAAATTTTAGATTAGTTATAAAAACGTTAACACATGAAATCTTACATCGGAATATGTTAATTCCTCTAAATAACTTTAAAACAGTGTTGGTCACTTATAGTATTATTGTTTTTTGCGTCAGTACACATGTGTATTATTCTATACTGTGGTTGGCTAAAATGTAAACAAAGTAAGTATTAGCACTGTACTCCCTGGTGATTAATCGCAATGATTAATTTATTAACACTTCTAACGATCTGATTCAATGATCGTGTTTACACTTCACTTGATTTCGCACATGAACGGGTTTATTTTCTTCTTGAATAAGCTACTGCTTTGGTTATGTTTGATAATTAACCTCGTTCTTTCACACGCACTTCTTGTAAAAAGTTCACTACTATTGTCAATGCACTGATTGAAATATACTTCTTCCTTCTCGTTGATTTATTAAATTTTGGATGATTAGTTGGCCTGGATTTGTTGTTGCTGGTTGAGTGAATTTAGACAAAATGCTTCTCTGTTTACAATGACAATCGTTTATATAGATTTTTCAGAAAGCCGCTTGGCGCTCTAGGAGTGTTTCTGAAATCGTCCGTGATGGTCTGAAATTATGTCATGATGACGTACAGTAATTCTATTTATAGGCATTACATATTTGAATTTTGATCATCGGTGTCGTTTGTGTTATTATTCCTTGTATTTATTCGAGATTCACCAAATTTATAATGCTAATGTTTATATCTCAGTTATTACAATTTCAATTCGCGTTCTATTACTATCATTGTACAGCTTATTTATTTAGCTTTATTTTGACATGGCTTGATGCCAGTTTGGTCACAGTTTTCATTAATATTTCTTTATTTTAATCTTACTAGTGCATTGTTTACATTCGTCGTCTGCTAAATGCTGCAAATCCGACTATTAATTTTTTTCTAATATTTGTTTAATTATTCTTAATTTCTAATTTGAACATGATTAATTGATTAAAAAGAATACCTTATTATATATAAATGCTGCATTCAGCTAAACAATATTAATTATCTGTTTACATTTGTTGATTTACTAACATAAACTTGCATATTTTACTATTTTTATTTTAACATGTCCTTCTCATATCTTATTCTTATAACATCACACATGTGGTGGTGCTTTACATTCTCTTTATCATTGTCACGATTCTACTTCATTATGCTTAGTAGGGTTTCTATCTGATTCTTATTTCCTTGATTTAAATTGGTCATTCAGGGTCTGTTATCATCATGTCACAATGTTTTGCTCCCTGACTATTATTATATTTCTGCACACATTTTATTTACTTATGAAGTCATCTCAACACATACAGTGCTTACATTTTTAGTTATTCTTAATTTATGATAATACATATTTGGCTTTCACATTATCTTTTACAGTTTGTGACTATTCCTAGCATAGTTGTCTACATTTGTCTCTTTTAAATCATTGCTTTGACTTGGATCAGCTAATGTGCTGTTTTTTATTCATAATATATAGTACAATACTATTCAAGTCAGTTGTTATTTTGCTTATTCTATTTGATTCTGTTTATCAAAGATTTTTATTGAGCTCACTTGACAGTTTATGTGGGAAACTTGTCTTGTCATTTCATCTTTGTCATTCAGTTTACTGATGTTGTAGTGTCATTTAGTACATGTAGTGGATTTATCACTGTTTACTTGAATTCCTTCTCTCCTTTCATTCGTTATTGGTTTATTATTTTTACTGTTACATTCGTCCTGGTTACTCATTTATAGTTCTTTTAGTATTATTCACCCTTTTGGTGTTCATTATTATTATGGAACATTTTGTGATGTACACATGCTCCCCTCTCAAAATTGATAATTTGAGAAAAACAAGTTCTTTGGTTTGATGAAATTATCATTTTAACTTGGTTCAATTATAAAACTACTGCTTCCTTTTTTATCTAAATTAATGGTTTTTTGGTGTATTGGTTTAGACTATGTTCATCGTTAGTCCTATCTTCAGCTTACAAGTATTAGTTAATTTTTCATTCTCTTGGGTTATATTATACATTGGTTGGTTAAAATATACATTTGTTCTTATTTTGAGAATTTCCCTGTCCTCCTGTAGTAATACATTTCTCCTTCACATTATACGTATCCTGATTCTTATAACAATTCTCCTTTTCTCTTTCATTTACCTCGAAGTTGTTGATTTAATCCTTGAAATATTATAATTCCCTAACTTTTATAGCAGTTTCGGAGTCAGAGGGGCTCTCATTGGCATCCATTCTCCGCCGTTTCTTAACTATACACTCACAGATCAGAGGAATCTTCATCTCTGTCTGAGACAATAAAACGTTGTACATAACAACAGTTGCACTATCACAACACATAAGACATATATATTATTTATACTTCATTATAAGACATTATATTCATTTATTAGAATACTCAATGGATTAGAGGTTCCATTACATAAATTCCATTACTGTATGACTTCAGATGCTTTATCAATTCATTTAACATATTTCTCCTCACAGGTCATTATTTGTTATAACTCGACATATTTGTTATATTATCATAAGCTTTGCTGTTATTCATCAATACTATCTTGGATGTTGGTTTTGTGATTATTCATATTAATATTTCACACTTATTTTCTTCACCATATAATTATGCAATTAATTCTTAAATTCATCATCACCGTATGTTATAGTTTTCTATTCTTCTTCATTTTTACCATAATTCATTTTTAACATTGATTATACAATAGTGTGTAACATTTTTATGTTGGTTAGTTTCTTTTAATTATTTATTTAAGTAGTTGTTTCATTTATTATCATTATCTCCTTGTTTGTCGTTTAATCATTATCTCTTTGTTTGTCGTTTAATCATTATCTCTTTTCATTTATTATGCACTTTATATTAGATGGATTGTTCATGATATCGTCTAGTCTTCGTCTATTCCCGTAATTAGTTTATTTTCACTCGTAGATGGTCTAACATATTTCATTTAGGTTCACATAATTCTTCTTCTCTGGTTTGCTTCATTGGTTATCTATAACATCCGTCCTTCTTCTTCAATGGTTTATGGCTACTTGGTTTAACCGTGGTCGATTATCCTTGTCGCTCTGTTTCCTCGGATTATTTTGGTGTCCAGATTGGTTTCTGTACTGGTGAAGTATCTACTTATCATAAGGCTCTTCCACTTGGCTGCTACTAAATCTTCATTTACTTCACGTGCTTCCATCCCTGTTTGAACTATTTCCGTCGTTGTTAATTCCTTTTTAATTAACAGGTATTGTAACTCTTCTAATATAAAATAGTCACTGGTATTTAACACTATTTTAATCATTTCGTCATTTGGATTATTAACCAAATATTTTAATGATACATTACTTATTGATAATTTTATCAACATTGTATGATGCATTTCAATCGCTGGTAGATTTAATTTAAATATATCTTTATTTAAGTTTTTATTCACCATTTTATTGTGATTTACTTTTAATATTTTTATTAAGTTCTTTCTATAATTTTTAAACTTAATGAATTCTCTCTGTTCATTAACAGGGAGGTTAAATATGTTAACTAACCCATCTTTAATCATCTCCATTCCTTCTCGTGTATTTCTTTTTTTATTTGGACATATTTTTCCTATCTTCTTGGTCTTCGGAATAATTTGGTTCTTTTCACCTTTGGTGTTGATTTCTATGTGTTGAATATTTTCTTTGTCTCTGTTATGTTTATTTTCAGATAACAATGCTTTTGAGTCTTCTTTATTTTCTGTTTGTTTACCATTATCTTCAGATTGTAGGCTTAATTCTTCCATGGTTTCATCATTTTCTATTATCGCTTCTATTGATGGTTCACTCCTATTTTCTGTTTCCTTATTTAATCGTTCCACGTTTGGTGTTTCTTTTATCGCCGGTTTGCCATCATTTTTTATTTCTTCCCTCCAGAGTTGAATTTTTTCGGTGTTTTCTTTAATTCGCTTACTGACGTCATCTATTTTATCCTCCATCTACTTGTTGTTCTCAGTCATTTGTTGGCATAATTTTAATTGTCTTCCTTCAGATCTGCTTTTAAAGTTTCGGTAGTTTCTTTCATTTCTCCGAATTTTTCCATCATCATTCTCATCAAGTTGTCCAACTTTGTTTCTTCGGTTGCTACGGGTCTCTCAGTTTGGTTTACTTCTGGTTGGTTTTCTTGGGTATTAACTGTTGTAACTTCCATTTCAGTTGTTGGTTGTTCTTCCTGTACCTCCATGTTTGCTTCGGTGTTTGTCTGTTCGCGTTCTCCTTGTTTGGCCTGGTGTCTGGCATTGTGTCCATGTGTATGAGGCATGGTCGTTCTACTGTAATTGCCGGGCTAAAATAGGATAACTTAATTAAAATGTAATATTCACCTGTATATTTTTAAAGCCGCACTAGTTGGTCGCCACTTTATAAATGAACTTTTCTTAAAATTGTTTTGTTTGCTCTATTTTTGTTGTATTCTAGTATTTCTCCTTTTTATAAGTCACTCGTCGCTGGTGTCAATTTAATACAAACTCAACTCTTCTCTTTTAAAAATTTTACTGGTTTTTGAATTTAACACTTGCGTTTATTTAATATATTCTTCAACTATTTTCTATTTATTTTTTTAATTGTTTAATTCAATTTTGAGGTTTTTGTTTATTTATATTTGAGTAATTATTTGGTTGTAGATCTGCTGATGAATGTAAACAGTTGCGTAGATCTCTTGACGTTAGTTCACTCTCCTGTTGAATAGTGTCGTCTGTGTGTGTCAGTGTATAGTCTTGACAAAGTTATTTTATATAAATTAAGCCTTCACGTACCTGTGATGTTGTACTGGAAGTTCACTTGGTCACAGGTGGTTAATAAACTGTCAAGCTTTTGATCAAACAGTATATTAATGCTGTGAAAACTTTTTGTAAACACTTTTAAATTTTACTTGGGCGCCATATGTGCTTTCGAGAGAAATGTCCCATAAAAAGAATTCTTCTGAATAAATTAATAGTTAATTCTGATATTTTATAAATCAATAATTGATTAAATGGTTAGATCAAGATCATGCATTAAATTTCTGTTTATTTGTTTACTATAAAAATGCAACTCAATAATTAATAATACTGATTAATTATTTGTTGAAATAATTGTTGACAATTGTTGTTACTTTACAATTCAGTTATTTATTACTCGTTCTATAATAAATTCAATTAAATACATTCATTTGAAAATGACAAACGGATCACAGATCATCCGGTTTTTTACTTTTATGTAGCTCAGTTCAGTTGCCATGAAAACTGTAGTTATAATCGATAGATTATTTACAATTGTTATTTGTCTCAAGGGTGACTTCTTTTAAGTTACAGAATAGAATGCCACAGCCTTATTTTACAATGCTCTTATGATATATCATATTGTTAGGTTAGACACCTTTAGTTATTGAAAGTTAATAAACGAAAAGTTCGATTATTCTGAATAAATTTTAGATTAGTTATAAAAACGTTAACACATGAAATCTTACATCGGAATATGTTAATTCCTCTAAATAACTTTAAAACAGTGTTGGTCACTTATAGTATTATTGTTTTTTGCGTCAGTACACATGTGTATTATTCTATACTGTGGTTGGCTAAAATGTAAACAAAGTAAGTATTAGCACTGTACTCCCTGGTGATTAATCGCAATGATTAATTTATTAACACTTCTAACGATCTGATTCAATGATCGTGTTTACACTTCACTTGATTTCGCACATGAACGGGTTTATTTTCTTCTTGAATAAGCTACTGCTTTGGTTATGTTTGATAATTAACCTCGTTCTTTCACACGCACTTCTTGTAAAAAGTTCACTACTATTGTCAATGCACTGATTGAAATATACTTCTTCCTTCTCGTTGATTTATTAAATTTTGGATGATTAGTTGGCCTGGATTTGTTGTTGCTGGTTGAGTGAATTTAGACAAAATGCTTCTCTGTTTACAATGACAATCGTTTATATAGATTTTTCAGAAAGCCGCTTGGCGCTCTAGGAGTGTTTCTAAAATCGTCCGTGATGGTCTGAAATTATGTCATGATGACGTACAGTAATTCTATTTATAGGCATTACATATTTGAATTTTGATCATCGGTGTCGTTTGTGTTATTATTCCTTGTATTTATTCGAGATTCACCAAATTTATAATGCTAATGTTTATATCTCAGTTATTACAATTTCAATTCGCGTTCTATTACTATCATTGTACAGCTTATTTATTTAGCTTTATTTTGACATGGCTTGATGCCAGTTTGGTCACAGTTTTCATTAATATTTCTTTATTTTAATCTTACTAGTGCATTGTTTACATTCGTCGTCTGCTAAATGCTGCAAATCCGACTATTAATTTTTTTCTAATATTTGTTTAATTATTCTTAATTTCTAATTTGAACATGATTAATTGATTAAAAAGAATACCTTATTATATATAAATGCTGCATTCAGCTAAACAATATTAATTATCTGTTTACATTTGTTGATTTACTAACATAAACTTCCATATTTTACTATTTTTATTTTAACATGTCCTTCTCATATCTTATTCTTATAACATCACACATGTGGTGGTGCTTTACATTCTCTTTATCATTGACACGATTCTACTTCATTATGCTTAGTAGGGTTTCTATCTGATTCTTATTTCCTTGATTTAAATTGGTCATTCAGGGTCTGTTATCATCATGTCACAATGTTTTGCTCCCTGACTATTATTATATTTCTGCACACATTTTATTTACTTATGAAGTCATCTCAACACATACAGTGCTTACGTTTTTAGTTATTCTTAATTTATGATAATACATATTTGGCTTTCACATTATCTTTTACAGTTTGTGACTATTCCTAGCATAGTTCTCTACATTTGTCTCTTTTAAATCATTGCTTTGACTTGGATCAGCTAATGTGCTGTTTTTTATTCATAATATATAGTACAATACTATTCAAGTCAGTTGTTATTTTGCTTATTCTATTTGATTCTGTTTATCAAAGATTTTTATTGAGCTCACTTGACAGTTTATGTGGGAAACTTGTCTTGTCATTTCATCTTTGTCATTCAGTTTACTTATGTTGTAGTGTCATTTAGTACATGTAGTGGATTTATCACTGTTTACTTGAATTCCTTCTCTCCTTTCATTCGTTATTGGTTTATTATTTTTACTGTTACATTCGTCCTGGTTACTCATTTATAGTTCATTTAGTATAATTCACCCTTATGGTGTTCATTATTATTATGGAACATTTTGTGATGTTACACATGCTCCCCTCTCAAAATTGATAATTTGAGAAAAACAAGTTCTTTGGTTTGATGAAATTATCATTTTAACTTGGTTCAATTATAAAACTACTGCTTCCTTTTTTATCTAAATTAATGGTTTTTTGGTGTATTGGTTTAGACTATGTTCATCGTTAGTCCTATCTTCAGCTTACAAGTATTAGTTAATTTTTCATTCTCTTGGGTTATATTATACATTGGTTGGTTAAAATATATATTTGTTCTTATTTTGAGAATTTCCCTGTTCTCCTGTAGTAATACATTTCTCCTTCACATTATACGTATCCTGATTCTTATAACAATTCTCCTTTTCTCTTTCATTTACCTCGAAGTTGTTGATTTAATCCTTGAAATATTATAATTCCCTAACATTTATAGCAGGTTCGGAGTCAGAGGGGCTCTCATTGGCATCCATTCTCCGCCGTTTCTTAACTATACACTCACAGATCAGAGGAATCTTCATCTCTGTCTGAGACAATAAAACGTTGTACATAACAACAGTTGCACTATCACAACACATAAGACATATGTATTATTTATACTTCATTATAAGACATTATATTCATTTATTAGAATACTCAATGGATTAGATGTTCCATTACATAAATTCCATTACTGTATGACTTCAGATGCTTTATCAATTCATTTAACATATTTCTCCTCACAGGTCATTATTTGTTATAACTCGACATATTTGTTATATTATCATAAGCTTTGCTGTTATTCATCAATACTATCTTGGATGTTGGTTTTGTGATTATTCATATTAATATTTCACACTTATTTTCTTCACCATATAATTATGCAATTAATTCTTAAATTCAGACCGTATGTTATAGTTTTCTATTCTTCTTCATTTTCACCATAATTCATTTTTAACATTGATTATACAATAGTGTGTAACATATTTTGTTGGTTAGTTTCTTTTAATTATTTATTTAAGTAGTTGTTTCATTTATTATCATTATCTCCTTGTTTGTCGTTTAATCATTATCTCTTTGTTTGTCGTTTAATCATTATCTCTTTTCATTTATTATGCACTTTATATTAGATGGATTGTTCATGATATCGTCTAGTCTTCGTCTATTCCCGTAATTAGTTTATTTTCACTCGTAGATGGTCTAACATATTTCATTTAGGTTCACATAATTCTTCTTCTCTGGTTTGCTTCATTGGTTATCTATAACATCCGTCCTTCTTCTTCAATGGTTTATGGCTACTTGGTTTAACCGTGGTCGATTATCCTTGTCGCTCTGTTTCCTCGGATTATTTTGGTGTCCAGATTGGTTTCTGTACTGGTGAAGTATCTACTTATCATAAGGCTCTTCCACTTGGCTGCTACTAAATCTTCATTTACTTCACGTGCTTCCATCCCTGTTTGAACTATTTCCGTCGTTGTTAATTCCTTTTTAATTAACAGGTATTGTAACTCTTCTAATATAAAATAGTCACTGGTATTTAACACTATTTTAATCATTTCGTCATTTGGATTATTAACCAAATATTTTAATGATACATTACTTATTGATAATTTTATCAACATTGTATGATGCATTTCAATCGCTGGTAGATTTAATTTAAATATATCTTTATTTAAGTTTTTATTCACCATTTTATTGTGATTTACTTTTAATATTTTTATTAAGTTCTTTCTATAATTTTTAAACTTAATGAATTCTCTCTGTTCATTAACAGGGAGGTTAAATATGTTAACTAACCCATCTTTAATCATCTCCATTCCTTCTCGTGTATTTCTTTTTTTATTAGGACATATTTTTCCTATCTTCTTGGTCTTCGGAATAATTTGGTTCTTTTCACCTTTGGTGTTGATTTCTTTGTGTTGAATATTTTCTTTGTCTCTGTTATGTTTATTTTCAGATAACAATGCTTTTGAGTCATCTTTATTTTCTGTTTGTTTACCATTATCTTCAGATTGTAGGCTTAATTCTTCCATGGTTTCATCATTTTCTATTATCGCTTCTATTGATGGTTCACTCCTATTTTCTGTTTCCTTATTTAATCGTTCCACGTTTGGTGTTTCTTTTATCGCCGGTTTGCCATCATTTTTTATTTCTTCCCTCCAGAGTTGAATTTTTTCGGTGTTTTCTTTAATTCGCTTACTGACGTCATCTATTTTATCCTCCATCTACTTGTTGTTCTCAGTCATTTGTTGGCATAATTTTAATTGTCTTCCTTCAGATCTGCTTTTAAAGTTTCGGTAGCTTCTTTCATTTCTCCGAATTTTTCCATCATCATTCTCATCAAGTTGTCCAACTTTGTTTCTTCGGTTGCTACAGGTCTCTCAGTTTGGTTTACTTCTGGTTGGTTTTCTTGGGTATTAACTGTTGTAACTTCCATTTCAGTTGTTGGTTGTTCTTCCTGTACCTCCATGTTTGCTTCGGTGTTTGTCTGTTCGCGTTCTCCTTGTTTGGCCTGGTGTCTGGCATTGTGTCCATGTGTATGAGGCATGGTCGTTCTACTGTAATTGCCGGGCTAAAATAGGATAACTTAATTAAAATGTAATATTCACCTGTATATTTTTAAAGCCGCACTAGTTGGTCGCCACTTTATAAATGAACTTTTCTTAAAATTGTTTTGTTTGCTCTATTTTTGTTGTATTCTAGTATTTCTCCTTTTTATAAGTCACTCGTCGCTGGTGTCAATTTAATACAAACTCAACTCTTCTCTTTTAAAAATTTTACTGGTTTTTGAATTTAACACTTGCGTTCATTTAATATATTCTTCAACTATTTTCTATTTATTTTTTTAATTGTTTAATTCAATTTTGAGGTTTTTGTTTATTTATATTTGAGTAATTATTTGGTTGTAGATCTGCTGATGAATGTAAACAGTTGCGTAGATCTCTTGACGTTAGTTCACTCTCCTGTTGAATAGTGTCGTCTGTGTGTGTCAGTGTATAGTCTTGACAAAGTTATTTTATATAAATTAAGCCTTCACGTACCTGTGATGTTGTACTGGAAGTTCACTTGGTCACAGGTGGTTAATAAACTGTCAAGCTTTTGATCAAACAGTATATTAATGCTGTGAAAACTTTTTGTAAACACTTTTAAATTTTACTTGGGCGCCATATGTGCTTTCGAGAGAAATGTCCCATAAAAAGAATTCTTCTGAATAAATTAATAGTTAATTCTGATATTTTATAAATCAATAATTGATTAAATGGTTAGATCAAGATCATGCATTAAATTTCTGTTTATTTGTTTACTATAATAATGCAACTCAATAATTAATAATACTGATTAATTATTTGTTGAAATAATTGTTGACAATTGTTGTTACTTTACAATTCAGTTATTTATTACTCGTTCTATAATAAATTCAATTAAATACATTCATTTGAAAATGACAAACGGATCACAGATCATCCGGTTTTTTACTTTTATGTAGCTCAGTTCAGTTGCCATGAAAACTGTAGTTATAATCGATAGATTATTTACAATTGTTATTTGTCTCAAGGGTGACTTCTTTTAAGTTACAGAATAGAATGCCACAGCCTTATTTTACAATGCTCTTATGATATATCATATTGTTAGGTTAGACACCTTTAGTTATTGAAAGTTAATAAACGAAAAGTTCGATTATTCTGAATAAATTTTAGATTAGTTATAAAAACGTTAACACATGAAATCTTACATCGGAATATGTTAATTCCTCTAAATAACTTTAAAACAGTGTTGGTCACTTATAGTATTATTGTTTTTTGCGTCAGTACACATGTGTATTATTCTATACTGTGGTTGGCTAAAATGTAAACAAAGTAAGTATTAGCACTGTACTCCCTGGTGATTAATCGCAATGATTAATTTATTAACACTTCTAACGATCTGATTCAATGATCGTGTTTACACTTCACTTGATTTCGCACATGAACGGGTTTATTTTCTTCTTGAATAAGCTACTGCTTTGGTTATGTTTGATAATTAACCTCGTTCTTTCACACGCACTTCTTGTAAAAAGTTCACTACTATTGTCAATGCACTGATTGAAATATACTTCTTCCTTCTCGTTGATTTATTAAATTTTGGATGATTAGTTGGCCTGGATTTGTTGTTGCTGGTTGAGTGAATTTAGACAAAATGCTTCTCTGTTTACAATGATAATCGTTTATATAGATTTTTCAGAAAGCCGCTTGGCGCTCTAGGAGTGTTTCTAAAATCGTCCGTGATGGTCTGAAATTATGTCATGATGACGTACAGTAATTCTATTTATAGGCATTACATATTTGAATTTTGATCATCGGTGTCGTTTGTGTTATTATTCCTTGTATTTATTCGAGATTCACCAAATTTATAATGCTAATGTTTATATCTCAGTTATTACAATTTCAATTCGCGTTCTATTACTATCATTGTACAGCTTATTTATTTAGCTTTATTTTGACATGGCTTGATGCCAGTTTGGTCACAGTTTTCATTAATATTTCTTTATTTTAATCTTACTAGTGCATTGTTTACATTCGTCGTCTGCTAAATGCTGCAAATCCGACTATTAATTTTTTTCTAATATTTGTTTAATTATTCTTAATTTCTAATTTGAACATGATTAATTGATTAAAAAGAATACCTTATTATATATAAATGCTGCATTCAGCTAAACAATATTAATTATCTGTTTACATTTGTTGATTTACTAACATAAACTTCCATATTTTACTATTTTTATTTTAACATGTCCTTCTCATATCTTATTCTTATAACATCACACATGTGGTGGTGCTTTACATTCTCTTTATCATTGTCACGATTCTACTTCATTATGCTTAGTAGGGTTTCTATCTGATTCTTATTTCCTTGATTTAAATTGGTCATTCAGGGTCTGTTATCATCATGTCACAATGTTTTGCTCCCTGACTATTATTATATTTCTGCACACATTTTATTTACTTATGAAGTCATCTCAACACATACAGTGCTTACGTTTTTAGTTATTCTTAATTTATGATAATACATATTTGGCTTTCACATTATCTTTTACAGTTTGTGACTATTCCTAGCATAGTTCTCTACATTTGTCTCTTTTAAATCATTGCTTTGACTTGGATCAGCTAATGTGCTGTTTTTTATTCATAATATATAGTACAATACTATTCAAGTCAGTTGTTATTTTGCTTATTCTATTTGATTCTGTTTATCAAAGATTTTTATTGAGCTCACTTGACAGTTTATGTGGGAAACTTGTCTTGTCATTTCATCTTTGTCATTCAGTTTACTTATGTTGTAGTGTCATTTAGTACATGTAGTGGATTTATCACTGTTTACTTGAATTCCTTCTCTCCTTTCATTCGCTATTGGTTTATTATTTTTACTGTTACATTCGTCCTGGTTACTCATTTATAGTTCTTTTAGTATTATTCACCCTTTTGGTGTTCATTATTATTATGGAACATTTTGTGATGTTACACATGCTCCCCTCTCAAAATTGATAATTTGAGAAAAACAAGTTCCTTGGTTTGATGAAATTATCATTTTAACTTGGTTCAATTATAAAACTACTGCTTCCTTTTTTATCTAAATTAATGGTTTTTTGGTGTATTGGTTTAGACTATGTTCATC
Source organism: Magicicada septendecula (assembly GCA_034769895.1). NCBI lineage: Eukaryota > Metazoa > Arthropoda > Insecta > Hemiptera > Cicadidae > Magicicada > Magicicada septendecula. Next base: position 111,065,718 of record CM068372.1, read on the forward strand.
GTTAGTCCTATCTTCAGCTTACAAGTATTAGTTAATTTTTCATTCTCTTGGGTTATATTATACATTGGTTGGTTAAAATATACATTTGTTCTTATTTTGAGAATTTCCCTGTTCTCCTGTAGTAATACATTTCTCCTTCACATTATACGTATCCTGATTCTTATAACAATTCTCCTTTTCTCTTTCATTTACCTCGAAGTTGTTGAGTTAATCCTTGAAATATTATAATTCCCTAACATTTATAGCAGGTTCGGAGTCAGAGGGGCTCTCATTGGCATCCATTCTCCGCCGTTTCTTAACTATACACTCACAGATCAGAGGAATCTTCATCTCTGTCTGAGACAATAAAACGTTGTACATAACAACAGTTGCACTATCACAACACATAAGACATATGTATTATTTATACTTCATTATAAGACATTATATTCATTTATTAGAATACTCAATGGATTAGATGTTCCATTACATAAATTCCATTACTGTATGACTTCAGATGCTTTATCAATTCATTTAACATATTTCTCCTCACAGGTCATTATTTGTTATAACTCGACATATTTGTTATATTATCATAAGCTTTGCTGTTATTCATCAATACTATCTTGGATGTTGGTTTTGTGATTATTCATATTAATATTTCACACTTATTTTCTTCACCATATAATTATGCAATTAATTCTTAAATTCAGACCGTATGTTATAGTTTTCTATTCTTCTTCATTTTCACCATAATTCATTTTTAACATTGATTATACAATAGTGTGTAACATTTTTATGTTGGTTAGTTTCTTTTAATTATTTATTTAAGTAGTTGTTTCATTTATTATCATTATCTCCTTGTTTGTCGTTTAATCATTATCTCTTTGTTTGTCGTTTAATCATTATCTCTTTTCATTTATTATGCACTTTATATTAGATGGATTGTTCATGATATCGTCTAGTCTTCGTCTATTCCCGTAATTAGTTTATTTTCACTCGTAGATGGTCTAACATATTTCATTTAGGTTCACATAATTCTTCTTCTCTGGTTTGCTTCATTGGTTATCTATAACATCCGTCCTTCTTCTTCAATGGTTTATGGCTACTTGGTTTAACCGTGGTCGATTATCCTTGTCGCTCTGTTTCCTCGGATTATTTTGGTGTCCAGATTGGTTTCTGTACTGGTGAAGTATCTACTTATCATAAGGCTCTTCCACTTGGCTGCTACTAAATCTTCATTTACTTCACGTGCTTCCATCCCTGTTTGAACTATTTCCGTCGTTGTTAATTCCTTTTTAATTAACAGGTATTGTAACTCTTCTAATATAAAATAGTCACTGGTATTTAACACTATTTTAATCATTTCGTCATTTGGATTATTAACCAAATATTTTAATGATACATTACTTATTGATAATTTTATCAACATTGTATGATGCATTTCAATCGCTGGTAGATTTAATTTAAATATATCTTTATTTAAGTTTTTATTCACCATTTTATTGTGATTTACTTTTAATATTTTTATTAAGTTCTTTCTATAATTTTTAAACTTAATGAATTCTCTCTGTTCATTAACAGGGAGGTTAAATATGTTAACTAACCCATCTTTAATCATCTCCATTCCTTCTCGTGTATTTCTTTTTTTATTTGGACATATTTTTCCTATCTTCTTGGTCTTCGGAATAATTTGGTTCTTTTCACCTTTGGTGTTGATTTCTTTGTGTTGAATATTTTCTTTGTCTCTGTTATGTTTATTTTCAGATAACAATGCTTTTGAGTCTTCTTTATTTTCTGTTTGTTTACCATTATCTTCAGATTGTAGGCTTAATTCTTCCATGGTTTCATCATTTTCTATTATCGCTTCTATTGATGGTTCACTCCTATTTTCTGTTTCCTTATTTAATCGTTCCACGTTTGGTGTTTCTTTTATCGCCGGTTTGCCATCATTTTTTATTTCTTCCCTCCAGAGTTGAATTTTTTCGGTGTTTTCTTTAATTCGCTTACTGACGTCATCTATTTTATCCTCCATCTACTTGTTGTTCTCAGTCATTTGTTGGCATAATTTTAATTGTCTTCCTTCAGATCTGCTTTTAAAGTTTCGGTAGTTTCTTTCATTTCTCCGAATTTTTCCATCATCATTCTCATCAAGTTGTCCAACTTTGTTTCTTCGGTTGCTACGGGTCTCTCAGTTTGGTTTACTTCTGGTTGGTTTTCTTGGGTATTAACTGTTGTAACTTCCATTTCAGTTGTTGGTTGTTCTTCCTGTACCTCCATGTTTGCTTCGGTGTTTGTCTGTTCGCGTTCTCCTTGTTTGGCCTGGTGTCTGGCATTGTGTCCATGTGTATGAGGCATGGTCGTTCTACTGTAATTGCCGGGCTAAAATAGGATAACTTAATTAAAATGTAATATTCACCTGTATATTTTTAAAGCCGCACTAGTTGGTCGCCACTTTATAAATGAACTTTTCTTAAAATTGTTTTGTTTGCTCTATTTTTGTTGTATTCTAGTATTTCTCCTTTTTATAAGTCACTCGTCGCTGGTGTCAATTTAATACAAACTCAACTCTTCTCTTTTAAAAATTTTACTGGTTTTTGAATTTAACACTTGCGTTCATTTAATATATTCTTCAACTATTTTCTATTTATTTTTTTAATTGTTTAATTCAATTTTGAGGTTTTTGTTTATTTATATTTGAGTAATTATTTGGTTGTAGATCTGCTGATGAATGTAAACAGTTGCGTAGATCTCTTGACGTTAGTTCACTCTCCTGTTGAATAGTGTCGTCTGTGTGTGTCAGTGTATAGTCTTGACAAAGTTATTTTATATAAATTAAGCCTTCACGTACCTGTGATGTTGTACTGGAAGTTCACTTGGTCACAGGTGGTTAATAAACTGTCAAGCTTTTGATCAAACAGTATATTAATGCTGTGAAAACTTTTTGTAAACACTTTTAAATTTTACTTGGGCGCCATATGTGCTTTCGAGAGAAATGTCCCATAAAAAGAATTCTTCTGAATAAATTAATAGTTAATTCTGATATTTTATAAATCAATAATTGATTAAATGGTTAGATCAAGATCATGCATTAAATTTCTGTTTATTTGTTTACTATAATAATGCAACTCAATAATTAATAATACTGATTAATTATTTGTTGAAATAATTGTTGACAATTGTTGTTACTTTACAATTCAGTTATTTATTACTCGTTCTATAATAAATTCAATTAAATACATTCATTTGAAAATGACAAACGGATCACAGATCATCCGGTTTTTTACTTTTATGTAGCTCAGTTCAGTTGCCATGAAAACTGTAGTTATAATCGATAGATTATTTACAATTGTTATTTGTCTCAAGGGTGACTTCTTTTAAGTTACAGAATAGAATGCCACAGCCTTATTTTACAATGCTCTTATGATATATCATATTGTTAGGTTAGACACCTTTAGTTATTGAAAGTTAATAAACGAAAAGTTCGATTATTCTGAATAAATTTTAGATTAGTTATAAAAACGTTAACACATGAAATCTTACATCGGAATATGTTAATTCCTCTAAATAACTTTAAAACAGTGTTGGTCACTTATAGTATTATTGTTTTTTGCGTCAGTACACATGTGTATTATTCTATACTGTGGTTGGCTAAAATGTAAACAAAGTAAGTATTAGCACTGTACTCCCTGGTGATTAATCGCAATGATTAATTTATTAACACTTCTAACGATCTGATTCAATGATCGTGTTTACACTTCACTTGATTTCGCACATGAACGGGTTTATTTTCTTCTTGAATAAGCTACTGCTTTGGTTATGTTTGATAATTAACCTCGTTCTTTCACACGCACTTCTTGTAAAAAGTTCACTACTATTGTCAATGCACTGATTGAAATATACTTCTTCCTTCTCGTTGATTTATTAAATTTTGGATGATTAGTTGGCCTGGATTTGTTGTTGCTGGTTGAGTGAATTTAGACAAAATGCTTCTCTGTTTACAATGATAATCGTTTATATAGATTTTTCAGAAAGCCGCTTGGCGCTCTAGGAGTGTTTCTAAAATCGTCCGTGATGGTCTGAAATTATGTCATGATGACGTACAGTAATTCTATTTATAGGCATTACATATTTGAATTTTGATCATCGGTGTCGTTTGTGTTATTATTCCTTGTATTTATTCGAGATTCACCAAATTTATAATGCTAATGTTTATATCTCAGTTATTACAATTTCAATTCGCGTTCTATTACTATCATTGTACAGCTTATTTATTTAGCTTTATTTTGACATGGCTTGATGCCAGTTTGGTCACAGTTTTCATTAATATTTCTTTATTTTAATCTTACTAGTGCATTGTTTACATTCGTCGTCTGCTAAATGCTGCAAATCCGACTATTAATTTTTTCTAATATTTGTTTAATTATTCTTAATTTCTAATTTGAACATGATTAATTGATTAAAAAGAATACCTTATTATATATAAATGCTGCATTCAGCTAAACAATATTAATTATCTGTTTACATTTGTTGATTTACTAACATAAACTTCCATATTTTACTATTTTTATTTTAACATGTCCTTCTCATATCTTATTCTTATAACATCACACATGTGGTGGTGCTTTACATTCTCTTTATCATTGTCACGATTCTACTTCATTATGCTTAGTAGGGTTTCTATCTGATTCTTATTTCCTTGATTTAAATTGGTCATTCAGGGTCTGTTATCATCATGTCACAATGTTTTGCTCCCTGACTATTATTATATTTCTGCACACATTTTATTTACTTATGAAGTCATCTCAACACATACAGTGCTTACGTTTTTAGTTATTCTTAATTTATGATAATACATATTTGGCTTTCACATTATCTTTTACAGTTTGTGACTATTCCTAGCATAGTTCTCTACATTTGTCTCTTTTAAATCATTGCTTTGACTTGGATCAGCTAATGTGCTGTTTTTTATTCATAATATATAGTACAATACTATTCAAGTCAGTTGTTATTTTGCTTATTCTATTTGATTCTGTTTATCAAAGATTTTTATTGAGCTCACTTGACAGTTTATGTGGGAAACTTGTCTTGTCATTTCATCTTTGTCATTCAGTTTACTTATGTTGTAGTGTCATTTAGTACATGTAGTGGATTTATCACTGTTTACTTGAATTCCTTCTCTCCTTTCATTCGCTATTGGTTTATTATTTTTACTGTTACATTCGTCCTGGTTACTCATTTATAGTTCTTTTAGTATTATTCACCCTTTTGGTGTTCATTATTATTATGGAACATTTTGTGATGTTACACATGCTCCCCTCTCAAAATTGATAATTTGAGAAAAACAAGTTCTTTGGTTTGATGAAATTATCATTTTAACTTGGTTCAATTATAAAACTACTGCTTCCTTTTTTATCTAAATTAATGGTTTTTTGGTGTATTGGTTTAGACTATGTTCATCGTTAGTCCTATCTTCAGCTTACAAGTATTAGTTAATTTTTCATTCTCTTGGGTTATATTATACATTGGTTGGTTAAAATATACATTTGTTCTTATTTTGAGAATTTCCCTGTTCTCCTGTAGTAATACATTTCTCCTTCACATTATACGTATCCTGATTCTTATAACAATTCTCCTTTTCTCTTTCATTTACCTCGAAGTTGTTGAGTTAATCCTTGAAATATTATAATTCCCTAACATTTATAGCAGGTTCGGAGTCAGAGGGGCTCTCATTGGCATCCATTCTCCGCCGTTTCTTAACTATACACTCACAGATCAGAGGAATCTTCATCTCTGTCTGAGACAATAAAACGTTGTACATAACAACAGTTGCACTATCACAACACATAAGACATATGTATTATTTATACTTCATTATAAGACATTATATTCATTTATTAGAATACTCAATGGATTAGATGTTCCATTACATAAATTCCATTACTGTATGACTTCAGATGCTTTATCAATTCATTTAACATATTTCTCCTCACAGGTCATTATTTGTTATAACTCGACATATTTGTTATATTATCATAAGCTTTGCTGTTATTCATCAATACTATCTTGGATGTTGGTTTTGTGATTATTCATATTAATATTTCACACTTATTTTCTTCACCATATAATTATGCAATTAATTCTTAAATTCAGACCGTATGTTATAGTTTTCTATTCTTCTTCATTTTCACCATAATTCATTTTTAACATTGATTATACAATAGTGTGTAACATTTTTATGTTGGTTAGTTTCTTTTAATTATTTATTTAAGTAGTTGTTTCATTTATTATCATTATCTCCTTGTTTGTCGTTTAATCATTATCTCTTTGTTTGTCGTTTAATCATTATCTCTTTTCATTTATTATGCACTTTATATTAGATGTATTGTTCATGATATCGTCTAGTCTTCGTCTATTCCCGTAATTAGTTTATTTTCACTCGTAGATGGTCTAACATATTTCATTTAGGTTCACATAATTCTTCTTCTCTGGTTTGCTTCATTGGTTATCTATAACATCCGTCCTTCTTCTTCAATGGTTTATGGCTACTTGGTTTAACCGTGGTCGATTATCCTTGTCGCTCTGTTTCCTCGGATTATTTTGGTGTCCAGATTGGTTTCTGTACTGGTGAAGTATCTACTTATCATAAGGCTCTTCCACTTGGCTGCTACTAAATCTTCATTTACTTCACGTGCTTCCATCCCTGTTTGAACTACTTCCGTCGTTGTTAATTCCTTTTTAATTAACAGGTATTGTAACTCTTCTAATATAAAATAGTCACTGGTATTTAACACTATTTTAATCATTTCGTCATTTGGATTATTAACCAAATATTTTAATGATACATTACTTATTGATAATTTTATCAACATTGTATGATGCATTTCAATCGCTGGTAGATTTAATTTAAATATATCTTTATTTAAGTTTTTATTCACCATTTTATTGTGATTTACTTTTAATATTTTTATTAAGTTCTTTCTATAATTTTTAAACTTAATGAATTCTCTCTGTTCATTAACAGGGAGGTTAAATATGTTAACTAACCCATCTTTAATCATCTCCATTCCTTCTCGTGTATTTCTTTTTTTATTTGGACATATTTTTCCTATCTTCTTGGTCTTCGGAATAATTTGGTTCTTTTCACCTTTGGTGTTGATTTCTTTGTGTTGAATATTTTCTTTGTCTCTGTTATGTTTATTTTCAGATAACAATGCTTTTGAGTCTTCTTTATTTTCTGTTTGTTTACCATTATCTTCAGATTGTAGGCTTAATTCTTCCATGGTTTCATCATTTTCTATTATCGCTTCTATTGATGGTTCACTCCTATTTTCTGTTTCCTTATTTAATCGTTCCACGTTTGGTGTTTCTTTTATCGCCGGTTTGCCATCATTTTTTATTTCTTCCCTCCAGAGTTGAATTTTTTCGGTGTTTTCTTTAATTCGCTTACTGACGTCATCTATTTTATCCTCCATCTACTTGTTGTTCTCAGTCATTTGTTGGCATAATTTTAATGGTCTTCCTTCAGATCTGCTTTTAAAGTTTCGGTAGTTTCTTTCATTTCTCCGAATTTTTCCATCATCATTCTCATCAAGTTGTCCAACTTTGTTTCTTCGGTTGCTACAGGTCTCTCAGTTTGGTTTACTTCTGGTTGGTTTTCTTGGGTATTAACTGTTGTAACTTCCATTTCAGTTGTTGGTTGTTCTTCCTGTACCTCCATGTTTGCTTCGGTGTTTGTCTGTTCGCGTTCTCCTTGTTTGGCCTGGTGTCTGGCATTGTGTCCATGTGTATGAGGCATGGTCGTTCTACTGTAATTGCCGGGCTAAAATAGGATAACTTAATTAAAATGTAATATTCACCTGTATATTTTTAAAGCCGCACTAGTTGGTCGCCACTTTATAAATGAACTTTTCTTAAAATTGTTTTGTTTGCTCTATTTTTGTTGTATTCTAGTATTTCTCCTTTTTATAAGTCACTCGTCGCTGGTGTCAATTTAATACAAACTCAACTCTTCTCTTTTAAAAATTTTACTGGTTTTTGAATTTAACACTTGCGTTCATTTAATATATTCTTCAACTATTTTCTATTTATTTTTTTAATTGTTTAATTCAATTTTGAGGTTTTTGTTTATTTATATTTGAGTAATTATTTGGTTGTAGATCTGCTGATGAATGTAAACAGTTGCGTAGATCTCTTGACGTTAGTTCACTCTCCTGTTGAATAGTGTCGTCTGTGTGTGTCAGTGTATAGTCTTGACAAAGTTATTTTATATAAATTAAGCCTTCACGTACCTGTGATGTTGTACTGGAAGTTCACTTGGTCACAGGTGGTTAATAAACTGTCAAGCTTTTGATCAAACAGTATATTAATGCTGTGAAAACTTTTTGTAAACACTTTTAAATTTTACTTGGGCGCCATATGTGCTTTCGAGAGAAATGTCCCATAAAAAGAATTCTTCTGAATAAATTAATAGTTAATTCTGATATTTTATAAATCAATAATTGATTAAATGGTTAGATCAAGATCATGCATTAAATTTCTGTTTATTTGTTTACTATAAAAATGCAACTCAATAATTAATAATACTGATTAATTATTTGTTGAAATAATTGTTGACAATTGTTGTTACTTTACAATTCAGTTATTTATTACTCGTTCTATAATAAATTCAATTAAATACATTCATTTGAAAATGACAAACGGATCACAGATCATCCGGTTTTTTACTTTTATGTAGCTCAGTTCAGTTGCCATGAAAACTGTAGTTATAATCGATAGATTATTTACAATTGTTATTTGTCTCAAGGGTGACTTCTTTTAAGTTACAGAATAGAATGCCACAGCCTTATTTTACAATGCTCTTATGATATATCATATTGTTAGGTTAGACACCTTTAGTTATTGAAAGTTAATAAACGAAAAGTTCGATTATTCTGAATAAATTTTAGATTAGTTATAAAAACGTTAACACATGAAATCTTACATCGGAATATGTTAATTCCTCTAAATGACTTTAAAACAGTGTTGGTCACTTATAGTATTATTGTTTTTTGCGTCAGTACACATGTGTATTATTCTATACTGTTGTTGGCTAAAATGTAAACAAAGTAAGTATTAGCACTGTACTCCCTGGTGATTAATCGCAATGATTAATTTATTAACACTTCTAACGATCTGATTCAATGATCGTGTTTACACTTCACTTGATTTCGCACATGAACGGGTTTATTTTCTTCTTGAATAAGCTACTGCTTTGGTTATGTTTGATAATTAACCTCGTTCTTTCACACGCACTTCTTGTAAAAAGTTCACTACTATTGTCAATGCACTGATTGAAATATACTTCTTCCTTCTCGTTGATTTATTAAATTTTGGATGATTAGTTGGCCTGGATTTGTTGTTGCTGGTTGAGTGAATTTAGACAAAATGCTTCTCTGTTTACAATGACAATCGTTTATATAGATTTTTCAGAAAGCCGCTTGGCGCTCTAGGAGTGTTTCTAAAATCGTCCGTGATGGTCTGAAATTATGTCATGATGACGTACAGTAATTCTATTTATAGACATTACATATTTGAATTTTGATCATCGGTGTCGTTTGTGTTATTATTCCTTGTATTTATTCGAGATTCACCAAATTTATAATGCTAATGTTTATATCTCAGTTATTACAATTTCAATTCGCGTTCTATTACTATCATTGTACAGCTTATTTATTTAGCTTTATTTTGACATGGCTTGATGCCAGTTTGGTCACAGTTTTCATTAATATTTCTTTATTTTAATCTTACTAGTACATTGTTTACATTCGTCGTCTGCTAAATGCTGCAAATCCGACTATTAATTTTTTTCTAATATTTGTTTAATTATTCTTAATTTCTAATTTGAACATGATTAATTGATTAAAAAGAATACCTTATTATATATAAATGCTGCATTCAGCTAAACAATATTAATTATCTGTTTACATTTGTTGATTTACTAACATAAACTTCCATATTTTACTAATTTATTTTAACATGTCCTTCTCATATCTTATTCTTATAACATCACACATGTGGTGGTGCTTTACATTCTCTTTATCATTGTCACGATTCTACTTCATTATGCTTAGTAGGGTTTCTATCTGATTCTTATTTCCTTGATTTAAATTGGTCATTCAGGGTCTGTTATCATCATGTCACAATGTTTTGCTCCCTGACTATTATTATATTTCTGCACACATTTTATTTACTTATGAAGTCATCTCAACACATACAGTGCTTACGTTTTTAGTTATTCTTAATTTATGACAATACATATTTGGCTTTCACATTATCTTTTACAGTTTGTGACTATTCCTAGCATAGTTCTCTACATTTGTCTCTTTTAAATCATTGCTTTGGCTTGGATCAGCTAATGTGCTGTTTTTTATTCATAATATATAGTACAATACTATTCAAGTCAGTTGTTATTTTGCTTATTCTATTTGATTCTGTTTATCAAAGATTTTTATTGAGCTCACTTGACAGTTTATGTGGGAAACTTGTCTTGTCATTTCATCTTTGTCATTCAGTTTACTTATGTTGTAGTGTCATTTAGTACATGTAGTGGATTTATCACTGTGTACTTGAATTCCTTCTCTCCTTTCATTCGTTATTGGTTTATTATTTTTACTGTTACATTCGTCCTGGTTACTCATTTATAGTTCTTTTAGTATTATTCACCCTTTTGGTGTTCATTATTATTATGGAACATTTTGTGATGTTACACATGCTCCCCTCTCAAAATTGATAATTTGAGAAAAACAAGTTCTTTGGTTTGATGAAATTATCATTTTAACTTGGTTCAATTATAAAACTACTGCTTCCTTTTTTATCTAAATTAATGGTTTTTTGGTGTATTGGTTTAGACTATGTTCATCGTTAGTCCTATCTTCAGCTTACAAGTATTAGTTAATTTTTCATTCTCTTGGGTTATATTATACATTGGTTGGTTAAAATATACATTTGTTCTTATTTTGAGAATTTCCCTGTTCTCCTGTAGTAATACATTTCTCCTTCACATTATACGTATCCTGATTCTTATAACAATTCTCCTTTTCTCTTTCATTTACCTCGAAGTTGTTGATTTAATCCTTGAAATATTATAATTCCCTAACATTTATAGCAGGTTCGGAGTCAGAGGGGCTCTCATTGGCATCCATTCTCCGCCGTTTCTTAACTATACACTCACAGATCAGAGGAATCTTCATCTCTGTCTGAGACAATAAAACGTTGTACATAACAACAGTTGCACTATCACAACACATAAGACATATATATTATTTATACTTCATTATAAGACATTATATTCATTTATTAGAATACTCAATGGATTAGATGTTCCATTACATAAATTCCATTACTGTATGACTTCAGATGCTTTATCAATTCATTTAACATATTTCTCCTCACAGGTCATTATTTGTTATAACTCGACATATTTGTTATATTATCATAAGCTTTGCTGTTATTCATCAATACTATCTTGGATGTTGGTTTTGTGATTATTCATATTAATATTTCACACTTATTTTCTTCACCATATAATTATGCAATTAATTCTTAAATTCATCATCACCGTATGTTATAGTTTTCTATTCTTCTTCATTTTCACCATAATTCATTTTTAACATTGATTATACAATAGTGTGTAACATTTTTATGTTGGTTAGTTTCTTTTAATTATTTATTTAAGTAGTTGTTTCATTTATTATCATTATCTCCTTGTTTGTCGTTTAATCATTATCTCTTTTCATTTATTATGCACTTTATATTAGATGGATTGTTCATGATATCGTCTAGTCTTCGTCTATTCCCGTAATTAGTTTATTTTCACTCGTAGATGGTCTAACATATTTCATTTAGGTTCACATAATTCTTCTTCTCTGGTTTGCTTCATTGGTTATCTATAACATCCGTCCTTCTTCTTCAATGGTTTATGGCTACTTGGTTTAACCGTGGTCGATTATCCTTGTCGCTCTGTTTCCTCGGATTATTTTGGTGTCCAGATTGGTTTCTGTACTGGTGAAGTATCTACTTATCATAAGGCTCTTCCACTTGGCTGCTACTAAATCTTCATTTACTTCACGTGCTTCCATCCCTGTTTGAACTATTTCCGTCGTTGTTAATTCCTTTTTAATTAACAGGTATTGTAACTCTTCTAATATAAAATAGTCACTGGTATTTAACACTATTTTAATCATTTCGTCATTTGGATTATTAACCAAATATTTTAATGATACATTACTTATTCATAATTTTATCAACATTGTATGATGCATTTCAATCGCTGGTAGATTTAATTTAAATATATCTTTATTTAAGTTTTTATTCACCATTTTATTGTGATTTACTTTTAATATTTTTATTAAGTTCTTTCTATAATTTTTAAACTTAATTAATTCTCTCTGTTCATTAACAGGGAGGTTAAATATGTTAACTAACCCATCTTTAATCATCTCCATTCCTTCTCGTGTATTTCTTTTTTTATTTGGACATATTTTTCCTATCTTCTTGGTCTTCGGAATAATTTGGTTCTTTTCACCTTTGGTGTTGATTTCTATGTGTTGAATATTTTCTTTGTCTCTGTTATGTTCATTTTCAGATAACAATGCTTTTGAGTCTTCTTTATTTTCTGTTTGTTTACCATTATCTTCAGATTGTAGGCTTAATTCTTCCATGGTTTCATCATTTTCTATTATCGCTTCTATTGATGGTTCACTCCTATTTTCTGTTTCCTTATTTAATCGTTCCACGTTTGGTGTTTCTTTTATCGCCGGTTTGCCATCATTTTTTATTTCTTCCCTCCAGAGTTGAATTTTTTCGGTGTTTTCTTTAATTCGCTTACTGACGTCATCTATTTTATCCTCCATCTACTTGTTGTTCTCAGTCATTTGTTGGCATAATTTTAATTGTCTTCCTTCAGATCTGCTTTTAAAGTTTCAGTAGTTTCTTTCATTTCTCCGAATTTTTCCATCATCATTCTCATCAAGTTGTCCAACTTTGTTTCTTCGGTTGCTACGGGTCTCCCAGTTTGGTTTACTTCTGGTTGGTTTTCTTGGGTATTAACTGTTGTAACTTCCATTTCAGTTGTTGGTTGTTCTTCCTGTACCTCCATGTTTGCTTCGGTGTTTGTCTGTTCGCGTTCTCCTTGTTTGGCCTGCTGTCTGGCATTGTGTCCATGTGTATGAGGCATGGTCGTTCTACTGTAATTGCCGGGCTAAAATAGGATAACTTAATTAAAATGTAATATTCACCTGTATATTTTTAAAGCCGCACTAGTTGGTCGCCACTTTATAAATGAACTTTTCTTAAAATTGTTTTGTTTGCTCTATTTTTGTTGTATTCTAGTATTTCTCCTTTTTATAAGTCACTCGTCGCTGGTGTCAATTTAATACAAACTCAACTCTTCTCTTTTAAAAATTTTACTGGTTTTTGAATTTAACACTTGCGTTCATTTAATATATTCTTCAACTATTTTCTATTTATTTTTTTAATTGTTTAATTCAATTTTGAGGTTTTTGTTTATTTATATTTGAGTAATTATTTGGTTGTAGATCTGCTGATGAATGTAAACAGTTGCGTAGATCTCTTGACGTTAGTTCACTCTCCTGTTGAATAGTGTCGTCTGTGTGTGTCAGTGTATAGTCTTGACAAAGTTATTTTATATAAATTAAGCCTTCACGTACCTGTGATGTTGTACTGGAAGTTCACTTGGTCACAGGTGGTTAATAAACTGTCAAGCTTTTGATCAAACAGTATATTAATGCTGTGAAAACTTTTTGTAAACACTTTTAAATTTTACTTGGGCACCATATGTGCTTTCGAGAGAAATGTCCCATAAAAAGAATTCTTCTGAATAAATTAATAGTTAATTCTGATATTTTATAAATCAATAATTGATTAAATGGTTAGATCAAGATCATGCATTAAATTTCTGTTTATTTGTTTACTATAAAAATGCAACTCAATAATTAATAATACTGATTAATTATTTGTTGAAATAATTGTTGACAATTGTTGTTACTTTACAATTCAGTTATTTATTACTCGTTCTATAATAAATTCAATTAAATACATTCATTTGAAAATGACAAACGGATCACAGATCATCCGGTTTTTTACTTTTATGTAGCTCAGTTCAGTTGCCATGAAAACTGTAGTTATAATCGATAGATTATTTACAATTGTTATTTGTCTCAAGGGTGACTTCTTTTAAGTTACAGAATAGAATGCCACAGCCTTATTTTACAATGCTCTTATGATATATCATATTGTTAGGTTAGACACCTTTAGTTATTGAAAGTTAATAAACGAAAAGTTCGATTATTCTGAATAAATTTTAGATTAGTTATAAAAACGTTAACACATGAAATCTTACATCGGAATATGTTAATTCCTCTAAATAACTTTAAAACAGTGTTGGTCACTTATAGTATTATTGTTTTTTGCGTCAGTACACATGTGTATTATTCTATACTGTTATTGGCTAAAATGTAAACAAAGTAAGTATTAGCACTGTACTCCCTGGTGATTAATCGCAATGATTAATTTATTAACACTTCTAACGATCTGATTCAATGATCGTGTTTACACTTCACTTGATTTCGCACATGAACGGGTTTATTTTCTTCTTGAATAAGCTACTGCTTTGGTTATGTTTGATAATTAACCTCGTTCTTTCACACGCACTTCTTGTAAAAAGTTCACTACTATTGTCAATGCACTGATTGAAATATACTTCTTCCTTCTCGTTGATTTATTAAATTTTGGATGATTAGTTGGCCTGGATTTGTTGTTGCTGGTTGAGTGAATTTAGACAAAATGCTTCTCTGTTTACAATGACAATCGTTTATATAGATTTTTCAGAAAGCCGCTTGGCGCTCTAGGAGTGTTTCTAAAATCGTCCGTGATGGTCTGAAATTATGTCATGATGACGTACAGTAATTCTATTTATAGGCATTACATATTTGAATTTTGATCATCGGTGTCGTTTGTGTTATTATTCCTTGTATTTATTCGAGATTCACCAAATTTATAATGCTAATGTTTATATCTCAGTTATTACAATTTCAATTCGCGTTCTATTACTATCATTGTACAGCTTATTTATTTAGCTTTATTTTGACATGGCTTGATGCCAGTTTGGTCACAGTTTTCATTAATATTTCTTTATTTTAATCTTACTAGTGCATTGTTTACATTCGTCGTCTGCTAAATGCTGCAAATCCGACTATTAATTTTTTCTAATATTTGTTTAATTATTCTTAATTTCTAATTTGAACATGATTAATTGATTAAAAAGAATACCTTATTATATATAAATGCTGCATTCAGCTAAACAATATTAATTATCTGTTTACATTTGTTGATTTACTAACATAAACTTCCATATTTTACTATTTTTATTTTAACATGTCCTTCTCATATCTTATTCTTATAACATCACACATGTGGTGGTGCTTTACATTCTCTTTATCATTGTCACGATTCTACTTCATTATGCTTAGTAGGGTTTCTATCTGATTCTTATTTCCTTGATTTAAATTGGTCATTCAGGGTCTGTTATCATCATGTCACAATGTTTTGCTCCCTGACTATTATTATATTTCTGCACACATTTTATTTACTTATGAAGTCATCTCAACACATACAGTGCTTACGTTTTTAGTTATTCTTAATTTATGATAATACATATTTGGCTTTCACATTATCTTTTACAGTTTGTGACTATTCCTAGCATAGTTCTCTACATTTGTCTCTTTTAAATCATTGCTTTGGCTTGGATCAGCTAATGTGCTGTTTTTTATTCATAATATATAGTACAATACTATTCAAGTCAGTTGTTATTTTGCTTATTCTATTTGATTCTGTTTATCAAAGATTTTTATTGAGCTCACTTGACAGTTTATGTGGGAAACTTGTCTTGTCATTTCATCTTTGTCATTCAGTTTACTTATGTTGTAGTGTCATTTAGTACATGTAGTGGATTTATCACTGTTTACTTGAATTCCTTCTCTCCTTTCATTCGTTATTGGTTTATTATTTTTACTGTTACATTCGTCCTGGTTACTCATTTATAGTTCTTTTAGTATTATTCACCCTTTTGGTGTTCATTATTATTATGGAACATTTTGTGATGTTACACATGCTCCCCTCTCAAAATTGATAATTTGAGAAAAACAAGTTCTTTGGTTTGATGAAATTATCATTTTAACTTGGTTCAATTATAAAACTACTGCTTCCTTTTTTATCTAAATTAATGGTTTTTTGGTGTATTGGTTTAGACTATGTTCATCGTTAGTCCTATCTTCAGCTTACAAGTATTAGTTAATTTTTCATTCTCTTGGGTTATATTATACATTGGTTGGTTAAAATATACATTTGTTCTTATTTTGAGAATTTCCCTGTTCTCCTGTAGTAATACATTTCTCCTTCACATTATACGTATCCTGATTCTTACAACAATTCTCCTTTTCTCTTTCATTTACCTCGAAGTTGTTGATTTAATCCTTGAAATATTATAATTCCCTAACATTTATAGCAGGTTCGGAGTCAGAGGGGCTCTCATTGGCATCCATTCTCCGCCGTTTCTTAACTATACACTCACAGATCAGAGGAATCTTCATCTCTGTCTGAGACAATAAAACGTTGTACATAACAACAGTTGCACTATCACAACACATAAGACATATATATTATTTATACTTCATTATAAGACATTATATTCATTTATTAGAATACTCAATGGATTAGAGGTTCCATTACATAAATTCCATTACTGTATGACTTCAGATGCTTTATCAATTCATTTAACATATTTCTCCTCACAGGTCATTATTTGTTATAACTCGACATATTTGTTATATTATCATAAGCTTTGCTGTTATTCATCAATACTATCTTGGATGTTGGTTTTGTGATTATTCATATTAATATTTCACACTTATTTTCTTCACCATATAATTATGCAATTAATTCTTAAATTCATCATCACCGTATGTTATAGTTTTCTATTCTTCTTCATTTTCACCATAATTCATTTTTAACATTGATTATACAATAGTGTGTAACATTTTTATGTTGGTTAGTTTCTTTTAATTATTTATTTAAGTAGTTGTTTCATTTATTATCATTATCTCCTTGTTTGTCGTTTAATCATTATCTCTTTTCATTTATTATGCACTTTATATTAGATGGATTGTTCATGATATCGTCTAGTCTTCGTCTATTCCCGTAATTAGTTTATTTTCACTCGTAGTTGGTCTAACATATTTCATTTAGGTTCACATAATTCTTCTTCTCTGGTTTGCTTCATTGGTTATCTATAACATCCGTCCTTCTTCTTCAATGGTTTATGGCTACTTGGTTTAACCGTGGTCGATTATCCTTGTCGCTCTGTTTCCTCGGATTATTTTGGTGTCCAGATTGG
This sequence comes from Magicicada septendecula, assembly GCA_034769895.1. Classification (NCBI taxonomy): domain Eukaryota; kingdom Metazoa; phylum Arthropoda; class Insecta; order Hemiptera; family Cicadidae; genus Magicicada; species Magicicada septendecula. Next base: position 111,083,149 of record CM068372.1, read on the forward strand.
TTTCTGTACTGGTGAAGTATCTACTTATCATAAGGCTCTTCCACTTGGCTGCTACTAAATCTTCATTTACTTCACGTGCTTCCATCCCTGTTTGAACTATTTCCGTCGTTGTTAATTCCTTTTTAATTAACAGGTATTGTAATTCTTCTAATATAAAATAGTCACTGGTATTTAACACTGTTTTAATCATTTCGTCATTTGGATTATTAACCAAATATTTTAATGATACATTACTTATTGATAATTTTATCAACATTGTATGATGCATTTCAATCGCTGGTAGATTTAATTTAAATATATCTTTATTTAAGTTTTTATTCACCATTTTATTGTGATTTACTTTTAATATTTTTATTAAGTTCTTTCTATAATTTTTAAACTTAATTAATTCTCTCTGTTCATTAATAGGGAGGTTAAATATGTTAACTAACCCATCTTTAATCATCTCCATTCCTTCTCGTGTATTTCTTTTTTTATTTGGACATATTTTTCCTATCTTCTTGGTCTTCGGAATAATTTGGTTATTTTCACCTTTGGTGTTGATTTCTATGTGTTGAATATTTTCTTTGTCTCTGTTATGTTTATTTTCAGATAACAATGCTTTTGAGTCTTCTTTATTTTCTGTTTGTTTACCATTATCTTCAGATTGTAGGCTTAATTCTTCCATGGTTTCATCATTTTCTATTATCGCTTCTATTGATGGTTCACTCCTATTTTCTGTTTCCTTATTTAATCGTTCCACGTTTGGTGTTTCTTTTATCGCCGGTTTGCCATCATTTTTTATTTCTTCCCTCCAGAGTTGAATTTTTTCGGTGTTTTCTTTAATTCGCTTACTGACGTCATCTATTTTATCCTCCATCTACTTGTTGTTCTCAGTCATTTGTTGGCATAATTTTAATTGTCTTCCTTCAGATCTGCTTTTAAAGTTTCGGTAGTTTCTTTCATTTCTCCGAATTTTTCCATCATCATTCTCATCAAGTTGTCCAACTTTGTTTCTTCGGTTGCTACGGGTCTCTCAGTTTGGTTTACTTCTGGTTGGTTTTCTTGGGTATTAACTGTTGTAACTTCCATTTCAGTTGTTGGTTGTTCTTCCTGTACCTCCATGTTTGCTTCGGTGTTTGTCTGTTCGCGTTCTCCTTGTTTGGCCTGGTGTCTGGCATTGTGTCCATGTGTATGAGGCATGGTCGTTCTACTGTAATTGCCGGGCTAAAATAGGATAACTTAATTAAAATGTAATATTCACCTGTATATTTTTAAAGCCGCACTAGTTGGTCGCCACTTTATAAATGAACTTTTCTTAAAATTGTTTTGTTTGCTCTATTTTTGTTGTATTCTAGTATTTCTCCTTTTTATAAGTCACTCGTCGCTGGTGTCAATTTAATACAAACTCAACTCTTCTCTTTTAAAAATTTTACTGGTTTTTGAATTTAACACTTGCGTTCATTTAATATATTCTTCAACTATTTTCTATTTATTTTTTTAATTGTTTAATTCAATTTTGAGGTTTTTGTTTATTTATATTTGAGTAATTATTTGGTTGTAGATCTGCTGATGAATGTAAACAGTTGCGTAGATCTCTTGACGTTAGTTCACTCTCCTGTTGAATAGTGTCGTCTGTGTGTGTCAGTGTATAGTCTTGACAAAGTTATTTTATATAAATTAAGCCTTCACGTACCTGTGATGTTGTACTGGAAGTTCACTTGGTCACAGGTGGTTAATAAACTGTCAAGCTTTTGATCAAACAGTATATTAATACTGTGAAAACTTTTTGTAAACACTTTTAAATTTTACTTGGGCGCCATATGTGCTTTCGAGAGAAATGTCCCATAAAAAGAATTCTTCTGAATAAATTAATAGTTAATTCTGATATTTTATAAATCAATAATTGATTAAATGGTTAGATCAAGATCATGCATTAAATTTCTGTTTATTTGTTTACTATAAAAATGCAACTCAATAATTAATAATACTGATTAATTATTTGTTGAAATAATTGTTGACAATTGTTGTTACTTTACAATTCAGTTATTTATTACTCGTTCTATAATAAATTCAATTAAATACATTCATTTGAAAATGACAAACGGATCACAGATCATCCGGTTTTTTACTTTTATGTAGCTCAGTTCAGTTGCCATGAAAACTGTAGTTATAATCGATAGATTATTTACAATTGTTATTTGTCTCAAGGGTGACTTCTTTTAAGTTACAGAATAGAATGCCACAGCCTTATTTTACAATGCTCTTATGATATATCATATTGTTAGGTTAGACACCTTTAGTTATTGAAAGTTAATAAACGAAAAGTTCGATTATTCTGAATAAATTTTAGATTAGTTATAAAAACGTTAACACATGAAATCTTACATCGGGAATATGTTAATTCCTCTAAATAACTTTAAAACAGTGTTGGTCACTTATAGTATTATTGTTTTTTGCGTCAGTACACATGTGTATTATTCTATACTGTGGTTGGCTAAAATGTAAACAAAGTAAGTATTAGCACTGTACTCCCTGGTGATTAATCGCAATGATTAATTTATTAACACTTCTAACGATCTGATTCAATGATCGTGTTTACACTTCACTTGATTTCGCACATGAACGGGTTTATTTTCTTCTTGAATAAGCTACTGCTTTGGTTATGTTTGATAATTAACCTCGTTCTTTCACACGCACTTCTTGTAAAAAGTTCACTACTATTGTCAATGCACTGATTGAAATATACTTCTTCCTTCTCGTTGATTTATTAAATTTTGGATGATTAGTTGGCTTGGATTTGTTGTTGCTGGTTGAGTGAATTTAGACAAAATGCTTCTCTGTTTACAATGACAATCGTTTATATAGATTTTTCAGAAAGCCGCTTGGCGCTCTAGGAGTGTTTCTAAAATCGTCCGTGATTGGTCTGAAATTATGTCATGATGACGTACAGTAATTCTATTTATAGGCATTACATATTTGAATTTTGATCATCGGTGTCGTTTGTGTTATTATTCCTTGTATTTATTCGAGATTCACCAAATTTATAATGCTAATGTTTATATCTCAGTTATTACAATTTCAATTCGCGTTCTATTACTATCATTGTACAGCTTATTTATTTAGCTTTATTTTGACATGGCTTGATGCCAGTTTGGTCACAGTTTTCATTAATATTTCTTTATTTTAATCTTACTAGTGCATTGTTTACATTCGTCGTCTGCTAAATGCTGCAAATCCGACTATTAATTTTTTTCTAATATTTGTTTAATTATTCTTAATTTCTAATTTGAACATGATTAATTGATTAAAAAGAATACCTTATTATATATAAATGCTGCATTCAGCTAAACAATATTAATTATCTGTTTACATTTGTTGATTTACTAACATAAACTTCCATATTTTACTATTTTTATTTTAACATGCCCTTCTCATATCTTATTCTTATAACATCACACATGTGGTGGTGCTTTACATTCTCTTTATCATTGTCACGATTCTACTTCATTATGCTTAGTAGGGTTTCTATCTGATTCTTATTTCCTTGATTTAAATTGGTCATTCAGGGTCTGTTATCATCATGTCACAATGTTTTGCTCCCTGACTATTATTATATTTCTGCACACATTTTATTTACTTATGAAGTCATCTCAACACATACAGTGCTTACATTTTTAGTTATTCTTAATTTATGATAATACATATTTGGCTTTCACATTATCTTTTACAGTTTGTGACTATTCCTAGCATAGTTCTCTACATTTGTCTCTTTTAAATCATTGCTTTGACTTGGATCAGCTAATGTGCTGTTTTTTATTCATAATATATAGTACAATACTATTCAAGTCAGTTGTTATTTTGCTTATTCTATTTGATTCTGTTTATCAAAGATTTTTATTGAGCTCACTTGACAGTTTATGTGGGAAACTTGTCTTGTCATTTCATCTTTGTCATTCAGTTTACTTATGTTGTAGTGTCATTTAGTACATGTAGTGGATTTATCACTGTTTACTTGAATTCCTTCTCTCCTTTCATTCGTTATTGGTTTATTATTTTTACTGTTACATTCGTCCTGGTTACTCATTTATAGTTCTTTTAGTATTATTCACCCTTTTGGTGTTCATTATTATTATGGAACATTTTGTGATGTTACACATGCTCCCCTCTCAAAATTGATAATTTGAGAAAAACAAGTTCTTTGGTTTGATGAAATTATCATTTTAACTTGGTTCAATTATAAAACTACTGCTTCCTTTTTTATCTAAATTAATGGTTTTTTGGTGTATTGGTTTAGACTATGTTCATCGTTAGTCCTATCTTCAGCTTACAAGTATTAGTTAATTTTTCATTCTCTTGGGTTATATTATACATTGGTTGGTTAAAATATACATTTGTTCTTATTTTGAGAATTTCCCTGTTCTCCTGTAGTAATACATTTCTCCTTCACATTATACGTATCCTGATTCTTACAACAATTCTCCTTTTCTCTTTCATTTACCTCGAAGTTGTTGATTTAATCCTTGAAATATTATAATTCCCTAACATTTATAGCAGGTTCGGAGTCAGAGGGGCTCTCATTGGCATCCATTCTCCGCCGTTTCTTAACTATACACTCACAGATCAGAGGAATCTTCATCTCTGTCTGAGACAATAAAACGTTGTACATAACAACAGTTGCACTATCACAACACATAAGACATATATATTATTTATACTTCATTATAAGACATTATATTCATTTATTAGAATACTCAATGGATTAGAGGTTCCATTACATAAATTCCATTACTGTATGACTTCAGATGCTTTATCAATTCATTTAACATATTTCTCCTCACAGGTCATTATTTGTTATAACTCGACATATTTGTTATATTATCATAAGCTTTGCTGTTATTCATCAATACTATCTTGGATGTTGGTTTTGTGATTATTCATATTAATATTTCACACTTATTTTCTTCACCATATAATTATGCAATTAATTCTTAAATTCATCATCACCGTATGTTATAGTTTTCTATTCTTCTTCATTTTCACCATAATTCATTTTTAACATTGATTATACAATAGTGTGTAACATTTTTATGTTGGTTAGTTTCTTTTAATTATTTATTTAAGTAGTTGTTTCATTTATTATCATTATCTCCTTGTTTGTCGTTTAATCATTATCTCTTTTCATTTATTATGCACTTTATATTAGATGGATTGTTCATGATATCGTCTAGTCTTCGTCTATTCCCGTAATTAGTTTATTTTCACTCGTAGTTGGTCTAACATATTTCATTTAGGTTCACATAATTCTTCTTCTCTGGTTTGCTTCATTGGTTATCTATAACATCCGTCCTTCTTCTTCAATGGTTTATGGCTACTTGGTTTAACCGTGGTCGATTATCCTTGTCGCTCTGTTTCCTCGGATTATTTTGGTGTCCAGATTGGTTTCTGTACTGGTGAAGTATCTACTTATCATAAGGCTCTTCCACTTGGCTGCTACTAAATCTTCATTTACTTCACGTGCTTCCATCCCTGTTTGAACTATTTCCGTCGTTGTTAATTCCTTTTTAATTAACAGGTATTGTAATTCTTCTAATATAAAATAGTCACTGGTATTTAACACTGTTTTAATCATTTCGTCATTTGGATTATTAACCAAATATTTTAATGATACATTACTTATTGATAATTTTATCAACATTGTATGATGCATTTCAATCGCTGGTAGATTTAATTTAAATATATCTTTATTTAAGTTTTTATTCACCATTTTATTGTGATTTACTTTTAATATTTTTATTAAGTTCTTTCTATAATTTTTAAACTTAATTAATTCTCTCTGTTCATTAATAGGGAGGTTAAATATGTTAACTAACCCATCTTTAATCATCTCCATTCCTTCTCGTGTATTTCTTTTTTTATTTGGACATATTTTTCCTATCTTCTTGGTCTTCGGAATAATTTGGTTCTTTTCACCTTTGGTGTTGATTTCTATGTGTTGAATATTTTCTTTGTCTCTGTTATGTTTATTTTCAGATAACAATGCTTTTGAGTCTTCTTTATTTTCTGTTTGTTTACCATTATCTTCAGATTGTAGGCTTAATTCTTCCATGGTTTCATCATTTTCTATTATCGCTTCTATTGATCGTTCACTCCTATTTTCTGTTTCCTTATTTAATCGTTCCACGTTTGGTGTTTCTTTTATCGCCGGTTTGCCATCATTTTTTATTTCTTCCCTCCAGAGTTGAATTTTTTCGGTGTTTTCTTTAATTCGCTTACTGACGTCATCTATTTTATCCTCCATCTACTTGTTGTTCTCAGTCATTTGTTGGCATAATTTTAATTGTCTTCCTTCAGATCTGCTTTTAAAGTTTCGGTAGTTTCTTTCATTTCTCCGAATTTTTCCATCATCATTCTCATCAAGTTGTCCAACTTTGTTTCTTCGGTTGCTACGGGTCTCTCAGTTTGGTTTACTTCTGGTTGGTTTTCTTGGGTATTAACTGTTGTAACTTCCATTTCAGTTGTTGGTTGTTCTTCCTGTACCTCCATGTTTGCTTCGGTGTTTGTCTGTTCGCGTTCTCCTTGTTTGGCCTGGTGTCTGGCATTGTGTCCATGTGTATGAGGCATGGTCGTTCTACTGTAATTGCCGGGCTAAAATAGGATAACTTAATTAAAATGTAATATTCACCTGTATATTTTTAAAGCCGCACTAGTTGGTCGCCACTTTATAAATGAACTTTTCTTAAAATTGTTTTGTTTGCTCTATTTTTGTTGTATTCTAGTATTTCTCCTTTTTATAAGTCACTCGTCGCTGGTGTCAATTTAATACAAACTCAACTCTTCTCTTTTAAAAATTTTACTGGTTTTTGAATTTAACACTTGCGTTCATTTAATATATTCTTCAACTATTTTCTATTTATTTTTTTAATTGTTTAATTCAATTTTGAGGTTTTTGTTTATTTATATTTGAGTAATTATTTGGTTGTAGATCTGCTGATGAATGTAAACAGTTGCGTAGATCTCTTGACGTTAGTTCACTCTCCTGTTGAATAGTGTCGTCTGTGTGTGTCAGTGTATAGTCTTGACAAAGTTATTTTATATAAATTAAGCCTTCACGTACCTGTGATGTTGTACTGGAAGTTCACTTGGTCACAGGTGGTTAATAAACTGTCAAGCTTTTGATCAAACAGTATATTAATACTGTGAAAACTTTTTGTAAACACTTTTAAATTTTACTTGGGCGCCATATGTGCTTTCGAGAGAAATGTCCCATAAAAAGAATTCTTCTGAATAAATTAATAGTTAATTCTGATATTTTATAAATCAATAATTGATTAAATGGTTAGATCAAGATCATGCATTAAATTTCTGTTTATTTGTTTACTATAAAAATGCAACTCAATAATTAATAATACTGATTAATTATTTGTTGAAATAATTGTTGACAATTGTTGTTACTTTACAATTCAGTTATTTATTACTCGTTCTATAATAAATTCAATTAAATACATTCATTTGAAAATGACAAACGGATCACAGATCATCCGGTTTTTTACTTTTATGTAGCTCAGTTCAGTTGCCATGAAAACTGTAGTTATAATCGATAGATTATTTACAATTGTTATTTGTCTCAAGGGTGACTTCTTTTAAGTTACAGAATAGAATGCCACAGCCTTATTTTACAATGCTCTTATGATATATCATATTGTTAGGTTAGACACCTTTAGTTATTGAAAGTTAATAAACGAAAAGTTCGATTATTCTGAATAAATTTTAGATTAGTTATAAAAACGTTAACACATGAAATCTTACATCGGGAATATGTTAATTCCTCTAAATAACTTTAAAACAGTGTTGGTCACTTATAGTATTATTGTTTTTTGCGTCAGTACACATGTGTATTATTCTATACTGTGGTTGGCTAAAATGTAAACAAAGTAAGTATTAGCACTGTACTCCCTGGTGATTAATCGCAATGATTAATTTATTAACACTTCTAACGATCTGATTCAATGATCGTGTTTACACTTCACTTGATTTCGCACATGAACGGGTTTATTTTCTTCTTGAATAAGCTACTGCTTTGGTTATGTTTGATAATTAACCTCGTTCTTTCACACGCACTTCTTGTAAAAAGTTCACTACTATTGTCAATGCACTGATTGAAATATACTTCTTCCTTCTCGTTGATTTATTAAATTTTGGATGATTAGTTGGCTTGGATTTGTTGTTGCTGGTTGAGTGAATTTAGACAAAATGCTTCTCTGTTTACAATGACAATCGTTTATATAGATTTTTCAGAAAGCCGCTTGGCGCTCTAGGAGTGTTTCTAAAATCGTCCGTGATTGGTCTGAAATTATGTCATGATGACGTACAGTAATTCTATTTATAGGCATTACATATTTGAATTTTGATCATCGGTGTCGTTTGTGTTATTATTCCTTGTATTTATTCGAGATTCACCAAATTTATAATGCTAATGTTTATATCTCAGTTATTACAATTTCAATTCGCGTTCTATTACTATCATTGTACAGCTTATTTATTTAGCTTTATTTTGACATGGCTTGATGCCAGTTTGGTCACAGTTTTCATTAATATTTCTTTATTTTAATCTTACTAGTGCATTGTTTACATTCGTCGTCTGCTAAATGCTGCAAATCCGACTATTAATTTTTTTCTAATATTTGTTTAATTATTCTTAATTTCTAATTTGAACATGATTAATTGATTAAAAAGAATACCTTATTATATATAAATGCTGCATTCAGCTAAACAATATTAATTATCTGTTTACATTTGTTGATTTACTAACATAAACTTCCATATTTTACTATTTTTATTTTAACATGCCCTTCTCATATCTTATTCTTATAACATCACACATGTGGTGGTGCTTTACATTCTCTTTATCATTGTCACGATTCTACTTCATTATGCTTAGTAGGGTTTCTATCTGATTCTTATTTCCTTGATTTAAATTGGTCATTCAGGGTCTGTTATCATCATGTCACAATGTTTTGCTCCCTGACTATTATTATATTTCTGCACACATTTTATTTACTTATGAAGTCATCTCAACACATACAGTGCTTACATTTTTAGTTATTCTTAATTTATGATAATACATATTTGGCTTTCACATTATCTTTTACAGTTTGTGACTATTCCTAGCATAGTTCTCTACATTTGTCTCTTTTAAATCATTGCTTTGACTTGGATCAGCTAATGTGCTGTTTTTTATTCATAATATATAGTACAATACTATTCAAGTCAGTTGTTATTTTGCTTATTCTATTTGATTCTGTTTATCAAAGATTTTTATTGAGCTCACTTGACAGTTTATGTGGGAAACTTGTCTTGTCATTTCATCTTTGTCATTCAGTTTACTTATGTTGTAGTGTCATTTAGTACATGTAGTGGATTTATCACTGTTTACTTGAATTCCTTCTCTCCTTTCATTCGTTATTGGTTTATTATTTTTACTGTTACATTCGTCCTGGTTACTCATTTATAGTTCTTTTAGTATTATTCACCCTTTTGGTGTTCATTATTATTATGGAACATTTTGTGATGTTACACATGCTCCCCTCTCAAAATTGATAATTTGAGAAAAACAAGTTCTTTGGTTTGATGAAATTATCATTTTAACTTGGTTCAATTATAAAACTACTGCTTCCTTTTTTATCTAAATTAATGGTTTTTTGGTGTATTGGTTTAGACTATGTTCATCGTTAGTCCTATCTTCAGCTTACAAGTATTAGTTAATTTTTCATTCTCTTGGGTTATATTATACATTGGTTGGTTAAAATATACATTTGTTCTTATTTTGAGAATTTCCCTGTTCTCCTGTAGTAATACATTTCTCCTTCACATTATACGTATCCTGATTCTTACAACAATTCTCCTTTTCTCTTTCATTTACCTCGAAGTTGTTGATTTAATCCTTGAAATATTATAATTCCCTAACATTTATAGCAGGTTCGGAGTCAGAGGGGCTCTCATTGGCATCCATTCTCCGCCGTTTCTTAACTATACACTCACAGATCAGAGGAATCTTCATCTCTGTCTGAGACAATAAAACGTTGTACATAACAACAGTTGCACTATCACAACACATAAGACATATATATTATTTATACTTCATTATAAGACATTATATTCATTTATTAGAATACTCAATGGATTAGAGGTTCCATTACATAAATTCCATTACTGTATGACTTCAGATGCTTTATCAATTCATTTAACATATTTCTCCTCACAGGTCATTATTTGTTATAACTCGACATATTTGTTATATTATCATAAGCTTTGCTGTTATTCATCAATACTATCTTGGATGTTGGTTTTGTGATTATTCATATTAATATTTCACACTTATTTTCTTCACCATATAATTATGCAATTAATTCTTAAATTCATCATCACCGTATGTTATAGTTTTCTATTCTTCTTCATTTTCACCATAATTCATTTTTAACATTGATTATACAATAGTGTGTAACATTTTTATGTTGGTTAGTTTCTTTTAATTATTTATTTAAGTAGTTGTTTCATTTATTATCATTATCTCCTTGTTTGTCGTTTAATCATTATCTCTTTTCATTTATTATGCACTTTATATTAGATGGATTGTTCATGATATCGTCTAGTCTTCGTCTATTCCCGTAATTAGTTTATTTTCACTCGTAGTTGGTCTAACATATTTCATTTAGGTTCACATAATTCTTCTTCTCTGGTTTGCTTCATTGGTTATCTATAACATCCGTCCTTCTTCTTCAATGGTTTATGGCTACTTGGTTTAACCGTGGTCGATTATCCTTGTCGCTCTGTTTCCTCGGATTATTTTGGTGTCCAGATTGGTTTCTGTACTGGTGAAGTATCTACTTATCATAAGGCTCTTCCACTTGGCTGCTACTAAATCTTCATTTACTTCACGTGCTTCCATCCCTGTTTGAACTATTTCCGTCGTTGTTAATTCCTTTTTAATTAACAGGTATTGTAATTCTTCTAATATAAAATAGTCACTGGTATTTAACACTGTTTTAATCATTTCGTCATTTGGATTATTAACCAAATATTTTAATGATACATTACTTATTGATAATTTTATCAACATTGTATGATGCATTTCAATCGCTGGTAGATTTAATTTAAATATATCTTTATTTAAGTTTTTATTCACCATTTTATTGTGATTTACTTTTAATATTTTTATTAAGTTCTTTCTATAATTTTTAAACTTAATTAATTCTCTCTGTTCATTAATAGGGAGGTTAAATATGTTAACTAACCCATCTTTAATCATCTCCATTCCTTCTCGTGTATTTCTTTTTTTATTTGGACATATTTTTCCTATCTTCTTGGTCTTCGGAATAATTTGGTTCTTTTCACCTTTGGTGTTGATTTCTATGTGTTGAATATTTTCTTTGTCTCTGTTATGTTTATTTTCAGATAACAATGCTTTTGAGTCTTCTTTATTTTCTGTTTGTTTACCATTATCTTCAGATTGTAGGCTTAATTCTTCCATGGTTTCATCATTTTCTATTATCGCTTCTATTGATCGTTCACTCCTATTTTCTGTTTCCTTATTTAATCGTTCCACGTTTGGTGTTTCTTTTATCGCCGGTTTGCCATCATTTTTTATTTCTTCCCTCCAGAGTTGAATTTTTTCGGTGTTTTCTTTAATTCGCTTACTGACGTCATCTATTTTATCCTCCATCTACTTGTTGTTCTCAGTCATTTGTTGGCATAATTTTAATTGTCTTCCTTCAGATCTGCTTTTAAAGTTTCGGTAGTTTCTTTCATTTCTCCGAATTTTTCCATCATCATTCTCATCAAGTTGTCCAACTTTGTTTCTTCGGTTGCTACGGGTCTCTCAGTTTGGTTTACTTCTGGTTGGTTTTCTTGGGTATTAACTGTTGTAACTTCCATTTCAGTTGTTGGTTGTTCTTCCTGTACCTCCATGTTTGCTTCGGTGTTTGTCTGTTCGCGTTCTCCTTGTTTGGCCTGGTGTCTGGCATTGTGTCCATGTGTATGAGGCATGGTCGTTCTACTGTAATTGCCGGGCTAAAATAGGATAACTTAATTAAAATGTAATATTCACCTGTATATTTTTAAAGCCGCACTAGTTGGTCGCCACTTTATAAATGAACTTTTCTTAAAATTGTTTTGTTTGCTCTATTTTTGTTGTATTCTAGTATTTCTCCTTTTTATAAGTCACTCGTCGCTGGTGTCAATTTAATACAAACTCAACTCTTCTCTTTTAAAAATTTTACTGGTTTTTGAATTTAACACTTGCGTTCATTTAATATATTCTTCAACTATTTTCTATTTATTTTTTTAATTGTTTAATTCAATTTTGAGGTTTTTGTTTATTTATATTTGAGTAATTATTTGGTTGTAGATCTGCTGATGAATGTAAACAGTTGCGTAGATCTCTTGACGTTAGTTCACTCTCCTGTTGAATAGTGTCGTCTGTGTGTGTCAGTGTATAGTCTTGACAAAGTTATTTTATATAAATTAAGCCTTCACGTACCTGTGATGTTGTACTGGAAGTTCACTTGGTCACAGGTGGTTAATAAACTGTCAAGCTTTTGATCAAACAGTATATTAATACTGTGAAAACTTTTTGTAAACACTTTTAAATTTTACTTGGGCGCCATATGTGCTTTCGAGAGAAATGTCCCATAAAAAGAATTCTTCTGAATAAATTAATAGTTAATTCTGATATTTTATAAATCAATAATTGATTAAATGGTTAGATCAAGATCATGCATTAAATTTCTGTTTATTTGTTTACTATAAAAATGCAACTCAATAATTAATAATACTGATTAATTATTTGTTGAAATAATTGTTGACAATTGTTGTTACTTTACAATTCAGTTATTTATTACTCGTTCTATAATAAATTCAATTAAATACATTCATTTGAAAATGACAAACGGATCACAGATCATCCGGTTTTTTACTTTTATGTAGCTCAGTTCAGTTGCCATGAAAACTGTAGTTATAATCGATAGATTATTTACAATTGTTATTTGTCTCAAGGGTGACTTCTTTTAAGTTACAGAATAGAATGCCACAGCCTTATTTTACAATGCTCTTATGATATATCATATTGTTAGGTTAGACACCTTTAGTTATTGAAAGTTAATAAACGAAAAGTTCGATTATTCTGAATAAATTTTAGATTAGTTATAAAAACGTTAACACATGAAATCTTACATCGGGAATATGTTAATTCCTCTAAATAACTTTAAAACAGTGTTGGTCACTTATAGTATTATTGTTTTTTGCGTCAGTACACATGTGTATTATTCTATACTGTGGTTGGCTAAAATGTAAACAAAGTAAGTATTAGCACTGTACTCCCTGGTGATTAATCGCAATGATTAATTTATTAACACTTCTAACGATCTGATTCAATGATCGTGTTTACACTTCACTTGATTTCGCACATGAACGGGTTTATTTTCTTCTTGAATAAGCTACTGCTTTGGTTATGTTTGATAATTAACCTCGTTCTTTCACACGCACTTCTTGTAAAAAGTTCACTACTATTGTCAATGCACTGATTGAAATATACTTCTTCCTTCTCGTTGATTTATTAAATTTTGGATGATTAGTTGGCCTGGATTTGTTGTTGCTGGTTGAGTGAATTTAGACAAAATGCTTCTCTGTTTACAATGACAATCGTTTATATAGATTTTTCAGAAAGCCGCTTGGCGCTCTAGGAGTGTTTCTAAAATCGTCCGTGATTGGTCTGAAATTATGTCATGATGACGTACAGTAATTCTATTTATAGGCATTACATATTTGAATTTTGATCATCGGTGTCGTTTGTGTTATTATTCCTTGTATTTATTCGAGATTCACCAAATTTATAATGCTAATGTTTATATCTCAGTTATTACAATTTCAATTCGCGTTCTATTACTATCATTGTACAGCTTATTTATTTAGCTTTATTTTGACATGGCTTGATGCCAGTTTGGTCACAGTTTTCATTAATATTTCTTTATTTTAATCTTACTAGTGCATTGTTTACATTCGTCGTCTGCTAAATGCTGCAAATCCGACTATTAATTTTTTTCTAATATTTGTTTAATTATTCTTAATTTCTAATTTGAACATGATTAATTGATTAAAAAGAATACCTTATTATATATAAATGCTGCATTCAGCTAAACAATATTAATTATCTGTTTACATTTGTTGATTTACTAACATAAACTTCCATATTTTACTATTTTTATTTTAACATGTCCTTCTCATATCTTATTCTTATAACATCACACATGTGGTGGTGCTTTACATTCTCTTTATCATTGTCACGATTCTACTTCATTATGCTTAGTAGGGTTTCTATCTGATTCTTATTTCCTTGATTTAAATTGGTCATTCAGGGTCTGTTATCATCATGTCACAATGTTTTGCTCCCTGACTATTATTATATTTCTGCACACATTTTATTTACTTATGAAGTCATCTCAACACATACAGTGCTTACATTTTTAGTTATTCTTAATTTATGATAATACATATTTGGCTTTCACATTATCTTTTACAGTTTGTGACTATTCCTAGCATAGTTCTCTACATTTGTCTCTTTTAAATCATTGCTTTGACTTGGATCAGCTAATGTGCTGTTTTTTATTCATAATATATAGTACAATACTATTCAAGTCAGTTGTTATTTTGCTTATTCTATTTGATTCTGTTTATCAAAGATTTTTATTGAGCTCACTTGACAGTTTATGTGGGAAACTTGTCTTGTCATTTCATCTTTGTCATTCAGTTTACTTATGTTGTAGTGTCATTTAGTACATGTAGTGGATTTATCACTGTTTACTTGAATTCCTTCTCTCCTTTCATTCGTTATTGGTTTATTATTTTTACTGTTACATTCGTCCTGGTTACTCATTTATAGTTCTTTTAGTATTATTCACCCTTTTGGTGTTCATTATTATTATGGAACATTTTGTGATGTTACACATGCTCCCCTCTCAAAATTGATAATTTGAGAAAAACAAGTTCTTTGGTTTGATGAAATTATCATTTTAACTTGGTTCAATTATAAAACTACTGCTTCCTTTTTTATCTAAATTAATGGTTTTTTGGTGTATTGGTTTAGACTATGTTCATCGTTAGTCCTATCTTCAGCTTAGAAGTATTAGTTAATTTTTCATTCTCTTGGGTTATATTATACATTGGTTGGTTAAAATATACATTTGTTCTTATTTTGAGAATTTCCCTGTTCTCCTGTAGTAATACATTTCTCCTTCACATTATACGTATCCTGATTCTTACAACAATTCTCCTTTTCTCTTTCATTTACCTCGAAGTTGTTGATTTAATCCTTGAAATATTATAATTCCCTAACATTTATAGCAGGTTCGGAGTCAGAGGGGCTCTCATTGGCATCCATTCTCCGCCGTTTCTTAACTATACACTCACAGATCAGAGGAATCTTCATCTCTGTCTGAGACAATAAAACGTTGTACATAACAACAGTTGCACTATCACAACACATAAGACATATATATTATTTATACTTCATTATAAGACATTATATTCATTTATTAGAATACTCAATGGATTAGAGGTTCCATTACATAAATTCCATTACTGTATGACTTCAGATGCTTTATCAATTCATTTAACATATTTCTCCTCACAGGTCATTATTTGTTATAACTCGACATATTTGTTATATTATCATAAGCTTTGCTGTTATTCATCAATACTATCTTGGATGTTGGTTTTGTGATTATTCATATTAATATTTCACACTTATTTTCTTCACCATATAATTATGCAATTAATTCTTAAATTCATCATCACCGTATGTTATAGTTTTCTATTCTTCTTCATTTTCACCATAATTCATTTTTAACATTGATTATACAATAGTGTGTAACATTTTTATGTTGGTTAGTTTCTTTTAATTATTTATTTAAGTAGTTGTTTCATTTATTATCATTATCTCCTTGTTTGTCGTTTAATCATTATCTCTTTTCATTTATTATGCACTTTATATTAGATGGATTGTTCATGATATCGTCTAGTCTTCGTCTATTCCCGTAATTAGTTTATTTTCACTCGTAGTTGGTCTAACATATTTCATTTAGGTTCACATAATTCTTCTTCTCTGGTTTGCTTCATTGGTTATCTATAACATCCGTCCTTCTTCTTCAATGGTTTATGGCTACTTGGTTTAACCGTGGTCGATTATCCTTGTCGCTCTGTTTCCTCGGATTATTTTGGTGTCCAGATTGGTTTCTGTACTGGTGAAGTATCTACTTATCATAAGGCTCTTCCACTTGGCTGCTACTAAATCTTCATTTACTTCACGTGCTTCCATCCCTGTTTGAACTATTTCCGTCGTTGTTAATTCCTTTTTAATTAACAGGTATTGTAATTCTTCTAATATAAAATAGTCACTGGTATTTAACACTGTTTTAATCATTTCGTCATTTGGATTATTAACCAAATATTTTAATGATACATTACTTATTGATAATTTTATCAACATTGTATGATGCATTTCAATCGCTGGTAGATTTAATTTAAATATATCTTTATTTAAGTTTTTATTCACCATTTTATTGTGATTTACTTTTAATATTTTTATTAAGTTCTTTCTATAATTTTTAAACTTAATTAATTCTCTCTGTTCATTAATAGGGAGGTTAAATATGTTAACTAACCCATCTTTAATCATCTCCATTCCTTCTCGTGTATTTCTTTTTTTATTTGGACATATTTTTCCTATCTTCTTGGTCTTCGGAATAATTTGGTTCTTTTCACCTTTGGTGTTGATTTCTATGTGTTGAATATTTTCTTTGTCTCTGTTATGTTTATTTTCAGATAACAATGCTTTTGAGTCTTCTTTATTTTCTGTTTGTTTACCATTATCTTCAGATTGTAGGCTTAATTCTTCCATGGTTTCATCATTTTCTATTATCGCTTCTATTGATCGTTCACTCCTATTTTCTGTTTCCTTATTTAATCGTTCCACGTTTGGTGTTTCTTTTATCGCCGGTTTGCCATCATTTTTTATTTCTTCCCTCCAGAGTTGAATTTTTTCGGTGTTTTCTTTAATTCGCTTACTGACGTCATCTATTTTATCCTCCATCTACTTGTTGTTCTCAGTCATTTGTTGGCATAATTTTAATTGTCTTCCTTCAGATCTGCTTTTAAAGTTTCGGTAGTTTCTTTCATTTCTCCGAATTTTTCCATCATCATTCTCATCAAGTTGTCCAACTTTGTTTCTTCGGTTGCTACGGGTCTCTCAGTTTGGTTTACTTCTGGTTGGTTTTCTTGGGTATTAACTGTTGTAACTTCCATTTCAGTTGTTGGTTGTTCTTCCTGTACCTCCATGTTTGCTTCGGTGTTTGTCTGTTCGCGTTCTCCTTGTTTGGCCTGGTGTCTGGCATTGTGTCCATGTGTATGAGGCATGGTCGTTCTACTGTAATTGCCGGGCTAAAATAGGATAACTTAATTAAAATGTAATATTCACCTGTATATTTTTAAAGCCGCACTAGTTGGTCGCCACTTTATAAATGAACTTTTCTTAAAATTGTTTTGTTTGCTCTATTTTTGTTGTATTCTAGTATTTCTCCTTTTTATAAGTCACTCGTCGCTGGTGTCAATTTAATACAAACTCAACTCTTCTCTTTTAAAAATTTTACTGGTTTTTGAATTTAACACTTGCGTTCATTTAATATATTCTTCAACTATTTTCTATTTATTTTTTTAATTGTTTAATTCAATTTTGAGGTTTTTGTTTATTTATATTTGAGTAATTATTTGGTTGTAGATCTGCTGATGAATGTAAACAGTTGCGTAGATCTCTTGACGTTAGCTCACTCTCCTGTTGAATAGTGTCGTCTGTGTGTGTCAGTGTATAGTCTTGACAAAGTTATTTTATATAAATTAAGCCTTCACGTACCTGTGATGTTGTACTGGAAGTTCACTTGGTCACAGGTGGTTAACAAACTGTCAAGCTTTTGATCAAACAGTATATTAATGCTGTGAAAACTTTTTGTAAACACTTTAAATTTTACTTGGGCGCCATATGTGCTTTCGAGAGGAAATGTCCCATAAAAAGAATTCTTCTGAATAAATTAATAGTTAATTCTGATATTTTATAAATCAATAATTGATTAAATGGTTAGATCAAGATCATGCATTAAATTTCTGTTTATTTGTTTACTATAAAAATGCAACTCAATAATTAATAATACTGATTAATTATTTGTTGAAATAATTGTTGACAATTATTGTTACTTTACAATTCAGTTATTTATTACTCGTTCTATAATAAATTCAATTAAATACATTCATTTGAAAATGACAAACGGATCACAGATCATCCGGTTTTTACTTTTATGTAGCTCAGTTCAGTTGCCATGAAAACTGTAGTTATAATCGATAGATTATTTACAATTGTTATTTGTCTCAAGGGTGACTTCTTTTAAGTTACAGAATAGAATGCCACAGCCTTATTTTACAATGCTCTTATGATATATCATATTGTTAGGTTAGACACCTTTAGTTATTGAAAGTTAATAAACGAAAAGTTCGATTATTCTGAATAAATTTTAGATTAGTTATAAAAACGTTAACACATGAAATCTTACATCGGAATATGTTAATTCCTCTAAATAACTTTAAAACAGTGTTGGTCACTTATAGTATTATTGTTTTTTGCGTCAGTACACATGTGTATTATTCTATACTGTGGTTGGCTAAAATGTAAACAAAGTAAGTATTAGCACTGTACTCCCTGGTGATTAATCGCAATGATTAATTTATTAACACTTCTAACGATCTGATTCAATGATCGTGTTTACACTTCACTTGATTTCGCACATGAACGGGTTTATTTTCTTCTTGAATAAGCTACTGCTTTGGTTATGTTTGATAATTAACCTCGTTCTTTCACACGCACTTCTTGTAAAAAGTTCACTACTATTGTCAATGCACTGATTGAAATATACTTCTTCCTTCTCGTTGATTTATTAAATTTTGGATGATTAGTTGGCCTGGATTTGTTGTTGCTGGTTGAGTGAATTTAGACAAAATGCTTCTCTGTTTACAATGACAATCGTTTATATAGATTTTTCAGAAAGCCGCTTGGCGCTCTAGGAGTGTTTCTAAAATCGTCCGTGATTGGTCTGAAATTATGTCATGATGACGTACAGTAATTCTATTTATAGGCATTACATATTTGAATTTTGATCATCGGTGTCGTTTGTGTTATTATTCCTTGTATTTATTCGAGATTCACCAAATTTATAATGCTAATGTTTATATCTCAGTTATTACAATTTCAATTCGCGTTCTATTACTATCATTGTACAGCTTATTTATTTAGCTTTATTTTGACATGGCTTGATGCCAGTTTGGTCACAGTTTTCATTAATATTTCTTTATTTTAATCTTACTAGTGCATTGTTTACATTCGTCGTCTGCTAAATGCTGCAAATCCGACTATTAATTTTTTTCTAATATTTGTTTAATTATTCTTAATTTCTAATTTGAACATGATTAATTGATTAAAAAGAATACCTTATTATATATAAATGCTGCATTCAGCTAAACAATATTAATTATCTGTTTACATTTGTTGATTTACTAACATAAACTTCCATATTTTACTATTTTTATTTTAACATGTCCTTCTCATATCTTATTCTTATAACATCACACATGTGGTGGTGCTTTACATTCTCTTTATCATTGTCACGATTCTACTTCATTATGCTTAGTAGGGTTTCTATCTGATTCTTATTTCCTTGATTTAAATTGGTCATTCAGGGTCTGTTATCATCATGTCACAATGTTTTGCTCCCTGACTATTATTATATTTCTGCACACATTTTATTTACTTATGAAGTCATCTCAACACATACAGTGCTTACATTTTTAGTTATTCTTAATTTATGATAATACATATTTGGCTTTCACATTATCTTTTACAGTTTGTGACTATTCCTAGCATAGTTCTCTACATTTGTCTCTTTTAAATCATTGCTTTGACTTGGATCAGCTAATGTGCTGTTTTTTATTCATAATATATAGTACAATACTATTCAAGTCAGTTGTCATTTTGCTTATTCTATTTGATTCTGTTTATCAAAGATTTTTATTGAGCTCACTTGACAGTTTATGTGGGAAACTTGTCTTGTCATTTCATCTTTGTCATTCAGTTTACTTATGTTGTAGTGTCATTTAGTACATGTAGTGGATTTATCACTGTTTACTTGAATTCCTTCTCTCCTTTCATTCGTTATTGGTTTATTATTTTTACTGTTACATTCGTCCTGGTTACTCATTTATAGTTCTTTTAGTATTATTCACCCTTTTGGTGTTCATTATTATTATGGAACATTTTGTGATGTTACACATGCTCCCCTCTCAAAATTGATAATTTGAGAAAAACAAGTTCTTTGGTTTGATGAAATTATCATTTTAACTTGGTTCAATTATAAAACTGCTGCTTCCTTTTTTATCTAAATTAATGGTTTTTTGGTGTATTGGTTTAGACTATGTTCATCGTTAGTCCTATCTTCAGCTTACAAGTATTAGTTAATTTTTCATTCTCTTGGGTTATATTATACATTGGTTGGTTAAAATATACATTTGTTCTTATTTTGAGAATTTCCCTGTTCTCCTGTAGTAATACATTTCTCCTTCAAATTATACGTATCCTGATTCTTATAACAATTCTCCTTTTCTCTTTCATTTACCTCGAAGTTGTTGATTTAATCCTTGAAATATTATAATTCCCTAACATTTATAGCAGGTTCGGAGTCAGAGGGGCTCTCATTGGCATCCATTCTCCGCCGTTTCTTAACTATACACTCACAGATCAGAGGAATCTTCATCTCTGTCTGAGACAATAAAACGTTGTACATAACAACAGTTGCACTATCACAACACATAAGACATATATTATTTATACTTCGTTATAAGACATTATATTCATTTATTAGAATACTCAATGGATTAGAGGTTCCATTACATAAATTCCATTACTGTATGACTTCAGATGCTTTATCAATTCATTTAACATATTTCTCCTCACAGGTCATTATTTGTTATAACTCGACATATTTGTTATATTATCATAAGCTTTGCTGTTATTCATCAATACTATCTTGGATGTTGGTTTTGTGATTATTCATATTAATATTTCACACTTATTTTCTTCACCATATAATTATGCAATTAATTCTTAAATTCATCATCACCGTATGTTATAGTTTTCTATTCTTCTTCATTTTCACCATAATTCATTTTTAACATTGATTATACAATAGTGTGTAACATTTTTATGTTGGTTAGTTTCTTTTAATTATTTATTTAAGTAGTTGTTTCATTTATTATCATTATCTCCTTGTTTGTCGTTTAATCATTATCTCTTTGTTTGTCGTTTAATCATTATCTCTTTTCATTTATTATGCACTTTAT
Organism: Magicicada septendecula; assembly: GCA_034769895.1. NCBI lineage: Eukaryota > Metazoa > Arthropoda > Insecta > Hemiptera > Cicadidae > Magicicada > Magicicada septendecula. The sequence continues at coordinate 111,104,614 of CM068372.1, forward strand.
ATTAGATGGATTGTTCATGATATCGTCTAGTCTTCGTCTATTCCCGTAATTAGTTTATTTTCACTCGTAGTTGGTCTAACATATTTCATTTAGGTTCACATAATTCTTCTTCTCTGGTTTGCTTCATTGGTTATCTATAACATCCGTCCTTCTTCTTCAATGGTTTATGGCTACTTGGTTTAACCGTGGTCGATTATCCTTGTCGCTCTGTTTCCTCGGATTATTTTGGTGTCCAGATTGGTTTCTGTACTGGTGAAGTATCTACTTATCATAAGGCTCTTCCACTTGGCTGCTACTAAATCTTCATTTACTTCACGTGCTTCCATCCCTGTTTGAACTATTTCCGTCGTTGTTAATTCCTTTTTAATTAACAGGTATTGTAACTCTTCTAATATAAAATAGTCACTGGTATTTAACACTATTTTAATCATTTCGTCATTTGGATTATTAACCAAATATTTTAATGATACATTACTTATTGATAATTTTATCAACATTGTATGATGCATTTCAATCGCTGGTAGATTTAATTTAAATATATCTTTATTTAAGTTTTTATTCACCATTTTATTGTGATTTACTTTTAATATTTTTATTAAGTTCTTTCTATAATTTTTAAACTTAATTAATTCTCTCTGTTCATTAATAGGGAGGTTAAATATGTTAAATAACCCATCTTTAATCATCTCCATTCCTTCTCGTGTATTTCTTTTTTTATTTGGACATATTTTTCCTATCTTCTTGGTCTTCGGAATAATTTGGTTCTTTTCACCTTTGGTGTTGATTTCTATGTGTTGAATATTTTCTTTGTCTCTGTTATGTTTATTTTCAGATAACAATGCTTTTGAGTCTTCTTTATTTTCTGTTTGTTTACCATTATCTTCAGATTGTAGGCTTAATTCTTCCATGGTTTCATCATTTTCTATTATCGCTTCTATTGATGGTTCACTCCTATTTTCTGTTTCCTTATTTAATCGTTCCACGTTTGGTGTTTCTTTTATCGCCGGTTTGCCATCATTTTTTATTTCTTCCCTCCAGAGTTGAATTTTTTCGGTGTTTTCTTTAATTCGCTTACTGACGTCATCTATTTTATCCTCCATCTACTTGTTGTTCTCAGTCATTTGTTGGCATAATTTTAATTGTCTTCCTTCAGATCTGCTTTTAAAGTTTCGGTAGTTTCTTTCATTTCTCCGAATTTTTCCATCATCATTCTCATCAAGTTGTCCAACTTTGTTTCTTCGGTTGCTACGGGTCTCTCAGTTTGGTTTACTTCTGGTTGGTTTTCTTGGGTATTAACTGTTGTAACTTCCATTTCAGTTGTTGGTTGTTCTTCCTGTACCTCCATGTTTGCTTCGGTGTTTGTCTGTTCGCGTTCTCCTTGTTTGGCCTGGTGTCTGGCATTGTGTCCATGTGTATGAGGCATGGTCGTTCTACTGTAATTGCCGGGCTAAAATAGGATAATTTAATTAAAATGTAATATTCACCTGTATATTTTTAAAGCCGCACTAGTTGGTCGCCACTTTATAAATGAACTTTTCTTAAAATTGTTTTGTTTGCTCTATTTTTGTTGTATTCTAGTATTTCTCCTTTTTATAAGTCACTCGTCGCTGGTGTCAATTTAATACAAACTCAACTCTTCTCTTTTAAAAATTTTACTGGTTTTTGAATTTAACACTTGCGTTCATTTAATATATTCTTCAACTATTTTCTATTTATTTTTTTAATTGTTTAATTCAATTTTGAGGTTTTTGTTTATTTATATTTGAGTAATTATTTGGTTGTAGATCTGCTGATGAATGTAAACAGTTGCGTAGATCTCTTGACGTTAGTTCACTCTCCTGTTGAATAGTGTCGTCTGTGTGTGTCAGTGTATAGTCTTGACAAAGTTATTTTATATAAATTAAGCCTTCACGTACCTGTGATGTTGTACTGGAAGTTCACTTGGTCACAGGTGGTTAATAAACTGTCAAGCTTTTGATCAAACAGTATATTAATGCTGTGAAAACTTTTTGTAAACACTTTTAAATTTTACTTGGGCGCCATATGTGCTTTCGAGAGAAATGTCCCATAAAAAGAATTCTTCTGAATAAATTAATAGTTAATTCTGATATTTTATAAATCAATAATTGATTAAATGGTTAGATCAAGATCATGCATTAAATTTCTGTTTATTTGTTTACTATAAAAATGCAACTCAATAATTAATAATACTGATTAATTATTTGTTGAAATAATTGTTGACAATTGTTGTTACTTTACAATTCAGTTATTTATTACTCGTTCTATAATAAATTCAATTAAATACATTCATTTGAAAATGACAAACGGATCACAGAGCATCCGGTTTTTTACTTTTATGTAGCTCAGTTCAGTTGCCATGAAAACTGTAGTTATAATCGATAGATTATTTACAATTGTTATTTGTCTCAAGGGTGACTTCTTTTAAGTTACAGAATAGAATGCCACAGCCTTATTTTACAATGCTCTTATGATATATCATATTGTTAGGTTAGACACCTTTAGTTATTGAAAGTTAATAAACGAAAAGTTCGATTATTCTGAATAAATTTTAGATTAGTTATAAAAACGTTAACACATGAAATCTTACATCGGAATATGTTAATTCCTCTAAATAACTTTAAAACAGTGTTGGTCACTTATAGTATTATTGTTTTTTGCGTCAGTACACATGTGTATTATTCTATACTGTTATTGGCTAAAATGTAAACAAAGTAAGTATTAGCACTGTACTCCCTGGTGATTAATCGCAATGATCAATTTATTAACACTTCTAACGATCTGATTCAATGATCGTGTTTACACTTCACTTGATTTCGCACATGAACGGGTTTATTTTCTTCTTGAATAAGCTACTGCTTTGGTTATGTTTGATAATTAACCTCGTTCTTTCACACGCACTTCTTGTAAAAAGTTCACTACTATTGTCAATGCACTGATTGAAATATACTTCTTCCTTCTCGTTGATTTATTAAATTTTGGATGATTAGTTGGCCTGGATTTGTTGTTGCTGGTTGAGTGAATTTAGACAAAATGCTTCTCTGTTTACAATGACAATCGTTTATATAGATTTTTCAGAAAGCCGCTTGGCGCTCTAGGAGTGTTTCTAAAATCGTCCGTGATTGGTCTGAAATTATGTCATGATGACGTACAGTAATTCTATTTATAGGCATTACATATTTGAATTTTGATCATCGGTGTCGTTTGTGTTATTATTCCTTGTATTTATTCGAGATTCACCAAATTTATAATGCTAATGTTTATATCTCAGTTATTACAATTTCAATTCGCGTTCTATTACTATCATTGTACAGCTTATTTATTTAGCTTTATTTTGACATGGCTTGATGCCAGTTTGGTCACAGTTTTCATTAATATTTCTTTATTTTAATCTTACTAGTGCATTGTTTACATTCGTCGTCTGCTAAATGCTGCAAATCCGACTATTAATTTTTTTCTAATATTTGTTTAATTATTCTTAATTTCTAATTTGAACATGATTAATTGATTAAAAAGAATACCTTATTATATATAAATGCTGCATTCAGCTAAACAATATTAATTATCTGTTTACATTTGTTGATTTACTAACATAAACTTCCATATTTTACTATTTTTATTTTAACATGTCCTTCTCATATCTTATTCTTATAACATCACACATGTGGTGGTGCTTTACATTCTCTTTATCATTGTCACGATTCTACTTCATTATGCTTAGTAGGGTTTCTATCTGATTCTTATTTCCTTGATTTAAATTGGTCATTCAGGGTCTGTTATCATCATGTCACAATGTTTTGCTCCCTGACTATTATTATATTTCTGCACACATTTTATTTACTTATGAAGTCATCTCAACACATACAGTGCTTACATTTTTAGTTATTCTTAATTTATGATAATACATATTTGGCTTTCACATTATCTTTTACAGTTTGTGACTATTCCTAGCATAGTTCTCTACATTTGTCTCTTTTAAATCATTGCTTTGGCTTGGATCAGCTAATGTGCTGTTTTTTATTCATAATATATAGTACAATACTATTCAAGTCAGTTGTTATTTTGCTTATTCTATTTGATTCTGTTTATCAAAGATTTTTATTGAGCTCACTTGACAGTTTATGTGGGAAACTTGTCTTGTCATTTCATCTTTGTCATTCAGTTTACTTATGTTGTAGTGTCATTTAGTACATGTAGTGGATTTATCACTGTTTACTTGAATTCCTTCTCTCCTTTCATTCGTTATTGGTTTATTATTTTTACTGTTACATTCGTCCTGGTTACTCATTTATAGTTCTTTTAGTATTATTCACCCTTTTGGTGTTCATTATTATTATGGAACATTTTGTGATGTTACACATGCTCCCCTCTCAAAATTGATAATTTGAGAAAAACAAGTTCTTTGGTTTGATGAAATTATCATTTTAACTTGGTTCAATTATAAAACTACTGCTTCCTTTTTTATCTAAATTAATGGTTTTTTGGTGTATTGGTTTAGACTATGTTCATCGTTAGTCCTATCTTCAGCTTACAAGTATTAGTTAATTTTTCATTCTCTTGGGTTATATTATACATTGGTTGGTTAAAATATACATTTGTTCTTATTTTGAGAATTTCCCTGTTCTCCTGTAGTAATACATTTCTCCTTCACATTATACGTATCCTGATTCTTACAACAATTCTCCTTTTCTCTTTCATTTACCTTGAAGTTGTTGATTTAATCCTTGAAATATTATAATTCCCTAACATTTATAGCAGGTTCGGAGTCAGAGGGGCTCTCATTGGCATCCATTCTCCGCCGTTTCTTAACTATACACTCACAGATCAGAGGAATCTTCATCTCTGTCTGAGACAATAAAACGTTGTACATAACAACAGTTGCACTATCACAACACATAAGACATATATATTATTTATACTTCATTATAAGACATTATATTCATTTATTAGAATACTCAATGGATTAGAGGTTCCATTACATAAATTCCATTACTGTATGACTTCAGATGCTTTATCAATTCATTTAACATATTTCTCCTCACAGGTCATTATTTGTTATAACTCGACATATTTGTTATATTATCATAAGCTTTGCTGTTATTCATCAATACTATCTTGGATGTTGGTTTTGTGATTATTCATATTAATATTTCACACTTATTTTCTTCACCATATAATTATGCAATTAATTCTTAAATTCATCATCACCGTATGTTATAGTTTTCTATTCTTCTTCATTTTCACCATAATTCATTTTTAACATTGATTATACAATAGTGTGTAACATTTTTATGTTGGTTAGTTTCTTTTAATTATTTATTTAAGTAGTTGTTTCATTTATTATCATTATCTCCTTGTTTGTCGTTTAATCATTATCTCTTTGTTTGTCGTTTAATCATTATCTCTTTTCATTTATTATGCACTTTATATTAGATGGATTGTTCATGATATCATCTAGTCTTCGTCTGTTCCCGTAATTAGTTTATTTTCACTCGTAGTTGGTCTAACATATTTCATTTAGGTTCACATAATTCTTCTTCTCTGGTTTGCTTCATTTGGTTATCTATAACATCCGTCCTTCTTCTTCAATGGTTTATGGCTACTTGGTTTAACCGTGGTCGATTATCCTTGTCGCTCTGTTTCCTCGGATTATTTTGGTGTCCAGATTGGTTTCTGTACTGGTGAAGTATCTACTTATCATAAGGCTCTTCCACTTGGCTGCTACTAAATCTTCATTTACTTCACGTGCTTCCATCCCTGTTTGAACTACTTCCGTCGTTGTTAATTCCTTTTTAATTAACAGGTATTGTAACTCTTCTAACATAAAATAGTCACTGGTATTTAACACTATTTTAATCATTTCGTCATTTGGATTATTAACCAAATATTTTAATGATACATTACTTATTGATAATTTTATCAACATTGTATGATGCATTTCAATCGCTGGTAGATTTAATTTAAATATATCTTTATTTAAGTTTTTATTCACCATTTTATTGTGATTTACTTTTAATATTTTTAGTAAGTTCTTTCTATAATTTTTAAACTTAATTAATTCTCTCTGTTCATTAATAGGGAGGTTAACTATGTTAAATAACCCATCTTTAATCATCTCCATTCCTTCTCGTGTATTTCTTTGTTTATTTGGACATATTTTTCCTATCTTCTTGGTCTTCGGAATAATTTGGTTCTTTTCACCTTTGGTGTTGATTTCTATGTGTTGAATATTTTCTTTGTCTCTGTTATGTTTATTTTCAGATAACAATGCTTTTGACTCTTCTTTATTTTCTGTTTGTTTACCATTATCTTCAGATTGTAGACTTAATTCTTCCATGGTTTCATCATTTTCTATTATCGCTTCTATTGATGGTTCACTCCTATTTTCTGTTTCCTTATTTAATCGTTCCACGTTTGGTGTTTCTTTTATCGCCGGTTTGCCATCATTTTTTATTTCTTCCCTCCAGAGTTGAATTTTTTCGGTGTTTTCTTTAATTCGCTTACTGACGTCATCTATTTTATCCTCCATCTGCTTGTTGTTCTCAGTCATTTGTTGGCATAATTTTTGATTGTCTTCCTTCAGATCTGCTTTTAAAGTTTCGGTAGTTTCTTTCATTTCTCCGAATTTTTCCATCATCATTCTCATCAAGTTGTCCAACTTTGTTTCTTCGGTTGCTACAAGTCTGTCAGTTTGGTTTACTTCTGGTTGGTTTTCTTGGGTATTAACTGTTGTAACTTCCATTTCAGTTGTTGGTTGTTCTTCCTGTACCTCCATGTTTGCTTCGGTGTTTGTCTGTTTGCGTTCTCCTTGTTTGGCCTGGTGTCTGGTATTGTGTCCATGTGTGTGAAGCATGGTCGTTCTACTGTAATTGCCGGGCTAAAATAGGATAATCTAATTAAAATGTAATATTCACCAGTCTATTTTTAAAGCTGCACTTGTTGGTCGCCACTTTATAAATGAACTTTTCTTAAAATTGATAATTTGAGAAAAACAAGTTCTTTGGTTTGATGAAATTATCATTTTAACTTGGTTCAATTATAAAACTACTGCTTCCTTTTTTATCTAAATTAATGGTTTTTTGGTGTATTGGTTTAGCCTATTGAAACCCCCCTTTTACTTTTCTAAGTTTTTGTAATTTTTTTTTTGAATTTTTGATTTATTTAATTTTATCAATTTTTTTTTTATTTAAGTTTTTTTTTGTAAAAGGGGAGAGACATCATATTTAGAACTAGGTGAAAAACCTAGAGGAAGCAAAAGTGTGCAAGGCCCAATTACAATTACAGACATGTCCCCCCAGGTGAATGACAGGACTTGCAAATGAAAAAGTCTTTTAACCAACAATCGTGTGCTTTATTAAACCTGCAAGATGTTACATACATTACAAGTTCTTGATTGTGTGAGCACACCATTAAAGGCAGAATTATATATATATGTATATCAATTAATTCATAATGTCACAAAGTAAGTGAATTTGATATTGACCTAATTGCAAAATTTCTGCCTGATTATGTATTAGTCAAAGTTAGTAATAATCTCATTCATAAAGCAATACTAATCCATAAGTGTTGTATAATATCAAATAGGCTAGCCTGTTGTCTCAGTAAGCACATTTATGGTTTTTCTCTTTTTTAAATCCGTTACATATTCCCCCAGCAAAATATAGTAAAATTACACACACAAACACATATACGACATGAATAACAAAACATCCCTCATTTCAACACTAACCTCCTCATAAACCCATTCCAACTACAGTAAATGAATGCACCCTAATATGTATAGATAGGTACAAATATAAATGACAGCGTAAACTGAATATCTCAGCTCCTAAGCATAGATTTGCCTTGGTAGTTCACACCAGAGAATGTAAGTGACCGCCCCGAAACTCAACCAGCTAAACGACCCTAACTTTAATCATTAAGCGCTAAGTATGTGTGTGAAAGAAAATAGTTTCTCATCTAAAGCATCAGACAGCCCCCGTTACGTTATTAAAACTCAGCCATGACCAGATGACATGATAGCACAAGATAATTAACTCCCTAATGGTCTTAATTAGCTGAAAAGTTAGATCTTACAGCAAACTGCGGATGTGTATGTATGTGTGTAATTTCTTACACATTATACAGTTATAAGATACTTCATTAGGTGTACTGCGGTAATGTTCACACATGCAATAACATAATTGAACATGAGAGTTTGTGCTAGAGTATAATGTTCAGAACTTCACGAGTGAGCTTCTGGCGGCTTCTGTGCATTCACCATGTTGTAGAGAGAGAGAAATAGATAATCAGAATTTTCCCACCTGGATTGTCTGGTGTACTTAGTCCGTATAGGCGCGGCTCAGTGATGTCACAGTCATGTCACAAGTCCCGGGTGCAGCTTAGCGTTGGAAGAGTCCTAAGTTGTCCTCGACTGACGGCATCGTGGCTATAAGATTGTCTCTGCCATTAGGGTGGACAGATGTACGTCCACCCGACACCCATCTCGCCCTTGTTCGAGCACCTGGACATACAATAGGTTGTAGAGGGTGTCATAAAGAAAATACGCCACATAGGCCGTTTACATTAACTTCCAACACTAACCTTTACACATCAACAGCACACACACAACCGCCACTAATTCATATTAAACAGTATTAAGCTGCTCAGCTGTGACTTATTTCACCTATGTACCAACTACCTTTTAAGTATTTCGTTGAAATGTGACAATTAATTAATTACGTATTTCATAACTGTTAATAACACCAAACACAGCTGAGTGCGAGATGCTTTAGTATTTTCTTTATTGAAGTTAATTTAGCCCACAACATTTACACCCATATCAATTTAATTTGGTAATTGCGTTAATGCACACATCGAAAACTGCTCTACACACACACACAAGTATAAATTTATAATAGAGGCTGAACGTAAAAATATATTTGGGGTTAGAATATTTTCAGAACCCGCTGACTTGTACATACCTGGAGCTACACTTCATCCAGCCAACCATATGGATAGTTGACGAAGTCCTGGACAGAAGGTTGCCGCCAGCCGAGACCAGATGATCAGGTTGGAGGACAGAACAGAAATGAGGCCGATTCAATGTGTCGGCCTGGCCAAGTAAACTCTGGAAGCAGGAATGTACAGAAACATTGGCGCTGCCAGCTGTATTGCGTAGCTGCACAACATTTGTGTGTCAACAACAAACTACCATAGCCGTGTGGCCGTGCGTGACGTCAGCGGCGCTCGTTTTTAAAATTCTTATAATACGCTGCCGAACCCGGTACGGCACACCCTCACCCCAAAAGGACAACATGGTTGACCCAAAACAAACAAGTCCTCAAGCACGACGGCTGCGGGAAAACCAGGAAATCTCAGATTCTAAAACGCTCTTGGTGAGTTCAGTAACACAGGAAAACGAAAAAGCAGAAGGAAGAGGTGTGAGTCAGTGAATGTGTGTCTGAAAGAGAAGGTGTAAGTGTGAGTCCTGCATGCTCGCCGGGCCCTGGTCCGCATGCAGATAGAAGAGACAGAAAAGAACAGGAGAAAGAGAAGAATCGCAGGCCAGCTCTGAGTACTGATCACCAAGGCCTCCCAAATCCAATAACTGAGACCCAGGACCATTAACACTATTCCTCCCTTCCCAGGACTGAAAATCTCTACCACACTGCGACCATCCCTTACGCGAGTCCTCTCCTCCATGCCAAACTCTCGGGACCACCCAAACACGTCACCATCTCCGGTGACCACCACCTAACTCTCCTGGTACTCACATATTCACGCCCGAAGGCTAACAAGGTGCTACAACCTTGATATGCGAGTACCCTTAGAAAACCGTCCACCGTCGTGGACCGACCAGCCGTGTGAAACAAACAAGGCATCCTCAATCCTTGACACATGACTGGCCCACCTTCCCCACACTAGGGTGGGCGGACCCTATTCACAAGGCAGAGAAGACCGCGCAGAGGGCACGCGAACATCAATCCTATTTTTTTTTTTTTTTTTTAACCTTTCAAATACAGCATAACTAACAGGGGGGGTTTACTTTTCCACCGTCTAAACAAACCACACTTAATGCAAAACTGACACGCCAGAGAAATCAAACGATGAATGCGGCATGGACCGACGCTACCATGATCGACAACCAAATTCAGCCTCTATGAACCAGGAAACCACAGCACATAACTTCTCCATCTTCTTTTTAGAACAGGGAAAACTGACGATCTCGACAATCTACGGGTACTCTCCAACTCTCTAACTCCTTATTGATAGATAAAACCCGGAAGATGAAATGGGGCGTGACAATTCCCGGTAACACACCGTCGCCAGAGTTGCACAATTCTCAAACACAACACAATAACTTAAATCCCCATAAAACACATAACACAAACGTAACATACAAAACATAATGACAAAGAATCAGGAAAAAACTCAAGTACTCTTCTTCCTTTGAGCCGCTCCACAGTGCTCTAGCGATGCGACGAGATGGGTGTGATAAAAGCAGAGAAACAGCCATGTAAAATTTCCAGAAGAGAACACGACACAAAACAACACACTTGACTCACTATATACAATCAAAAAGTACACATAAAATTGAATATAATCGAAAACATAAACCATCACATCCATGACCTTGGTCGGACCATGATCGACAAACAAAATACATGATATTGCCACGCAACGCCCTCAATAAACAATTACCATATAACGGAGGTGCTATAAAACACGTAGTCTAATCCAGGAGACAAATCACAATCAAAATCGACAAGAACTGACGGCCCTCATCACGTCCAGAATCTGGTTGAGCTCCAGGGTATGTGCAAGTGAAATCAACCAGCACACATTCATAAAAAAAAAATCAATCACATTCCTATAACCCCTTTTTCAAAATTCATCTCACACTCAACATCAAAAAATAATCACTTAAACACTAACACATATTAAATTATTTTAAACTTCATCAACCCCTTATTCATTTTATAAAATGTGCTATTTCTTTTTGTTATTCTTTCTATTAATTTATTATACTACCATTAAGTTTTCTTGCAACACTTGGATTCTAATTAAAAATAATTTGAAATAATTTGCAAGTCCTAACACCAGCTGACATGTCTGTAGCCACACCGAGTTTCATTTAAGGAAATAAATGTAAGTCCCCAGATTCTAAAATTTCTCAAGTTCCAAAGAAAAGAAAAAATAAGGCAGAAATGCTACCTACCTAGAATCACAACCACGCTCTGATCTAACATTTGAAGAGCCCCCTTTTACTTTTCTAAGTTTTTGTAATTTATTTTTGAATTTTTGATTTATTTAATTTTATCAATTTTTTTTTTATTCAAGTTTTTTTTTGTAAAAGGGGAGAGACATCATATTTAGAACTAGGTGAAAAACCTAGAGGAAGCAAAAGTGTGCAAGGCCCAATTACAATTACAGACATGTCCCCCCAGGTGAATGACAGGACTTGCAAATGAAAAAGTCTTTTAACCAACAAGCGTGTGCTTTATTAAACCTGCAAGATGTTACATACATGACAAGTTCTTGATTGTGTGAGCACACCATTAAAGGCAGAATTATATATATATGTATATCAATTAATTCATAATGTCACAAAGTAAGTGAATTTGATATTGACCTAATTGCAAAATTTCTGCCTGATTATGTATGAGTCAAAGTTAGTAATAATCTCGTTCATAAAGCAATACTAATCCATAAGTGTTGTATAATATCAAATAGGCTAGCCTGTTGTCTCAGTAAGCACATTTATGGTTTTTCTCTTTTTTAAATCCGTTACATATTCCCCCAGCAAAATATAGTAAAATTACACACACAAACACATATACGACATGAATAACAAAACATCCCTCATTTCAACACTAACCTCCTCATAAACCCATTCCAACTACAGTAAATGAATGCACCCTAATATGTATAGATAGGTACAAATATAAATGACAGCGTAAACTGAATATCTCAGCTCCTAAGCATAGATTTGCCTTGGTAGTTCACACCAGAGAATGTAAGTGACCGCCCCGAAACTCAACCAGCTAAACGACCCTGACTTTAATCATTAAGCGCTAAGTATGTGTGTGAAAGAAAATAGTTTCTCATCTAAAGCATCAGACAGCCCCCGTTACGTTATTAAAACTCAGCCATGACCAGATGACATGATAGCACAAGATAATTAACTCCCTAATGGTCTTAATTAGCTGAAAAGTTAGATCTTACAGCAAACTGCGGATGTGTATGTATGTGTGTAATTTCTTACACATTATACAGTTATAAGATACTTCATTAGGTGTACTGCGGTAATGTTCACACATGCAATAACATAATTGAACATGAGAGTTTGTGCTAGAGTATAATGTTCAGAACTTCACGAGTGAGCTTCTGGCGGCTTCTGTGCATTCACCATGTTGTAGAGAGAGAGAAATAGATAATCAGAATTTTCCCACCTGGATTGTCCGGTGTACTTAGTCCGTATAGGCGCGGCTCAGTGATGTCACAGTCGTGTCACAAGTCCCGGGTGCAGCTTAGCGTTGTAAGAGTCCTAAGTTGTCCTCGACTGACGGCATCGTGGCTATAAGATTGTCTCTGCCATTAGGGTGGACAGATGTACGTCCACCCGACACCCATCTCGCCCTTGTTCGAGCACCTGGACATACAATAGGTTGTAGAGGGTGTCATAAAGAAAATACGCCACATAGGCCGTCCACATTAACTTCCAACACTAACCTTTACACATCAACAGCACACACACATCGCCACTAATTCATATTAAACAGTATTAAGCTGCTCAGCTGTGACTTATTTCACCTATGTACCAACTACCTTTTAAGTATTTCGTTGAAATGTGACAATTAATTAATTACGTATTTCATAACTGTTAATAACACCAAACACAGCTGAGTGCGAGATGCTTTAGTATTTTCTTTATTGAAGTTAATTTAGCCCACAACATTTACACCCATATCAATTTAATTTGGTAATTGCGTTAATGCACACATCGAAAACTGCTCTACACACACACACACAAGTATAAATTTATAATAGAGGCTGAACGTAAAAATATATTTGGGGTTAGAATATTTTCAGAACCCGCTGACTTGTACATACCTGGAGCTACACTTCATCCAGCCAACCATATGGATAGTTGATGAAGTCCTGGACAGAAGGTTGCCGCCAGCCGAGACCAGATGATCAGGTTGGAGGACAGAACAGAAATGAGGCCGATTCAATGTGTCGGCCTGGCCAAGTAAAGTCTGGAAGCAGGAATGTACAGAAACATTGGCGCTGCCAGCTGTATTGCGTAGCTGCACAACATTTGTGTGTCAACAACAAACTAACATAGCCGTGTGGCCGTGCGTGACGTCAGCGGCGCTCGTTTTTAAAATTCTTATAATACGCTGCCGAACCCGGTACGGCACACTATGTTCATCGTTAGTCCTATCTTCAGATTACAAGTATTGGTTAATTTTTCATTCTCTTGGTTATTTGGTTATATTATACATTTGTTCTTATTTTGATAATTTCCCTGTTCTCCTGTAGTAATACATTTCTCCTTCTCATTATACGTATCCTGATTCTTATAACAATACTCATTTCTCTTTCATTTACCTCGAAGTTGTTGATTTAATTCTTGAAATATTATAATTCTCTAACCTTTATAGCAGGTTCGGAGTCAGAGGGGCTCTCATTGGCATCCATTCTCCACCGTTCCTTAACTATACACTCACAGATCAGAGGAATCTTCATCTCTGTCTGAGACAATAAAACGTTGTACATAACAACAGTTGCACTATCACAACACATAAGACATAATATATTATTTATACTTCATTATAAGACATTATATTCATTTATTAGAATACTCAAGGGATTAGATGTTGTAATGGGGCAGAGAGGGTTTTTTTTATATTTTTATTAAATTTATTGAAAACTGGTTGTAGGCCACATGGCAAGTCCCATACGCAATACGGTTTTATTCAGACAATGAACAGTGACATAACTTGTGAGCGGGTGTGGTAACAATGCAATACGGTTCTGGGAAATCAAGCTTTGTTACGCACTCATACGCGGAACATGAGGACGTGCGCAGAAGGGACGCTAACAAGATGGCTAAATTATAAAATTTCCTTCAACACGTGCTTGGAACATGACGGAAGTCTGTGATGACTCCGCCCATCTGAGTCTACTGCCTCATGGCAATGGAATATTGTTAACACCTGTGGCACCGTAAAACTTCACGCGGTATAAGTGTTGACGAACATTTTGTAGCAAGCAGGCTGTGTGTTCCGGTTTTAGCAACAGTTGAGTGGGGGGGGGGGCGTTTTGTTAACGCTCTCACAAGTCGACGAAGTAACTCTTCCCCGGCCGGGGTGAATACAAAAGTTCGCGAACTGAAAATCTATTCTAACATATTCACGAAGTGTTAAAGTTTAATTTAAACCAGTTAAATTCGACAGCGAAACAACATCTCAGACCGAAGTTAGTGGAGTGAAGCGAGAAAATTAAGAAATGTGGTAAATTGACAAAACATTCGTACATATATGCAATGCGGCACGTGGCCATCACAGATGTCAAGGGTTAAGTAGTCGACTGTCAATTATAATGTATAAATAATTTCATTTTTTAAGGGCCCTAACTAAATAAAATGGGGTTTTAAAACTGTATGAATGTGAGAGTGTAGCAAGCTGGGTTCACCTTATTTAAATTAAGAATTAGAATAAGGAATAATCAGAATGATCACAGTTGCACACCACTATATAAAAATTATCCCGATTAGCGCTTTCAAGCCTCACAGCCCATCGTCAGATCGGAATAGGCAGAAATTATTTTAAAAACAAACCCTTCACCCCTCTCCCCCACCCTGCTCACACACAACAAGCTATAATATAAATGACCCTTCCCCACCCCCTAAAACCTGTCCCACACCATCTGTACAGTTACATATTTTTCTAGCAAATTCCTTGTGTTTCAGTGTGTGTGTGTGTGTGTGTGTGTGTGTGTGTGTGTGTGTGTGTGTGTGTGTGTGTGTGTGTGTGTGTGCATCCTTTTAAACTTACCCTACTTCCTCTCCACACACATGGGTCAGTCACACACCCTTATTTTAACCATCCAATTAGTACTATGCAAATAATTCTTAATCTTATCTATCTGTCCTCTATCATTTACTTCTTAATCATGTTATAAAATATTTCTTCATTATCAAATTTAATTTTAATATTAATTAAATTGTCTAACCCTTTTTCTCTTTCTTTTAATATTTCTAACTCCTCTCTAAGCTTCCTTTCAACTGTGTTATTTACTACTTTTACAATTTCGTATTCTTCCAAAGGATTAACAAACTTATGGTTGTCTTCTATGAAATGTCTTGCATATAACGAATTGGTTGTTCTATTACCTTCTCCACGTTTGTGGTCAGACAACCTGCATACGAATTTTCGTCCTGTCTCACCTAGGTACACTTTGTTGCAGTCTTTACATTTTAATTTATAAATTCCGCTTTTCTGTAATACTGGAATTTTTTCTATATTCTTATTCCTTATCTTATCAAATACCGTTTCACATTTTTTAATAGCTATATCTACTCCATATTTATTAAAACATTTTATAATTTTTCTAGTATGTGAACCTATGTATGTCAATGACCCTGCATAATTCTTTTGTTCTGGTTCTATTTTAGCTTTTTGTATGTTAACCCTTTTCATAACTTTATCCACTATGTTGGTGTTATAATTATTATTCCGTACAATTCCCTTTATCGTTTTTAACTCCCTAACTTTTGATTCGGTCTCTTTTAAACACTTCTGAGCTCTGTAACAAAATGTATTGATTGCCGCCATTTTATATCTATATGGGTGGTAAGACTCTCTTGGTATAATTATATCAGAATACGACTGTTTCCTAAATATCCCAAACTGTAGTTTCTCATTATCCTTAATTTCTATGTTCAAATCTAAGTAATTTATTTTCTTACCTCCTATCTCTTCTTTAAATTGTAAGTTTTTATCCTTATTATTTACCTCATTTATAAACTCATGCACTTCTTCTATGCTTCCTTCCCAAATTACTAATACATCATCAACGTATCTAGACCATAATTTTATATTGTCTTTATACTTAGTGGAAGTTATTAATTGCTTTTCAAAATCATTCATGTATATTTCAGCAAGAATAGGGGATAATGAAGACCCCATAGGTAAACCTTTTTTCTGTATATAAAACTTGTTATTAAACCTAAAATAGTTCTGATTTACACATTCTTTAATTACTTTCATCAACTGCTTTTTATACCTGTATTCTCCCATATTATTATAATTTATTAACTTAATAACTTTATTTACTGTGATATTGGTAAACATGTCCTTAACATCCAGTGATATCAATTTTGTATTTACATTAATCCTAATATTTTCTAATTTTTCTATCAATTTTACATTATTCTCTATGTTGTATTTTGTCCCAAATTCATATTTCTCTCTCAGTACTCTGCTAACTTCCTTTGATAATTTATAAATAGGTGCATTAATAAAAGAAACAATCGGTCTAATTGGTTTTCCTTCTTTATGTATCTTAACCTGACTTTTAAAAGTTGGTGCTGTTGGATTACTTTCCAATAAATACTTTTTCTTATTTTCTTCTATAAATGTTATCTGTTTCATCATTTGTTTTATCCTTGACTGGTACTTACTTGTATAATCATACTTTATTTCCTCGTATGGTCCTTCCCTTATAAATTCTTCCGTTTTCTTTATGTATTCGTCCTTTCTCAGTAGTACCATTGTATTTCCTTTGTCCGCCTTCGTAACTATAATATCATTTTTCTTTATTTTATTCTTTAGTTTAGTTACAGTTGACTTGATTTTTTGTTCATTTTTTGAATTATACAAACTTTTCTTAAATATTTTATCTACTACATTCCCTACTTCCCACCTTATTCTTTTTTTATCATTTTCATTTCCAAGTTTTTGTATTATGCTTTCGCATTCAATAATCGTTTTTTCTTGATTTAATTCTGGTGGCGGTGCGTATTTTAAGCCTTTTGCTAACATTTCTTTTTCTTCTGTATTGAAATTCACCTCTGTAAGGTTTATTATTCTTTTTTCATAGTTATTCTTAGAGAGGTGTTCCTTTTTTACTTCGTTCTTTCTTATTAATTTATTTAACTTATCTACCATTTTTTTTTCTTTTCCAATTTCTTTTCTACGTACCCCAAACCAAAATTATATAATATTTCTTCTAACTCTACATACGAGTATATTCTTAACAATTCTATGTGTCTGTCATATAATTCCCTATTAAATCTATTGATTAAGCCGTAGAGTGACCTTATTTCCAGTTTTATCCACAACTTCTCGCTTCGTTCTTTTACTTTTTTGGCTACACTGTTCTTATTTTTAATTTTAACCAACTTTTAAAAGTCAGGTTAAGATACATAAAGAAGGAAAACCATTTAGACCGATTGTTTCTTTTATTAATGCACCTATTTATAAATTATCAAAGGAAGTTAGCAGAGTACTGAGAGAGAAATATGAATTTGGGACAAAATACAACATAGAGAATAATGTAAAATTGATAGAAAAATTAGAAAATATTAGGATTAATGTAAATACAAAATTGATATCACTGGATGTTAAGGACATGTTTACCAATATCACAGTAAATAAAGTTATTAAGTTAATAAATTATAATAATATGGGAGAATACAGGTATAAAAAGCAGTTGATGAAAGTAATTAAAGAATGTGTAAATCAGAACTATTTTAGGTTTAATAACAAGTTTTATATACAGAAAAAATGTTTACCTATGGGGTCTTCATTATCCCCTATTCTTGCTGAAATATACATGAATGATTTTGAAAAGCAATTAATAACTTCCACTAAGTATAAAGACAATATAAAATTATGGTCTAGATACGTTGATGATGTATTAGTAATTTGGGAAGGAAGCATAGAAGAAGTGCATGAGTTTATAAATGAGGTAAATAATAAGGATAAAAACTTACAATTTAAAGAAGAGATAGGAGGTAAGAAAATAAATTACTTAGATTTGAACATAGAAATTAAGGATAATGAGAAACTACAGTTTGGGATATTTAGGAAAGAGTCGTATTCTGATATAATTATACCAAGAGAGTCTTACCACCCATATAGATATAAAATGGCGGCAATCAATACATTTTGTTACAGAGCTCAGAAGTGTTTAAAAGAGACCGAATCAAAAGTTAGGGAGTTAAAAACGATAAAGGGAATTGTACGGAATAATAATTATAACACCAACATAGTGGATAAAGTTATGAAAAGGGTTAACATACAAAAAGCTAAAATAGAACCAGAACAAAAGAATTATGCAGGGTCATTGACATACATAGGTTCACATACTAGAAAAATTATAAAATGTTTTAATAAATATGGAGTAGATATAGCTATTAAAAAATGTGAAACGGTATTTGATAAGATAAGGAATAAGAATATAGAAAAAATTCCAGTATTACAGAAAAGCGGAATTTATAAATTAAAATGTAAAGACTGCAACAAAGTGTACCTAGGTGAGACAGGACGAAAATTCGTATGCAGGTTGTCTGACCACAAACGTGGAGAAGGTAATAGAACAACCAATTCGTTATATGCAAGACATTTCATAGAAAACAACCATAAGTTTTTTAATCCTTTGGAAGAATACGAAATTGTAAAAGTAGTAAATAACACAGTTGAAAGGAAGCTTAGAGAGGAGTTAGAAATATTAAAAGAAAGAGAAAAAGAGTTAGACAATTTAATTAATATTAAAATTAAATTTGATAATGAAGAAATATTTTATAACATGATTAAGAAGTAAATGATAGAGGACAGATAGATAAGATTAAGAATTATTTGCATAGTACTAATTGGATGGTTAAAATAAGGGTGTGTGACTGACCCATGTGTGTGGAGAGGAAGTAAGGTAAGTTTAAAAGGATGCACACACACACACACACACACACACACACACACACACACACACACACACACACACACACACACACACACACACTGAAACACAAGGTATTTGCTAGAAAAATATGTAACTGTACAGATGGTGTGGGACAGGGTTTAGGGGTGGGGAAGGTTCATTTATATTATAGCTCGTTGTGTGTGAGCAGGGTGGGGGAGAGGGGGAAGGGTTTGTTTTAAAATAATTTCTGCCTATTCCGATCTGACGATGGGCTGTGAGGCTTGAAAGCGCTAATCGGGATAATTTTTATATAGTGGTGTGCAACTGTGATCATTCTGATTGTGATTTCAACCACTAACACAAATTTCTTCATTAAACGTCTGTTAAGATGTGCAATCGACTACAGGTAATGGGCAACAACAATGAGGTAATAAACGACAACAATAAGGTAAGTAAAGTTTTTAAATATCTTAAGTTAAAAGTTAAATTGAAGAGGGTTTTAAGTAAAATATGGTTTAATAAACAATGTCTGGATAATAATGTCATCCCAAAGTACGCTCAAGTTAAAATTAAAAATAAGAACAGTGTAGCCAAAAAAGGAAAAGAACAAAGCGAGAAGTTGTGGATAAAACTGGAAATAAGGTCACTCTACGGCTTAATCAATAGATTTAATAGGGAATTATATGACAGACACATAGAATTGTTAAGAATAGACTCGTATGTAGAGTTAGAAGAAATATTATATAATTTTGGTTTGGGGTACGTAGAAAAGAAATTGGAAAAGAAAAATAAAAAAATGGTAGATAATTTAAATAAATTAATAAGAAAGAACGAAGTAAAAAAGGAACACCTCTCTAAGAATAACTATGAAAAAAGAGTAATAAACCTTACAGAGGTGAATTTCAATACAGAAGAAAAAGAAATGTTAGCAAAAGTCTTAAAATACGCACCGCCACCAGAATTAAATCAAGAAAAAACGATTATTGAATGCGAAAGCATAATACAAAAACTAGGAAATGAAAATAATAAAAAAAGAATAAGGTGGGAAGTAGGGAATGTAGTAGATAAAATATTTAAGAAAAGTTTGTATAATTCAAAAAATGAACAAAAAATCAAATCAACTGTAACTAAACTAAAGAATAAAATAAAGAAAAATGATATTATAGTTACGAAGGCGGACAAAGGAAATACAATGGTACTACTGAGAAAGGACGAATACATAAAGAAAACGGAAGAATTTATAAGGGAAGGACCATACGAGGAAATAAAGTATGATTATACAAGTAAGTACCAGTCAAGGATAAAACAAATGATGAAACAGATAACATTTATAGAAGAAAATAAGAAAAAGTATTTATTGGAAAGTAATCCAACAGCACCAACTTTTAAAAGTCAGGTTAAGATACATAAAGAAGGAAAACCAATTAGACCGATTGTTTCTTTTATTAATGCACCTATTTATAAATTATCAAAGGAAGTTAGCAGAGTACTGAGAGAGAAATATGAATTTGGGACAAAATACAACATAGAGAATAATGTAAAATTGATAGAAAAATTAGAAAATATTAGGGTTAATGTAAATACAAAATTGATATCACTGGATATTAAGGACATGTTTACCAATATCACAGTAAATAAAGTTATTAAGTTAATAAATTATAATAATATGGGAGAATACAGGTATAAAAAGCAGTTGATGAAAGTAATTAAAGAATGTGTAAATCAGAACTATTTTAGGTTTAATAACAAGTTTTATATACAGAAAAAAGGTTTACCTATGGGGTCTTCATTATCCCCTATTCTTGCTGAAATATACATGAATGATTTTGAAAAGCAATTAATAACTTCCACTAAGTATAAAGACAATATAAAATTATGGTCTAGATACGTTGATGATGTATTAGTAATTTGGGAAGGAAGCATAGAAGAAGTGCATGAGTTTATAAATGAGGTAAATAATAAGGATAAAAACTTACAATTTAAAGAAGAGATAGGAGGTAAGAAAATAAATTACTTAGATTTGAACATAGAAATTAAGGATAATGAGAAACTACAGTTTGGGATATTTAGGAAACAGTCGTATTCTGATATAATTATACCAAGTGAGTCTTACCACCCATATAGATATAAAATGGCGGCAATCAATACATTTTGTTACAGAGCTCAGAAGTGTTTAAAAGAGACCGAATCAAAAGTTAGGGAGTTAAAAACGATAAAGGGAATTGTAAGGAATAATAATTATAACACCAACATAGTGGATAAAGTTATGAAAAGGGTTAACATACAAAAAGCTAAAATAGAACCAGAACAAAAGAATTATGCAGGGTCATTGACATACATAGGTTCACATACTAGAAAAATTATAAAATGTTTTAATAAATATGGAGTAGATATAGCTATTAAAAAATGTGAAACGGTATTTGATAAGATAAGGAATAAGAATATAGAAAAAATTCCAGTATTACAGAAAAGCGGAATTTATAAATTAAAATGTAAAGACTGCAACAAAGTGTACCTAGGTGAGACAGGACGAAAATTCGTATGCAGGTTGTCTGACCACAAACGTGGAGAAGGTAATAGAACAACCAATTCGTTATATGCAAGACATTTCATAGAAGACAACCATAAGTTTGTTAATCCTTTGGAAGAATACGAAATTGTAAAAGTAGTAAATAACACAGTTGAAAGGAAGCTTAGAGAGGAGTTAGAAATATTAAAAGAAAGAGAAAAAGGGTTAGACAATTTAATTAATATTAAAATTAAATTTGATAATGAAGAAATATTTTATAACATGATTGAGAAGTAAATGATAGAGGACAGATAGATAAGATTAAGAATTATTTGCATAGTACTAATTGGATGGTTAAAATAAGGGTGTGTGACTGACCCATGTGTGTGGAGAGGAAGTAGGGTAAGTTTAAAAGGATGCACACACACACACACACACACACACACACACACACACACACACACACACACACACACACACACACACACACACAAACACACACACACACACACTGAAACACAAGGAATTTGCTAGAAAAATATGTAACTGTACAGATGGTGTGGGACAGGGTTTAGGGGGTGGGGAAGGGTCATTTATATTATAGCTTGTTGTGTGTGAGCAGGGTGGGGGAGAGGGGTGAAGTGTTTGTTTTTAAAATAATTTCTGCCTATTCCGATCTGACGATGGGCTGTGAGGCTTGAAAGCGCTAATCGCGATAATTTTTATATAGTGGTGTGCAACTGTGATCATTCTGATTGTGATTTCAACCACTAACACAAATTTCTTCATTAAACGTCTGTTAAGATGTGCAATCGACTACAGGTAATGGGCAACAACAATGAGGTAATAAACGACAACAATAAGGTAAGTAAAGTTTTTAAATATCTTAAGTTAAAAGTTAAATTGAAGAGGGTTTTAAGTAAAATATGGTTTAATAAACAATGTCTGGATAATAATGTCATCCCAAAGTACGCTCAAGTTAAAATTAAAAATAAGAACAGTGTAGCCAAAAAAGTAAAAGAACAAAGCGAGAAGTTGTGGATAAAACTGGAAATAAGGTCACTCTACGGCTTAATCAATAGATTTAATAGGGAATTATATGACAGACACATAGAATTGTTAAGAATATACTCGTATGTAGAGTTAGAAGAAATATTATATAATTTTGGTTTGGGGTACGTAGAAAAGAAATTGGAAAAGAAAAATAAAAAAATGGTAGATAAGTTAAATAAATTAATAAGAAAGAACGAAGTAAAAAAGGAACACCTCTCTAAGAATAACTATGAAAAAAGAGTAATAAACCTTACAGAGGTGAATTTCAATACAGAAGAAAAAGAAATGTTAGCAAAAGGTTTAAAATACGCACCGCCACCAGAATTAAATCAAGAAAAAACGATTATTGAAAATGCGAAAGCATAATACAAAAACTAGGAAATGAAAATGATAAAAAAAGAATAAGGTGGGAAGTAGGGAATGTAGTAGATAAAATATTTAAGAAAAGTTTGTATAATTCAAAAAATGAACAAAAAATCAAATCAACTGTAACTAAACTAAACTAAAGAATAAAATAAAGAAAAATGATATTATAGTTACGAAGGCGGACAAAGGAAATACAATGGTACTACTGAGAAAGGACGAATACATAAAGAAAAAGGAAGAATTTATAAGGGAAGGACCATACGAGGAAATAAAGTATGATTATACAAGTAAGTACCAGTCAAGGATAAAACAAATGATGAAACAGATAACATTTATAGAAGAAAATAAGAAAAAGTATTTATTGGAAAGTAATCCAACAGCACCAACTTTTAAAAGTCAGGTTAAGATACATAAAGAAGGAAAACCAATTAGACCGATTGTTTCTTTTATTAATGCACCTATTTATAAATTATCAAAGGAAGTTAGCAGAGTACTGAGAGAGAAATATGAATTTGGGACAAAATACAACATAGAGAATAATGTAAAATTGATAGAAAAATTAGAAAATATTAGGGTTAATGTAAATACAAAATTGATATCACTGGATGTTAAGGACATGTTTACCAATATCACAGTATATAAAGTTATTAAGTTAATAAATTATAATAATATGGGAGAATACAGGTATAAAAAGCAGTTGATGAAAGTAATTAAAGAATGTGTAAATCAGAACTATTTTAGGTTTAATAACAAGTTTTATATACAGAAAAAAGGTTTACCTATTATCCCCTATTCTTGCTGAAATATACATGAATGATTTTGAAAAGCAATTAATAACTTCCACTAAGTATAAAGACAATATAAAATTATGGTCTAGATACGTTGATGATGTATTAGTAATTTGGGAAGGAAGCATAGAAGAAGTGCATGAGTTTATAAATGAGGTAAATAATAAGGATAAAAACTTACAATTTAAAGAAGAGATAGGAGGTAAGAAAACAAATTACTTAGATTTGAACATAGAAATTAAGGATAATGAGAAACTACAGTTTGGGATATTTAGGAAAGAGTCGTATTCTGATATAATTATACCAAGAGAGTCTTACCACCCATATAGATATAAAATGGCGGCAATCAATACATTTTGTTACAGAGCTCAGAAGTGTTTAAAAGAGACCGAATCAAAAGTTAGGGAGTTAAAAATGATAAAGGGAATTGTAAGGAATAATAATTATAACACCAACATAGTGGATAAAGTTATGAAAAGGGTTAACATACAAAAAGCTAAAATAGAACCAGAACAAAAGAATTATGCAGGGTCATTGACATACATAGGTTCACATACTAGAAAAATTATAAAATGTTTTAATAAATATGGAGTAGATATAGCTATTAAAAAATGTGAAACGGTATTTGATAAGATAAGGAATAAGAATATAGAAAAAATTCCAGTATTACAGAAAAGCGGAATTTATAAATTAAAATGTAAAGACTGCAACAAAGTGTACCTAGGTGAGACAGGAGGAAAATTCGTATGCAGGTTGTCTGACCACAAACGTGGAGAAGGTAATAGAACAACCAATTCGTTATATGCAAGACATTTCATAGAAGACAGCCATAAGTTTGTTAATCCTTTGGAAGAATACGAAATTGTAAAAGTAGTAAATAACACAGTTGAAAGGAAGCTTAGAGAGGAGTTAGAAATATTAAAAGAAAGAGAAAAAGGGTTAGACAATTTAATTAATATTAAAATTAAATTTGATAATGAAGAAATATTTTATAACATGATTAAGAAGTAAATGATAGAGGACAGATAGATAAGATTAAGAATTATTTGCATAGTACTAATTGGATGGTTAAAATAAGGGTGTGTGACTGACCCATGTGTGTGGAGAGGAAGTAGGGTAAGTTTAAAAGGATGCACACACACACACACACACACACACACACAAACACACACACACACACACACACACTGAAACACAAGGAATTTGCTAGAAAAATATGTAACTGTACAGATGGTGTGGGACAGGGTTTAGGGGGTGGGGAAGGGTCATTTATATTATAGCTTGTTGTGTGTGAGCAGGGTGGGGGAGAGGGGTGAAGTGTTTGTTTTTAAAATAATTTCTGCCTATTCCGATCTGACTATGGGCTGTGAGGCTTGAAAGCGCTAATCGCGATAATTTTTATATAGTGGTGTGCAACTGTGATCATTCTGATTGTGATTTCAACCACTAACACAAATTTCTTCATTAAACGTCTGTTAAGATGTGCAATCGACTACAGGTAATGGGCAACAACAATGAGGTAATAAACGACAACAATAAGGTAAGTAAAGTTTTTAAATATCTTAAGTTAAAAGTTAAATTGAAGAGGGTTTTAAGTAAAATATGGTTTAATAAACAATGTCTGGATAATAATGTCATCCCAAAGTACGCTCAAGTTAAAATTAAAAATAAGAACAGTGTAGCCAAAAAAGTAAAAGAACAAAGCGAGAAGTTGTGGATAAAACTGGAAATAAGGTCACTCTACGGCTTAATCAATAGATTTAATAGGGAATTATATGACAGACACATAGAATTGTTAAGAATATACTCGTATGTAGAGTTAGAAGAAATATTATATAATTTTGGTTTGGGGTACGTAGAAAAGAAATTGGAAAATAAAAATAAAAAAATGGTAGATAAGTTAAATAAATTAATAAGAAAGAACGAAGTAAAAAAGGAACACCTCTCTAAGAATAACTATGAAAAAAGAGTAATAAACCTTACAGAGGTGAATTTCAATACAGAAGAAAAAGAAATGTTAGCAAAAGGCTTAAAATACGCACCGCCACCAGAATTAAATCAAGAAAAAACGATTATTGAATGCGAAAGCATAATACAAAAACTAGGAAATGAAAATGATAAAAAAAGAATAAGGTGGGAAGTAGGGAATGTAGTAGATAAAATATTTAAGAAAAGTTTGTATAATTCAAAAAATGAACAAAAAATCAAATCAACTGTAACTAAACTAAAGAATAAAATAAAGAAAAATGATATTATAGTTACGAAGGCGGACAAAGGAAATACAATGGTACTACTGAGAAAGGACGAATACATAAAGAAAAAGGAAGAATTTATAAGGGAAGGACCATACGAGGAAATAAAGTATGATTATACAAGTAAGTACCAGTCAAGGATAAAACAAATGATGAAACAGATAATATTTATAGAAGAAAATAAGAAAAAGTATTTATTGGAAAGTAATCCAACAGCACCAACTTTTAAAAGTCAGGTTAAGATACATAAAGAAGGAAAACCAATTAGACCGATTGTTTCTTTTATTAATGCACCTATTTATAAATTATCAAAGGAAGTTAGCAGAGTACTGAGAGAGAAATATGAATTTGGGACAAAATACAACATAGAGAATAATGTAAAATTGATAGAAAAATTAGAAAATATTAGGGTTAATGTAAATACAAAATTGATATCACTGGATGTTAAGGACATGTTTACCAATATCACAGTATATAAAGTTATTAAGTTAATAAATTATAATAATATGGGAGAATACAGGTATAAAAAGCAGTTGATGAAAGTAATTAAAGAATGTGTAAATCAGAACTATTTTAGGTTTAATAACAAGTTTTATATACAGAAAAAAGGTTTACCTATGGGGTCTTCATTATCCCCTATTCTTGCTGAAATATACATTAATGATTTTGAAAAGCAATTAATAACTTCCACTAAGTATAAAGACAATATAAAATTATGGTCTAGATACGTTGATGATGTATTAGTAATTTGGGAAGGAAGCATAGAAGAAGTGCATGAGTTTATAAATGAGGTAAATAATAAGGATAAAAACTTACAATTTAAAGAAGAGATAGGAGGTAAGAAAACAAATTACTTAGATTTGAACATAGAAATTAAGGATAATGAGAAACTACAGTTTGGGATATTTAGGAAAGAGTCGTATTCTGATATAATTATACCAAGAGAGTCTTACCACCCATATAGATATAAAATGGCGGCAATCAATACATTTTGTTACAGAGCTCAGAAGTGTTTAAAAGAGACCGAATCAAAAGTTAGGGAGTTAAAAACGATAAAGGGAATTGTAAGGAATAATAATTATAACACCAACATAGTGGATAAAGTTATGAAAAGGGTTAACATACAAAAAGCTAAAATAGAACCAGAACAAAAGAATTATGCAGGGTCATTGACATACATAGGTTCACATACTAGAAAAATTATAAAATGTTTTAATAAATATGGAGTAGATATAGCTATTAAAAAATGTGAAACGGTATTTGATAAGATAAGGAATAAGAATATAGAAAAAATTCCAGTATTACAGAAAAGCGGAATTTATAAATTAAAATGTAAAGACTGCAACAAAGTGTACCTAGGTGAGACAGGAGGAAAATTCGTATGCAGGTTGTCTGACCACAAACGTGGAGAAGGTAATAGAACAACCAATTCGTTATATGCAAGACATTTCATAGAAGACAGCCATAAGTTTGTTAATCCTTTGGAAGAATACGAAATTGTAAAAGTAGTAAATAACACAGTTGAAAGGAAGCTTAGAGAGGAGTTAGAAATATTAAAAGAAAGAGAAAAAGGGTTAGACAATTTAATTAATATTAAAATTAAATTTGATAATGAAGAAATATTTTATAACATGATTAAGAAGTAAATGATAGAGGACAGATAGATAAGATTAAGAATTATTTGCATAGTACTAATTGGATGGTTAAAATAAGGGTGTGTGACTGACCCATGTGTGTGGAGAGGAAGTAGGGTAAGTTTAAAAGAATGCACACACACACACACACACACACACACACACACACACACACACACACACACACACACACACACACACACACACACACACACTGAAAACACAAGGAATTTGCTAGAAAAATATGTAACTGTACAGATGGTGTGGGACAGGGTTTAGGGGGTGGGGAAGGGTCATTTATATTATAGCTTGTTGTGTGTGAGCAGGGTGGGGGAGAGGGGTGAAGTGTTTGTTTTTAAAATAATTTTCTGCCTATTCCGATCTGACGATGGGCTGTGAGGCTTGAAAGCGCTAATCGCGATAATTTTTATATAGTGGTGTGCAACTGTGATCATTCTGATTGTGATTTCAACCACTAACACAAATTTCTTCATTAAACGTCTGTTAAGATGTGCAATCGACTACAGGTAATGGGCAACAACAATGAGGTAATAAACGACAACAATAAGGTAAGTAAAGTTTTTAAATATCTTAAGTTAAAAGTTAAATTGAAGAGGGTTTTAAGTAAAATATGGTTTAATAAACAATGTCTGGATAATAATGTCATCCCAAAGTACGCTCAAGTTAAAATTAAAAATAAGAACAGTGTAGCCAAAAAAGTAAAAGAACAAAGCGAGAAGTTGTGGATAAAACTGGAAATAAGGTCACTCTACGGCTTAATCAATAGATTTAATAGGGAATTATATGACAGACACATAGAATTGTTAAGAATATACTCGTATGTAGAGTTAGAAGAAATATTATATAATTTTGGTTTGGGGTACGTAGAAAAGAAATTGGAAAAGAAAAATAAAAAAATGGTAGATAAGTTAAATAAATTAATAAGAAAGAACGAAGTAAAAAAGGAACACCTCTCTAAGAATAACTATGAAAAAAGAGTAATAAACCTTACAGAGGTGAATTTCAATACAGAAGAAAAAGAAATGTTAGCAAAAGGCTTAAAATACGCACCGCCACCAGAATTAAATCAAGAAAAAACGATTATTGAATGCGAAAGCATAATACAAAAACTAGGAAATGAAAATGATAAAAAAAGAATAAGGTGGGAAGTAGGGAATGTAGTAGATAAAATATTTAAGAAAAGTTTGTATAATTCAAAAAATGAACAAAAAATCAAATCAACTGTAACTAAACTAAAGAATAAAATAAAGAAAAATGATATTATAGTTACGAAGGCGGACAAAGGAAATACAATGGTACTACTGAGAAAGGACGAATACATAAAGAAAACGGAAGAATTTATAAGGGAAGGACCATACGAGGAAATAAAGTATGATTATACAAGTAAGTACCAGTCAAGGATAAAACAAATGATGAAACAGATAACATTTATAGAAGAAAATAAGAGAAAGTATTTATTGGAAAGTAATCCAACAGCACCAACTTTTAAAAGTCAGGTTAAGATACATAAAGAAGGAAAACCAATTAGACCGATTGTTTCTTTTATTAATGCACCTATTTATAAATTATCAAAGGAAGTTAGCAGAGTACTGAGAGAGAAATATGAATTTGGGACAAAATACAACATAGAGAATAATGTAAAATTGATAGAAAAATTAGAAAATATTAGGGTTAATGTAAATACAAAATTGATATCACTGGATGTTAAGGACATGTTTACCAATATCACAGTATATAAAGTTATTAAGTTAATAAATTATAATAATATGGGAGAATACAGGTATAAAAAGCAGTTGATGAAAGTAATTAAAGAATGTGTAAATCAGAACTATTTTAGGTTTAATAACAAGTTTTATATACAGAAAAAAGGTTTACCTATGGGGTCTTCATTATCCCCTATTCTTGCTGAAATATACATGAATGATTTTGAAAAGCAATTAATAACTTCCACTAAGTATAAAGACAATATAAAATTATGGTCTAGATACGTTGATGATGTATTAGTAATTTGGGAAGGAAGCATAGAAGAAGTGCATGAGTTTATAAATGAGGTAAATAATAAGGATAAAAACTTACAATTTAAAGAAGAGATAGGAGGTAAGAAAACAAATTACTTAGATTTGAACATAGAAATTAAGGATAATGAGAAACTACAGTTTGGGATATTTAGGAAAGAGTTGTATTCTGATATAATTATACCAAGAGAGTCTTACCACCCATATAGATATAAAATGGCGGCAATCAATACATTTTGTTACAGAGCTCAGAAGTGTTTAAAAGAGACCGAATCAAAAGTTAGGGAGTTAAAAACGATAAAGGGAATTGTAAGGAATAATAATTATAACACCAACATAGTGGATAAAGTTATGAAAAGGGTTAACATACAAAAAGCTAAAATAGAACCAGAACAAAAGAATTATGCAGGGTCATTGACATACATAGGTTCACATACTAGAAAAATTATAAAATGTTTTAATAAATATGGAGTAGATATAGCTATTAAAAAATGTGAAACGGTATTTGATAAGATAAGGAATAAGAATATAGAAAAAATTCCAGTATTACAGAAAAGCGGAATTTATAAATTAAAATGTAAAGACTGCAACAAAGTGTACCTAGGTGAGACAGGAGGAAAATTCGTATGCAGGTTGTCTGACCACAAACGTGGAGAAGGTAATAGAACAACCAATTCGTTATATGCAAGACATTTTATAGAAGACAACCATAAGTTTGTTAATCCTTTGGAAGAATACGAAATTGTAAAAGTAGTAAATAACACAGTTGAAAGGAAGCTTAGAGAGGAGTTAGAAATATTAAAAGAAAGAGAAAAAGGGTTAGACAATTTAATTAATATTAAAATTAAATTTGATAATGAAGAAATATTTTATAACATGATTAAGAAGTAAATGATAGAGAACAGATAGATAAGATTAAGAATTATTTGCATAGTACTAATTGGATGGTTAAAATAAGGGTGTGTGACTGACCCATGTGTGTGGAGAGGAAGTAGGGTAAGTTTAAAAGGATGCACACACACACACACACACACACACACACACACACACACACACACACACACACTGAAACACAAGGAATTTGCTAGAAAAATATGTAACTGTACAGATGGTGTGGGACAGGGTTTAGGTGGTGGGGAAGGGTCATTTATATTATAGCTTGTTGTGTGTGATCAGGGTGGTGGAGAGGGGTGAAGGGTTTGTTTTTAAAATAATTTCTGCCTATTCCGATCTGACGATGGGCTGTGAGGCTTGAAAGCGCTAATCGGGATAATTTTTATATAGTGGTGTGCAACTGTGATCATTCTGATTGTGATTTCAACCATTAACACAAATTTCTTCATTAAATAAGGAATAATGGTGAAGTAAATGTTTCGTTTTTTGTTCAGATTTAAAAAAGAAAAAAAATATAATTAAATGACACGGTAAGAATTTGAATAAAATTTTTGTAAAGCAAGTAGTCAAAAGTAGTATTGTGCTGTATCTAGCCGTTACGGCAAGGGTTTGTTATATTGAATCTGGGCAATGGTCATCCGTCTGTGTAGTTCACGCATTTCGTGGCCTCTCCCGCCATCTATGAGACGTTACGGCAACTCACGAAATTGTCATTATTGAATTGCGGCATAGATGCCGTCCTTGGTTTGTGAACGCTGTCGCTATCTGTCTGAGACTTCGGTCAACAGTAACTTTCGTTCCCGCTACTAGAGTGAGCCTACAGTACTTCGTCGTTGTGTATAGTGCGCCGGCGGAAGTCGGTAGGTTGGATATCAGCTGTGTGCATGCTGGTCAGCTGTTCACGACGCCACGTGTTTGTGGACTGTTAGAGAGAGCTGTTCTCATCAAGAGCTGTCTGGGAGATCGGCGTTTGAAAAGTTGTTTTATTTTTTTTAAGGCCTGGGTTTTTTTAATTAATCATGGCAGGCTAAGTGTAAAGTGTGCCGGCGGGTCTCTGGGCCGGCAGCCGTGATCCTGTGAAGACCGAGATGTGATTTATGTGTGAGTAAATTGAGGAACTCAATTGCAAGTGACACTTTGCAAACTTGTACAGGTATGGAAAAATAAAAATTATTAAATTTTTGCCTGGGATGTGCTTTCGCGCTGCTTGTTTTTGGAGTCAAGTGAGGCCTGGCCGGTTTTTCACAAACAAAAAAAATAGGAACAATAGTTGCTTAATTCTGGATGTTTTTTTGTTACTTCACTATATACTGAGAATATAATGGGCAGGTTCCTGCAGTCATTGCAAAATTTTGAACGCAAGTTTTGTTAACAGAAAAGTCTGGTGAACTTTAGTAGTTTCTTATGTGACTAGTTTCTTATTCGACAGTAATAGATTATGTGCAAAATTTTTACAAAAAAAAACACAAAAATAAAAAACTTAAGAAAATGTGTTAAGAATTTGGCCAGGGTGCTCATGGGCCGAGTGAAGCAAAATTCAGCCGAGTTCCTTAAATGCTCATATGCAGTGTGTTCATATAAATGTCTTGTGTTTTAATTGTGGAAGCATGTAATTTCTAGTATACCCTTTTTTTACTATAATCTGTGTGGAACTTATATTGTGGCTGCCTTTTATTGGAACTTGTAAATCTGATATGAAAAGAGTTGCAGATCACCTACAATTGTAACAATACATTGCCCTGTACTAGAACTGTAATTCAGGAGTATTCAGCCTATTAATAAAAATGACTGAACTGCTGTACAAGATGAAATTTTCACTATTTATATATTTACAAGATTTGTATATTTATATGCTCATAGTATGGTTAATTCTCGATCAATGTACAGTGACCTTTAAAAAAAAAAAGATTTGTATATTTATATATTCATATTTAATTTCATTCTCTATCCATTTACAGTCACTGTAAAAATTCCTTTGTATATGTATATGCTCAGAATTCCCTGCACACAACATATTACATGGATGTGAGATATATGTACCTGACTATTTGTTAGTTCTTTTTAATAATGGTGCACTCTGAAATCTGCGAGCCTTTGTGCTACTCAAGTTTATGCAGGTTTAAGGAAAATTGAGCACATGCACTTGTGAATTCCACACAGAGTGTATTATCACCTATCTTATGTCTACATTATATTTTCCTAATTATATGATTTTCTTTTTGAATTTTGATTTAGATTTCAGAGGGCGCATGTTGTTATGTAATATGACTGTTTAAATTGTTGTAGGATAGAATTGCTTGTTAATGCTTGTTAAATGGTTGATAAAATTGTTGATATTATTGAAAGTGTTTATAGTACAACCAGAGGGGGACTGGAAAGGAAAAAAAAAAGACTTAGTGTTATTAAATGTTACATTTCGAAAACCTCTGGATTTACTCATTGTGCTTACCAATGTTAATGTATTTATTTCCAAATATGGAAATTCTATGGGTGAAGGTAAAAAGGTGCATGTCAATGGTGATTTGTATGCCATGTAAGAGTTTTTAAATTTTTTACATATTTTATATAATTTTAATGGAATACTTCTTAAAGATTAAATTTTGAATATTTTGAAATTTAAATTCTGAATACCATGTCATATGTTTTAAATATTTTATATATTTTTTATATTCCTAATAGAATACTGTCACATAAAATATTTTATATGATTTATATATTTCTAAGAGAATCAATAAATTTGTAATTGTTGAATTTAAAGAAAAAAAAAATTTGAGGTCACCTCATTCGTCCAATTCCCCAATAGTTACTCAGCATGTGAACATTCTTCCACTAGGAGTCTCCTCCTAGTTCGAGTGAACAAGTGAACCGGTCATCAAGGTAAGTTGTAGTTTTTTTTAAATTTTTTGTGGATGTCAAACTTAGGAAATATGTCAGATTTGGACAGTGAAAATTTTGTTGTGACGTCATGGGTGATGAGCGGCTCACAAATGGTAGCAGAGCGTGGTTGGACGTAGTCCTGGCCACCTCTGAACCGAAATTTGGAAATGGATGAGGTGACCTCTATATCTTAGTTGGACAGGTTCTGTCAGTTGTGATGTGTTACTAGTGTTGTAAATTTTGGTCTTTGGGTGCGGTTGCCGGGCCGGGACTCCTGGGGGGTTGTGCACAGCCTGGTGATTCCTGATTATGTCTTTGAGGGTGTTGTTAAGTGTTTGTTTGTTTGTGCTCTTGTGTTGTCATTGTCTTTGTTGTCTTTTAGTACATCATCTTGGTCTTGGTTGTTGTTTTATGGGATACGAGATATGGTCAAGGGTAATTGGTTTGGTGCATAAGTGCAAAAATACGTTGTTGGTCATTTTATGCGGAGTCTAGACATTGACAGAGTAACTGGTAACCAGCTGTATTGTTGTAAAATTGTTATCTGGGCGAGTTGGACTATGAGCTGTTGATAGCCGGCTGCAGGGTGGAATGTGGTTGTTGTCGTTGGCGTAATCTGATAAACCCGTCCTTGTTTATGTAAATGTAAATGTTCTATGTCTGATATGTCAATTTCACGGTCGACCTGGTTTGTGCATCAGCTGATTGAACTTTGGTTATTAAATGGCCATGCTGCGTTCCCCTGTTAGGATTAATTAGTATGGTATTTGAATTGAGTATGGTTTGTTAGACGAGACGGTGAAAAGTAAACCCCCCTTGGTAGTTACACTGTATTCGGAAAGGTAAGAGAAGGGATGGATGTTCGCGGGCCCTCTGCGCGGTCTTCTCTGCCTTGTGAATCGGGTCCGCCCTCCCTAGTGTGGGGAGGTGGGCCAGTCATGTGTCAAGGATTGATGATGCCTTGTTTGCTGAACATGGCTGGTCGGTCCACGAGGTGGACGGTTCTCGAAGGGTACTCGCATATCAAGGTTGTAGCACCTTGTTAGCCTTCGGGCGTGAATATGTGAGTACCAGGGAGAGTAAAGTGGTGGTCACTGGAGACCGTGACGTGTTGGGGGCGGTCCCGAGAGTTTGGCATGGTGGAGGGGACTCGCGTGGGGGATGGTCGCGGTGTGGTATTGTTTACCGCAATTAGAATTGGTTAGGGTCCTCGGGTTGGTTTTCGAGGGGCTTCGCTGGAGGGATTGTGTTTTATGGTTTTACTTTTTAGCGTTTTATTGTTTTATCGGTATTTTAGCTCCTCTCCTTTCCTTTCTTCTTTCCTTTGCTTTAGGTCGCGACCGCTTACACTCCCCGTATCTTTTACACTTACACACACAGCTACACACACACCTTGTCCTTCTTTCTGGTGTCCTTTCGTTTTCAACTTCGCCTGGTTTTATCTTTCTATTGGTTTTTAGTCAGTCCCCGCTTTTCCTCCGGTGGTGGCAGTCCCGGTGTCGTCCAACCCGTTGGACTCCTTTTGTTGTGGGGGTGTGCCGTATCTAGCCGTTACGGCAAGGGTTTGTTATATTGAATCTGGGCAATGGTCATCCGTCTGTGTAGTTCACGTATTTCGTGGCCTCTCCCGCCATCTATGAGACGTTACGGCAACTCACGAAATTGTCATTATTGAATTGCGGCATAGATGCCGTCCTTGGTTTGTGAACGCTGTCGCTATCTGTCTGAGACTTCGGTCAACAGTAACTTTCGTTCCCGCTACTAGAGTGAGCCTACAGTACTTCGTCGTGGTGTATAGTGCGCAGGCGGAAGTCGGTAGGTTGGATATCAGCTGTGTGCATGCTGGTCAGCTGTTCACGACGCCACGTGTTTGTGGACTGTTAGAGAGAGCTGTTCTCATCAAGAGCTGTCTGGGAGATCGGCGTTTGAAAAGTTGTTTTATTTTTTTTAAGGCCTGGTTTTTTTTAATTAATCATGGCAGGCTAAGTGTAAAGTCTGCCGGCGGGTCTCTGGGCCGGCAGCCGTGATCCTGTGAAGACCGAGATGTGATTTATGTGTGAGTAAATTGAGGAACTCAATTGCAAGTGACACTTTGCAAACTTGTACAGGTATGGAAAAATAAAAATTATTAAATTTTTGCCTGGGATGTGCTTTCGCGCTGCTTGTTTTTGGAGTCAAGTGAGGCCTGGCCGGTTTTTCACAAACAAAAAAAATAGGAACAATAGTTTCTTAATTCTGGATGTTTTTTGTTACTTCACTATATACTGAGAATATAATGGGCAGGTTCCTGCAGTCATTGCAAAATTTTGAACGCAAGTTTTGTTAACAGAAAAGTCTGGTGAACTTTAGTAGTTTCTTATGTGACTAGTTTCTTATTCGACAGTAATAGATTATGTGCAAAATTTTTACAAAAAAAAACACAAAAATAAAAAACTTAAGAAAATGTGTTAAGAATTTGGCCAGGGTGCTCATGGGCCGAGTGAAGCAAAATTCAGCCGAGTTCCTTAAATGCTCATATGCAGTGTGTTCATATAAATGTCTTGTGTTTTAATTGTGGAAGCATGTAATTTCTAGTATACCCTTTTTACTATAATCTGTGTGGAACTTATATTGTGGCTGCCTTTTATTGGAACTTGTAAATCTGATTATGAAAAGAGTTGCAGATCACCTACAATTGTAACAATACATTGCCCTGTACTAGAACTGTAATTCAGGAGTATTCAGCCTATTAATAAAAATGACTGAACTGCTGTACAAGATGAAATTTTCACTATTTATATATTTACAAGATTTGTATATTTATATGCTCATAGTATGGTTAATTCTCGATCAATGTACAGGGACCTTTAAAAAAAAAAAAGATTTGTATATTTATATATTCATATTTAATTTCATTCTCTATCCATTTACAGTCACTGTAAAAATTCCTTTGTATATGTATATGCTCAGAATTCCCTGCACACAACATATTACATGGCTGTGAGATATATGTACCTGACTATTTGTTAGTTCTTTTTAATAATGGTGCACTCTGAAATCTGCGAGCCTTTGTGCTACTCAAGTTTATGCAGGTTTAAGGAAAATTGAGCACATGGACTTGTGAATTCCACACAGAGTGTATAATCACCTATCTTATGTCTGCATTATATTTTCCTAATTATATGATTTTCCTTTTTGAATTTTGATTTAGATTTCAGAGAGCGCATGTTGTTATGTAATATGACTGTTTAAATTGTTGTAGGATAGAATTGCTTGTTAATGCTTGTTAAATGGTTGATAAAATTGTTGATATTATTGAAAGTGTTTATAGTACAACCAGAGGGGGACTGGAAAGGAAAAAAAAAAGACTTAGTGTTATTAAATGTTACATTTCGAAAACCTCTGGATTTACTCTTTGTGCTTACCAATGTTAATGTATTTATTTCCAAATATGGAAATTCTATGGGTGAAGGTAAAAAGGTGCATGTCAATGGTGATTTGTATGCCATGTAAGAGTTTTTAAATGTTTTACATATTTTATATAATTTTAATGGAATATTTCTTAAAGATTAAATTTTGAATATTTTGAAATTTAAATTCTGAATACCATGTCATATGTTTTAAATATTTTATATATTTTTTATATTCCTAATAGAAT
This sequence comes from Magicicada septendecula, assembly GCA_034769895.1. Classification (NCBI taxonomy): domain Eukaryota; kingdom Metazoa; phylum Arthropoda; class Insecta; order Hemiptera; family Cicadidae; genus Magicicada; species Magicicada septendecula. The sequence continues at coordinate 111,141,590 of CM068372.1, forward strand.
ACTGTCACATAAAATATTTTATATGATTTATATATTTCTAAGAGAATCAATAAATTTGTAATTGTTGAATTTAAAGGAAAAAAAAATTTGAGGTCACCTCATTCGTCCAATTGCCCAATAGTTACTCAGCATGTGAACATTCTTCCACTAGGAGTCTCCTCCTAGTTCGAGTGTACAAGTGAGCCGGTCATCAAGGTAAGTTGTAGTTTTTTTTTAATTTTTGTGGATGTCAAACTTAGGAAATGTGTCAGATTTGGACAGTGAAAATTTTGTTGTGACGTCATGGGTGATGAGCGGCTCACAAATGGTAGCAGAGCGTGGTTGGACGTAGTCCTGGCCACCTCTGAACCGAAATTTGGAAATGGATGAGGTGACCTCTATATCTTAGTTGGACAGGTTCTGTCAGTTGTGATGTGTTACTAGTGTTGTAAACCTTGGTCTTTGGGTGCGGTTGCCGGGCCGGGACTCCTGGGGGGTTGTGCACAGCCTGGTGATTCCTGATTATGTCTTTGAGGGTGTTGTTAAGTGTTTGTTTGTTTGTTTGTTTGTACTCTTGTGTTGTCATTGTCTTTGTTGTCTTTTAGTACATCATCTTGGTCTTGGTTGTTGTTTTATGGGATACGAGATATGGTCAAGGGTAGTTGGTTTGGTGCATAAGTGCAAAAATACGTTGTTGGTCATTTTATGCGGAGTCTAGACATTGACAGAGTAACTGGTAACCAGCTGTATTGTTGTAAATTGTTATCTGGGCGAGTTGGACTATGAGCTGTTGATAGCCGGCTGCAGGGTGGAATGTGGTTGTTGTCGTTGGCGTAATCTGATAAACCCGTCCTTGTTTATGTAAATGTAAATGTTCTATGTCTGATATGTCAATTTCACGGTCGACCTGGTTTGTGCATCAGCTGATTGAACTTTGGTTATTAAATGGCCATGCTGCGTTCCCCTGTTAGGATTAATTAGTATGGTATTTGAATTGAGTATGGTTTGTTAGACGAGACGGTGAAAAGTAAACCCCCCTTGGTAGTTACACTGTATTCGGAAAGGTAAGAGAAGGGATGGATGTTCGCGGGCCCTCTGCGCGGTCTTCTCTGCCTTGTGAATCGGGTCCGCCCTCCCTAGTGTGGGGAGGTGGGCCAGTCATGTGTCAAGGATTGATGATGCCTTGTTTGCTGAACATGGCTGGTCGGTCCACGAGGTGGACGGTTCTCGAAGGGTACTCGCATATCAAGGTTGTAGCACCTTGTTAGCCTTCGGGCGTGAATATGTGAGTACCAGGGAGAGTAAAGTGGTGGTCACCGGAGAGGGTGACGTGTTGGGGGCGGTCCCGAGAGTTTGGCATGGGGGAGGGGACTCGCGTGGGGGATGGTCGCGGTGTGGTATTGTTTACCCCAATTAGAATTGGTTAGGGTCCTCGGGTTGGTTTTCGAGGGGCTTCGCTGGAGGGATTGTGTTTTATGGTTTTACTTTTTAGCGTTTTATTGTTTTATCGGTATTTTAGCTCCTCTCCTTTCCTTTCTTCTTTCCTTTGCTTTAGGTCGCGACCGCTTACACTCCCCGTATCTTCTACACTTACACACACCCAGCTACACACACACCTTGTCCTTCTTTCTGGTGTCCTTTCGTTTTCAACTTCGCCTGGTTTTATCTTTCTATTGGTTTTTAGTCAGTCCCCGCTTTTCCTCCGGTGGTGGCAGTCCCGGTGTCGTCCAACCCGTTGGACTCCTTTTGTTGTGGGGGTGTGCCGTATCTAGCCGTTACGGCAAGGGTTTGTTATATTGAATCTGGGCAATGGTCATCCGTCTGTGTAGTTCACGTATTTCGTGGCCTCTCCCGCCATCTATGAGACGTTACGGCAACTCACGAAATTGTCATTATTGAATTGCGGCATAGATGCCGTCCTTGGTTTGTGAACGCTGTCGCTACCTGTCTGAGACTTCGGTCAACAGTAACTTTCGTTCCCGCTACTAGAGTGAGCCTACAGTACTTCGTCGTGGTGTATAGTGCGCCGGCGGAAGTCGGTAGGTTGGATATCAGCTGTGTGCATGCTGGTCAGCTGTTCACGACGCCACGTGTTTGTGGACTGTTAGAGAGAGCTGTTCTCATCAAGAGCTGTCTGGGAGATCGGCGTTTGAAAAGTTGTTTTATTTTTTTTAAGGCCTGGGTTTTTTTAATTAATCATGGCAGGCTAAGTGTAAAGTGTGCCGGCGGGTCTCTGGGCCGGCAGCCGTGATCCTGTGAAGACCGAGATGTGATTTATGTGTGAGTAAATTGAGGAACTCAATTGCAAGTGACACTTTGCAAACTTGTACAGGTATGGAAAAATAAAAATTATTAAATTTTTGCCTGGGATGTGCTTCCGCGCTGCTTGTTTTTGGAGTCAAGTGAGGCCTGGCCGGTTTTCACAAACAAAAAAAATAGGAACAATAGTTGCTTAATTCTGGATGTTTTTTTGTTACTTCACTATATACTGAGAATATAATGGGCAGGTTCCTGCAGTCATTGCAAAATTTTGAACGCAAGTTTTGTTAACAGAAAAGTCTGGTGAAATTTAGTAGTTTCTTATGTGACTAGTTTCTTATTCGACAGTAATAGCTTATGTGCAAAATTTTTACAAAAAAAAACACAAAAATAAAAAACTTAAGAAAATGTGTTAGGAATTTGGCCAGGGTGCTCATGGGCCGAGTGAAGCAAAATTCAGCCGAGTTCCTTAAATGCTCATATGCAGTGTGTTCATATAAATGTCTTGTGTTTTAATTGTGGAAGCATGTAATTTCTAGTATACCCTTTTTACTATAATCTGTGTGAAACTTATATTGTGGCTGCCTTTTATTGGAACTTGTAAATCTGATTATGAAAAGAGTTGCAGATCACCAACAATTGTAACAATACATTGCCCTGTACTAGAACTGTAATTCAGGAGTATTCAGCCTATTAATAAAAATGACTGAACTGCTGTACAAGATGAAATTTTCACTATTTACATATTTACAAGATTTGTATATTTATATGCTCATAGTATGGTTAATTCTCGATCAATGTACAGTGACCTTTAAAAAAAAAAAAAGATTTGTATATTTATATATTCATATTTAATTTCATTCTCTATCCATTTACAGTCACTGTAAAAATTCCTTTGTATATGTATATGCTCAGAATTCCCTGCACACAACATATTACATGGCTGTGAGATATATGTACCTGACTATTTGTTAGTTCTCTTTAATAATGGTGCACTCTGAAATCTGCGAGCCTTTGTGCTACTCAAGTTTATGCAGGTTTAAGGAAAATTGAGCACATGGACTTGTGAATTCCACACAGAGTGTATAATCACCTATCTTATGTCTGCATTATATTTTCCTAATTATATGATTTTCCTTTTTGAATTTTGATTTAGATTTCAGAGAGCGCATGTTGTTATGTAATATGACTGTTTAAATTGTTGTAGGATAGAATTGCTTGTTAATGCTTGTTAAATGGTAGATAAAATTGTTGATATTATTGAAAGTGTTTATAGTACAACCAGAGGGGGACTGAAAAGGAAAAAAAAAGACTTAGTGTTATTAAATGTTACATTTCGAAAACCTCAGTATTTACCCTTTGTGCTTACCAATGTTAATGTATTTATTTCCAAATATGGAAATTCGATGGGTGAAGGTAAAAAGGTGCATGTCAATGGTGATTTGTATGCCATGTAAGAGTTTTTAAATTTTTTACATATTTTATATAATTTTAATGGAATATTTCTTAAAGATTAAATTTTGAATATTTTGAAATTTAAATTCTGAATACCATGTCATATGTTTTAAATATTTTATATATTTTTTATATTCCTAATAGAATACTGTCACATAAAATATTTTATATGATTTATATATTTCTAAGAGAATCAATAAATTTGTAATTGTTGAATTTAAAGGAAAAAAAAATTTGAGGTCACCTCATTCGTCCAATTCCCCAATAGTTACTCAGCATGTGAACATTCTTCCACTAGGAGTCTCCTCCTAGTTCGAGTGTACAAGTGAGCCGGTCATCAAGGTAAGTTGTAGTTTTTTTTTTAATTTTTTGTGGATGTCAAACTTAGGAAATGTGTCAGATTTGGACAGTGAAAATTTTGTTGTGACGTCATGGGTGATGAGCGGCTCACAAATGGTAGCAGAGCGTGGTTGGACGTAGTCCTGGCCACCTCTGAACCGAAATTTGGAAATGGATGAGGTGACCTCTATATCTTAGTTGGACAGGTTCTGTCAGTTGTGATGTGTTACTAGTGTTGTAAATCTTGGTCTTTGGGTGCGGTTGCCGGGCCGGGACTCTTGGGGGGTTGTGCACAGCCTGGTGATTCCTGATTATGTCTTTGAGGGTGTTGTTAAGTGTTTGTTTGTTTGTGCTCTTGTGTTGTCCTTGTCTTTGTTGTCTTTTAGTACATCATCTTGGTCTTGGTTGTTGTTTTATGGGATGCGAGATATGGTCAAGGGTAGTTGGTTTGGTGCATAAGTGCAAAAATACGTTGTTGGTCATTTTATGCGGAGTCTAGACATTGACAGAGTAACTGGTAACCAGCTGTATTGTTGTAAATTGTTATCTGGGCGAGTTGGACTATGAGCTGTTGATATCCGGCTGCAGGGTGGAATGTGGTTGTTGTCGTTGGCGTAATCTGATAAACCCGTCCTTGTTTATGTTAATGTAAATGTTCTATGTCTGATATGTCAATTTCACGGTCGACCTGGTTTGTGCATCAGCTGATTGAACTTTGGTTATTAAATGGCCATGCTGCGTTCCCCTGTTAGGATTAATTAGTATGGTATTTGAATTGAGTATGGTTTGTTAGACGAGACGGTGAAAAGTAAACCCCCCTTGGTAGTTACACTGTATTCGGAAAGGTAAGAGAAGGGATGGATGTTCGCGGGCCCTCTGCGCGGTCTTCTCTGCCTTGTGAATCGGGTCCGCCCTCCCTAGTGTGGGGAGGTGGGCCAGTCATGTGTCAAGGATTGATGATGCCTTGTATGCTGAACATGGCTGGTCGGTCCACGAGGTGGACGATTCTCGAAGGGTACTCGCATATCAAGGTTGTAGCACCTTGTTAGCCTTCGGGCGTGAATATGTGAGTACCAGGGAGAGTAAAGTGGTGGTCACCGGAGAGGGTGACGTGTTGGGGGCGGTCCCGAGAGTTTGGCATGGGGGAGGGAACTCGCGTGGGGGATGGTCGCGGTGTGGTATTGTTTACCCCAAATAGAATTGGTTAGGGTCCTCGGGTTGGTTTTCGAGGGGCTTCGCTGGAGGGATTGTGTTTTATGGTTTTACTTTTTAGCGTTTTATTGTTTTATCGGTATTTTAGCTCCTCTCCTTTCCTTTCTTCTTTCCTTTGCTTTAGGTCGCGACCGCTTACACTCCCCGTATCTTCTACACTTACACACACCCAGCTACACACACACCTTGTCCTTCTTTCTGGTGTCCTTTCGTTTTCAACTTCGCCTGGTTTTATCTTTCTATTGGTTTTTAGTCAGTCCCCGCTTTTCCTCCGGTGGTGGCAGTCCCGGTGTCGTCCAACCCGTTGGACTCCTTTTGTTGTGGGGGTGTGCCGTATCTAGCCGTTACGGCAAGGGTTTGTTATATTGAATCTGGGCAATGGTCATCCGTCTGTGTAGTTCACGCATTTTGTGGCCTCTCCCGCCATCTATGAGACGTTACGGCAACTCACGAAATTGTCATTATTGAATTGCGGCATAGATGCCATCCTTGGTTTGTGAACGCTGTCGCTATCTGTCTGAGACTTCGGTCAAAAGTAACTTTCGTTCCCGCTACTAGAGTGAGCCTACAGTACTTCGTCGTGGTGTATAGTGCGCCGGCGGAAGTCGGTAGGTTGGATATCAGCTGTGTGCATGCTGGTCAGCTGTTCACGACGCCACGTGTTTGTGGACTGTTAGAGAGAGCTGTTCTCATCAAGAGCTGTCTGGGAGATCGGCGTTTGAAAAGTTGTTTTATTTTTTTTAAGGCCTGGGTTTTTTTTAATTAATCATGGCAGGCTAAGTGTAAAGTGTGCCGGCGGGTCTCTGGGCCGGCAGCCGTGATCCTGTGAAGACCGAGATGTGATTTATGTGTGAGTAAATTGAGGAACTCAATTGCAAGTGACACTTTGCAAACTTGTACAGGTATGGAAAAATAAAAATTATTAAATTTTTGCCTGGGATGTGCTTTCGCGCTGCTTGTTTTTGGAGTCAAGTGAGGCCTGGCCGGTTTTTCACAAACAAAAAAAATAGGAACAATAGTTGCTTAATTCTGGATGTTTTTTTGTTACTTCACTATATACTGAGAATATAATGGGCAGGTTCCTGCAGTCATTGCAAAATTTTGAACGCAAGTTTTGTTAACAGAAAAGTCTGGTGAATTTTAGTAGTTTCTTATGTGACTAGTTTCTTATTCGACAGTAATAGCTTATGTGCAAAATTTTTACAAAAAAAAAAAACACAAAAATAAAAACCTTAAGAAAATGTGTTAGGAATTTGGCCAGGGTGCTCATGGGCCGAGTGAAGCAAAATTCAGCCGAGTTTCTTAAATGCTCATATTCAGTGTGTTCATATAAATGTCTTGTGTTTTAATTGTGGAAGCATGTAATTTCTAGTATATCCTTTTTCTACTATAATCTGTGTGGAACTTATATTGTGGCTGCCTTTTATTGGAACTTGTAAATCTGATATGAAAAGAGTTGCAGATCACTTACAATTGTAACAATACATTGCCCTGTACTAGAACTGTAATTCAGGAGTATTCAGCCTATTAATAAAAATGACTGAACTGCTGTACAAGATGAAATTTTCACTATTTATATATTTACAAGATTTATATTTATATACTCATAGTATGGTTAATTCTCGACCAATGTACAGTGACCTTTAAAAAAAAAAAAGATTTGTATATTTATATATTCATATTTAATTTCATTCTCTATCCATTTACAGTCACCGTAAAAATTCCTTTGTATATGTATATGCTCAGAATTCCCTGCACACAACATATTACATGGCTGTGAGATATATGTACCTGACTATTTGTTAGTTCTTTTTAATAATGGTGCACTCTGAAATCTGCGAGCCTTTGTGCTACTCAAGTTTATGCAGGTTTAAGGAAAATTGAGCACATGGACTTGTGAATTCCACACAGAGTGTATTATCACCTATCTTATGTCTACATTATATTTTCCTAATTATATGATTTTCCTTTTTGAATTTTGATTTAGATTTCAGAGGGCGCATGTTGTTATGTAATATGACTGTTTAAATTGTTGTAGGATAGAATTGCTTGTTAATGCTTGTTAAATGGTTGATAAAATTGTTGATATTATTGAAAGTGTTTATAGTACAACCAAAGGGGGACTGAAAAGGAAAAAAAAAGACTTAGTGTTATTAAATGTTACATTTCGAAAACCTCTGGATTTACTCTTTGTGCTTACCAATGTTAATGTATTTATTTCCAAATATGGAAATTCTATGGGTGAAGGTAAAAAGGTGCATGTCAATGGTGATTTGTATGCCATGTAAGAGTTTTTAAATGTTTTACATATTTTATATAATTTTAATGGAATATTTCTTAAAGATTAAATTTTGAATATTTTGAAATTTAAATTCTGAATACCATGTCATATGTTTTAAATATTTATATATTTTTATATTCCTAATAGAATACTGTCACATAAAATATTTTATATGATTTATATATTTCTAAGAGAATCAATAAATTTGTAATTGTTGAATTTAAAGAAAAAAAAATTTGAGGTCACCTCATTCGTCCAATTCCCCAATAGTTACATAGCATGTGAACATTCTTCCACTACGAGTCTCCTCCTAGTTCGAGTGTACAAGTAAGCCGGCCTTCAAGGTAAGTTGTAGTTTTTTTTTAATTTTTTGTGGATGTCAAACTTAGGAAATGTGTCAGATTTGGACAGTGAAAATTTTGTTGTGACGTCATGGGTGATGAGCGGCTCACAAATGGTAGCAGAGCGTGGTTGGACGTAGTCCTGGCCACCTCTGAACCGAAATTTGGAAATGGATGAGGTGACCTCTATATCTTAGTTGGACAGGTTCTGTCAGTTGTGATGTGTTACTAGTGTTGTAAACCTTGGTCTTTGGGTGCGGTTGCCGGGCCGGGACTCCTGGGGGGTTGTGCACAGCCTGGTGATTCCTGATTATGTCTTTGAGGGTGTTGTTAAGTGTTTGTTTGTTTGTTTGTTTGTGCTCTTGTGTTGTCATTGTCTTTGTTGTCTTTTAGTACATCATCTTGGTCTTGGTTGTTGTTTTATGGGATACGAGATATGGTCAAGGGTAGTTGGTTTGGTGCATAAGTGCAAAAATACGTTGTTGGTCATTTTATGCGGAGTCTAGACATTGACAGAGTAACTGGTAACCAGCTGTATTGTTGTAAATTGTTATCTGGGCGAGTTGGACTATGACCTGTTGATAGCCGGCTGCAGGGTGGAATGTGGTTGTTGTCGTTGGCGTAATCTGATAAACCCGTCCTTGTTTATGTAAATGTAAATGTTCTATGTCTGATATGTCAATTTCACGGTCGACCTGGTTTGTGCATCAGCTGATTGAACTTTGGTTATTAAATGGCCATGCTGCGTTCCCCTGTTAGGATTAATTAGTATGGTATTTGAATTGAGTATGGTTTGTTAGACGAGACGGTGAAAAGTAAACCCCCCTTGTTAGTTACACTGTATTCGGAAAGGTAAGAGAAGGGATGGATGTTCGCGGGCCCTCTGCGCGGTCTTCTCTGCCTTGTGAATCGGGTCCGCCCTCCCTAGTGTGGGGAGGTGGGCCAGTCATGTGTCAAGGATTGATGATGCCTTGTTTGCTGAACATGGCTGGTCGGTCCACGAGGTGGACGGTTCTCGAAGGGTACTCGCATATCAAGGTTGTAGCACCTTGTTAGCCTTCGGGCGTGAATATGTGAGTACCAGGGAGAGTAAAGTGGTGGTCACCGGAGAGGGTGACGTGTTGGGGGCGGTCCCGAGAGTTTGGCATGGGGGAGGGAACTCGCGTGGGGGATGGTCGCGGTGTGGTATTGTTTACCCCAATTAGAATTGGTTAGGGTCCTCGGGTTGGTTTTCGAGGGGCTTCGCTGGAGGGATTGTGTTTTATGGTTTTACTTTTTAGCGTTTTATTGTTTTATCGGTATTTTAGCTCCTCTCCTTTCCTTTCTTCTTTCCTTTGCTTTAGGTCGCGACCGCTTACACTCCCCGTATCTTCTACACTTACACACACCCAGCTACACACACACCTTGTCCTTCTTGCTGGTGTCCTTTCGTTTTCAACTTCGCCTGGTTTTATCTTTCTATTGGTTTTTAGTCAGTCCCCGCTTTTCCTCCGGTGGTGGCAGTCCCGGTGTCGTCCAACCCGTTGGACTCCTTTTGTTGTGGGGGTGTGCCGTATCTAGCCGTTACGGCAAGGGTTTGTTATATTGAATCTGGGCAATGGTCATCCGTCTGTGTAGTTCACGTATTTCGTGGCCTCTCCCGCCATCTATGAGACGTTACGGCAACTCACGAAATTGTCATTATTGAATTGCGGCATAGATGCCGTCCTTGGTTTGTGAACGCTGTCGCTACCTGTCTGAGACTTCGGTCAACAGTAACTTTCGTTCCCGCTACTAGAGTGAGCCTACAGTACTTCGTCGTGGTGTATAGTGCGCCGGCGGAAGTCGGTAGGTTGGATATCAGCTGTGTGCATGCTGGTCAGCTGTTCACGACGCCACGTGTTTGTGGACTGTTAGAGAGAGCTGTTCTCATCAAGAGCTGTCTGGGAGATCGGCGTTTGAAAAGTTGTTTTATTTTTTTTAAGGCCTGGGTTTTTTTTAATTAATCATGGCAGGTTAAGTGTAAAGTGTGCCGGCGGGTCTCTGGGCCGGCAGCCGTGATCCTGTGAAGACCGAGATGTGATTTATGTGTGAGTAAATTGAGGAACTCAATTGCAAGTGACACTTTGCAAACTTGTACAGGTATGGAAAAATGAAAATTATTAAATTTTTGCCTGGGATGTGCTTTCGCGCTGCTTGTTTTTGGAGTCAAGTGAGGCCTGGCCGGTTTTTCACAAACAAAAAAAATAGGAACAATAGTTGCTTAATTCTGGATGTTTTTTTGTTACTTCACTATATACTGAGAATATAATGGGCAGGTTCCTGCAGTCATTGCAAAATTTTGAACGCAAGTTTTGTTAACAGAAAAGTCTGGTGAACTTTAGTAGTTTCTTATGTGACTAGTTTCTTATTCGACAGTAATAGCTTATGTGCAAAATTTTTACAAAAAAAAAACAAAAATAAAAAAACTTAAGAAAATGTGTTAGGAATTTGACCACGGTGCTCATGGGCCGAGTGAAGCAAAATTCAGCCGAGTTCCTTAAATGCTCATATTCAGTGTGTTCAAATAAATGTCTTGTGTTTTAATTGTGGAAGCATGTAATTTCTAGTATACCCTTTTTTTACTATAATCTGTGTGGAACTTATATTGTGGCTGCCTTTTATTGGAACTTGTAAATCTGATATGAAAAGAGTTGCAGATCACCTACAATTGTAACAACACATTGCCCTGTACTAGAACTGTAATTCAGGAGTATTCAGCCTATTAATAAAAATGACTGAACTGCTGTACAAGATGAAATTTTCACTATTTATATATTTACAAGATTTGTATATTTATGTGCTCATAGTATTGTTAATTCTCGATCAATGTACAGTGACCTTTAAAAAAAAAAAAGATTTGTATATTTATATATTCATATTTAATTTCATTCTCTATCCATTTACAGTCACTGTAAAAATTCCTTTGTATATGTATATGCTCAGAATTCCCTGCACACAACATATTACATGGCTGTGAGATATATGTACCTGACTATTTGTTAGTTCTTTTTAATAATGGTGCACTCTGAAATCTGCGAGCCTTTGTGCTACTCAAGTTTATGCAGGTTTAAGGAAAATTGAGCACATGGACTTGTGAATTCCACACAGAGTGTATAATCACCTATCTTATGTCTACATTATATTTTCCTAATAATATGATTTTCCTTTTTGAATTTTGATTTAGATTTCAGAGGGCGCATGTTGTTATGTAATATGACTGTTTAAATTGTTGTAGGATAGAATTGCTTGTTAATGCTTGTTAAATTGTTGATAAAATTGTTGATATTATTGAAAGTGTTTATAGTACAACCAGAGGGGGACTGAAAAGGAAAAAAAAACTTAGTGTTATTAAATGTTACATTTCGAAAACCTCTGGATTTACTCTTTGTGCTTACCAATGTTAATGTATTTATTTCCAAATATGGAAATTCTATGGGTGAAGGTAAAAAGGTGCATGTCAATGGTGATTTGTATGCCATGTAAGAGTTTTTAAATGTTTTACATATTTTATATAATTTTAATGGAATATTTCTTAAAGATTAAATTTTGAATATTTTGAAATTTAAATTCTGAATACCATGTCATATGTTTTAAATATTTTATATATTTTTTATATTCCTAATAGAATACTGTCACATAAAATATTTTATATGATTTATATATTTCTAAGAGAATCAATAAATTTGTAATTGTTGAATTTAAAGGAAAAAAAAATTTGAGGTCACCTCAGTCGTCCAATTCCCCAATAGTTACTCAGCATGTGAACATTCTTCCACTAGGAGTCTCCTCCTAGTTCGAGTGAACAAGTGAGCCGGTCATCAAGGTAAATTATAGTTTTTTTTTAATTTTTGTGGATGTCAAACTTAGGAAATGTGTCAGATTTGGACAGTGAAAATTTTGTTGTGACGTCATGGGTGATGAGCGGCTCACAAATGGTAGCAGAGCGTGGTTGGACGTAGTCCTGGCCACCTCTGAACCGAAATTTGGAAATCGATGAGGTGACCTCTATATCTTAGTTGGGCAGGTTCTGTCAGTTGTGATGTGTTACTAGTGTTGTAAATCTTGGTCTTTGGGTGCGGTTGCCGGGCCGGGACTCCTGGGGGGTTGTGCACAGCCTGGTGATTCCTGATTATGTCTTTGAGGGTGTTGTTAAGTGTTTGTTTGTTTGTTTGTTTGTGCTCTTGTGTTGTCATTGTCTTTGTTGTCTTTTAGTACATCATCTTGGTCTTGGTTGTTGTTTTATGGGATACGAGATATGGTCAAGGGTAGTTGGTTTGGTGCATAAGTGCAAAAATACGTTGTTGGTCATTTTATGCGGAGTCTAAACATTGACAGAGTAACAGGTAACCAGCTGTATTGTTGTAAAATTGTTATCTGGGCGAGTTGGACTATGAGCTGTTGATAGCCGGCTGCAGGGTGGAATGTGGTTGTTGTCGTTGGCGTAATCTGATAAACCCGTCCTTGTTTATTTAAATGTAACTGTTCTATGTCTGATATGTCAATTTCACGGTCGACCTGGTTTGTGCATCAGCTGATTGAACTTTGGTTATTAAATGGCCATGCTGCGTTCCCCTGTTAGGATTAATTAGTATGGTATTTGAATTGAGTATGGTTTGTTAGACGAGACGGTGAAAAGTAAACCCCCCTTGGTAGTTACACTGTATTCGGAAAGGTAAGAGAAGGGATGGATGTTCGCCGGCCCTCTGCGCGGTCTTCTCTGCCTTGTGAATCGGGTCCGCCCTCCCTAGTGTGGGGAGGTGGGCCAGTCATGTGTCAAGGATTGATGATGCCTTGTTTGCTGAACATGGCTGGTCGGTCCACGAGGTGGACGGTTCTCGAAGGGTACTCGCATATCAAGGTTGTAGCACTTTGTTAGCCTTCGGGCGTGAATATGTGAGTACCAGGGAGAGTAAAGTGGTGGTCACCGGAGAGGGTGACGTGTTGGGGGCGGTCCCGAGAGTTTGGCATGGGGGAGGGTACTCGCGTGGTGGATGGTCGCGGTGTGGTATTGTTTACCCCAATTAGAATTGGTTAGGGTCCTCGGGTTGGTTTTCGAGGGGCTTCACTGGAGGGATTGTGTTTTATGGTTTTACTTTTTAGCGTTTTATTGTTATAAAGTTTTATCGGTATTTTAGCTCCTCTCCTTTCCTTTCTTCTTTCCTTTGCTTTAGGTCGCGACAGCTTACACTCCCCGTATCTTCTACACTTACACACACCCAGCTACACACACACCTTGTCCTTCTTTCTGGTGTCTTTCGTTTTCAACTTCGCCTGGTTTTACCTTTTTTTGGTTTTTAGTCAGTCCCCGCTTTTCCTCCGGTGGTGGCAGTCCCGGTGTCGTCCAACCCGTTGGACTCCTTTTGTTGTGAGGGTATGCCGTATCTAGCCGTTACGGCAAGGGTTTGTTATATTGAATCTGGGCAATGGTCATCCGTCTGTGTAGTTCACGCATTTTGTGGCCTCTCCCGCCATCTATGAGACGTTATGGCAACTCACGAAATTGTCATTATTGAATTGCGGCATAGATGCCGTCCTTGGTTTGTGAACGCTGTCGCTATCTGTCTGAGACTTCGGTCAACAGTAACTTTCGTTCCCGCTACTAGAGTGAGCCTACAGTACTTCGTCGTGGTGTATAGTGCGCCGGCGGAAGTCGGTAGGTTGGATATCAGCTGTGTGCATGCTGGTCAGCTGTTCACGACGCCACGTGTTTGTGGACTGTTAGAGAGAGCTGTTCTCATCAAGAGCTCTCTGGGAGATCGGCGTTTGAAAAGTTGTTTTATTTTTTTTAAGGCCTGGGTTTTTTTTAATTAATCATGGCAGGCTAAGTGTAAAGGGTGCCGGCGGGTCTCTGGGCTGGCAGCCGTGATCCTGTGAAGACCGAGATGTGATTTATGTGTGAGTAAATTGCAAGTGACACTTTGCAAACTTGTACAGGTATGGAAAAATAAAAATTATTAAATTTTTGCCTGGGATGTGCTTTCGCGCTGCTTGTTTTTGGAGTCAAGTGAGGCCTGGCCGGTTTTTCACAAACAAAAAAAATAGGAACAATAGTTGCTTAATTCTGGATGTTTTTTTGTTACTTCACTATATACAGAGAATATAATGGGCAGGTTCCTGCAGTCATTGCAAAATTTTGAACGCAAGTTTTGTTAACAGAAAAGTCTGGTGAACTTTAGTAGTTTCTTATGTGACTAGTTTCTTATTCGACAGTAATAGCTTATGTGCAAAATATTTACCAAAAAAAAAAAAAAAACACAATAATAAAAAACTTAAGAAAATGTGTTAGGAATTTGGCCAGGGTGCTCATGGGCCGAGTGAAGCAAAATTCAGCCGAGTTTCTTAAATGCTCATATTCAGTGTGTTCATATAAATGTCTTGTGTTTTAATTGTGGAAGCATGTAATTTCTAGTATATCCTTTTTCTACTATAATCTGTGTGGAACTTATATTGTGGCTGCCTTTTATTGGAACTTGTAAATCTGATATGAAAAGAGTTGCAGATCACTTACAATTGTAACAATACATTGCCCTGTACTAGAACTGTAATTCAGGAGTATTCAGCCTATTAATAAAAATGACTGAACTGCTGTACAAGATGAAATTTTCACTATTTATATATTTACAAGATTTGTATATTTATATACTCATAGTATGGTTAATTCTCGATCAATGTACAGTGACCTTTAAAAAAAAAAAAAGATTTGTATATTTATATATTCATATTTAATTTCATTCTCTATCCATTTACAGTCACTGTAAAAATTCCTTTGTATATGTATATGCTCAGAATTCCCTGCACACAACATATTACATGGCTGTGAGATATATGTACCTGACTATTTGTTAGTTCTTTTTAATAATGGTGCACTCTGAAATCTGCGAGCCTTTGTGCTACTCAAGTTTATGCAGGTTTAAGGAAAATTGAGCACATGGACTTGTGAATTCCACACAGAGTGTATAATCACCTATCTTATGTCTACATTATATTTTCCTAATTATATGATTTTCCTTTTTGAATTTTGATTTAGATTTCAGAGGGCGCATGTTGTTATGTAATATGACTGTTTAAATTGTTGTAGGATAGAATTGCTTGTTAATGCTTGTTAAATGGTTGATAAAATTGTTGATATTATTGAAAGTGTTTATAGTACAACCAAAGGGGGACTGAAAAGGAAAAAAAAAGACTTAGTGTTATTAAATGTTACATTTCGAAAACCTCTGGATTTACTCTTTGTGCTTACCAATGTTAATGTATTTATTTCCAAATATGGAAATTCTATGGGTGAAGGTAAAAAGGTGCATGTCAATGGTGATTTGTATGCCATGTAAGAGTTTTTAAATGTTTTACATATTTTATATAATTTTAATGGAATATTTCTTAAAGATTAAATTTTGAATATTTTGAAATTTAAATTCTGAATACCATGTCATATGTTTTAAATATTTTATATATTTTTTATATTCCTAATAGAATACTGTCACATAAAATATTTTATATGATTTATATATTTCTAAGAGAATCAATAAATTTGTAATTGTTGAATTTAAAGGAAAAAAAAATTTGAGGTCACCTCATTCGTCCAATTCCCCAATAGTTACTCAGCATGTGAACATTCTTCCACTAGGAGTCTCCTCCTAGTTCGAGTGTACAAGTGAGCCGGTCATCAAGGTAAGTTGTAGTTTTTTTTTTAATTTTTTGTGGATGTCAAACTTAGGAAATGTGTCAGATTTGGACAGTGAAAATTTTGTTGTGACGTCATGGGTGATGAGCGGCTCACAAATGGTAGCAGAGCGTGGTTGGACGTAGTCCTGGCCACCTCTGAACCGAAATTTGGAAATGGATGAGGTGACCTCTATATCTTAGTTGGACAGGTTCTGTCAGTTGTGATGTGTTACTAGTGTTGTAAACCTTGGTCTTTGGGTGCGGTTGCCGGGCCGGGACTCCTGGGGGGTTGTGCACAGCCTGGTGATTCCTGATTATGTCTTTGAGGGTGTTGTTAAGTGTTTGTTTGTTTGTTTGTTTGTGCTCTTGTGTTGTCATTGTCTTTGTTGTCTTTTAGTACATCATCTTGGTCTTGGTTGTTGTTTTATGGGATACGAGATATGGTCAAGGGTAGTTGGTTTGGTGCATAAGTGCAAAAATACGTTGTTGGTCATTTTATGCGGAGTCTAGACATTGACAGAGTAACTGGTAACCAGCTGTATTGTTGTAAATTGTTATCTGGGCGAGTTGGACTATGAGCTGTTGATAGCCGGCTGCAGGGTGGAATGTGGTTGTTGTCGTTGGCGTAATCTGATAAACCCGTCCTTGTTTATGTAAATGTAAATGTTCTATGTCTGATATGTCAATTTCACGGTCGACCTGGTTTGTGCATCAGCTGATTGAACTTTGGTTATTAAATGGCCATGCTGCGTTCCCCTGTTAGGATTAATTAGTATGGTATTTGAATTGAGTATGGTTTGTTAGACGAGACGGTGAAAAGTAAACCCCCCTTGGTAGTTACACTGTATTCGGAAAGGTAAGAGAAGGGATGGATGTTCGCGGGCCCTCTGCGCGGTCTTCTCTGCCTTGTGAATCGGGTCCGCCCTCCCTAGTGTGGGGAGGTGGGCCAGTCATGTGTCAAGGATTGATGATGCCTTGTTTGCTGAACATGGCTGGTCGGTCCACGAGGTGGACGGTTCTCGAAGGGTACTCGCATATCAAGGTTGTAGCACCTTGTTAGCCTTCGGGCGTGAATATGTGAGTACCAGGGAGAGTAAAGTGGTGGTCACCGGAGAGGGTGACGTGTTGGGGGCGGTCCCGAGAGTTTGGCATGGGGGAGGGAACTCGCGTGGGGGATGGTCGCGGTGTGGTATTGTTTACCCCAATTAGAATTGGTTAGGGTCCTCGGGTTGGTTTTCGAGGGGCTTCGCTGGAGGGATTGTGTTTTATGGTTTTACTTTTTAGCGTTTTATTGTTTTATCGGTATTTTAGCTCCTCTCCTTTCCTTTGCTTTAGGTCGCGACCGCTTACACTCCCCGTATCTTCTACACTTACACACACCCAGCTACACACACACCTTGTCCTTCTTTCTGGTGTCCTTTCGTTTTCAACTTCGCCTGGTTTTATCTTTCTATTGGTTTTTAGTCAGTCCCCGCTTTTCCTCCGGTGGTGGCAGTCCCGGTGTCGTCCAACCCGTTGGACTCCTTTTGTTGTGGGGGTGTGCCGTATCTAGCCGTTACGGCAAGGGTTTGTTATATTGAATCTGGGCAATGGTCATCCGTCTGTGTAGTTCACGTATTTCGTGGCCTCTCCCGCCATCTATGAGACGTTACGGCAACTCACGAAATTGTCATTATTGAATTGCGGCATAGATGCCGTCCTTGGTTTGTGAACGCTGTCGCTACCTGTCTGAGACTTCGGTCAACAGTAACTTTCGTTCCCGCTACTAGAGTGAGCCTACAGTACTTCGTCGTGGTGTATAGTGCGCCGGCGGAAGTCGGTAGGTTGGATATCAGCTGTGTGCATGCTGGTCAGCTGTTCACGACGCCACGTGTTTGTGGACTGTTAGAGAGAGCTGTTCTCATCAAGAGCTGTCTGGGAGATCGGCGTTTGAAAAGTTGTTTTATTTTTTTAAGGCCTGGGTTTTTTTTAATTAATCATGGCAGGCTAAGTGTAAAGTGTGCCGGCGGGTCTCTGGGCCGGCAGCCGTGATCCTGTGAAGACCGAGATGTGATTTATGTGTGAGTAAATTGAGGAACTCAATTGCAAGTGACACTTTGCAAACTTGTACAGGTATGGAAAAATAAAAATTATTAAATTTTTGCCTGGGATGTGCTTTCGCGCTGCTTGTTTTTGGAGTCAAGTGAGGCCTGGCCGGTTTTTCACAAACAAAAAAAATAGGAACAATAGTTGCTTAATTCTGGATGTTTTTTTGTTACTTCACTATATACTGAGAATATAATGGGCAGGCTCCTGCAGTCATTGCAAAATTTTGAACGCAAGTTTTGTTAACAGAAAAGTCTGGTGAACTTTAGTAGTTTCTTATGTGACTAGTTTCTTATTCGACAGTAATAGCTTATGTGCAAAATTTTTACAAAAAAAAAACACAAAAATAAAAAAACTTAAGAAAATGTGTTAGGAATTTGACCACGGTGCTCATGGGCCGAGTGAAGCAAAATTCAGCCGAGTTCCTTAAATGCTCATATTCAGTGTGTTCAAATAAATGTCTTGTGTTTTAATTGTGGAAGCATGTAATTTCTAGTATACCCTTTTTTTACTATAATCTGTGTGGAACTTATATTGTGGCTGCCTTTTATTGGAACTTGTAAATCTGATATGAAAAGAGTTGCAGATCACCTACAATTGTAACAATACATTGCCCTGTACTAGAACTGTAATTCAGGAGTATTCAGCCTATTAATAAAAATGACTGAACTGCTGTACAAGATGAAATTTTCACTATTTATATATTTACAAGATTTGTATATTTATGTGCTCATAGTATTGTTAATTCTCGATCAATGTACAGTGACCTTTAAAAAAAAAAAAGATTTGTATATTTATATATTCATATTTAATTTCATTCTCTATCCATTTACAGTCACTGTAAAAATTCCTTTGTATATGTATATGCTCAGAATTCCCTGCACACAACATATTACATGGCTGTGAGATATATGTACCTGACTATTTGTTAGTTCTTTTTAATAATGGTGCACTCTGAAATCTGCGAGCCTTTGTGCTACTCAAGTTTATGCAGGTTTAAGGAAAATTGAGCACATGGACTTGTGAATTCCACACAGAGTGTATAATCACCTATCTTATGTCTACATTATATTTTCCTAATAATATGATTTTCCTTTTTGAATTTTGATTTAGATTTCAGAGGGCGCATGTTGTTATGTAATATGACTGTTTAAATTGTTGTAGGATAGAATTGCTTGTTAATGCTTGTTAAATTGTTGATAAAATTGTTGATATTATTGAAAGTGTTTATAGTACAACCAGAGGGGGACTGAAAAGGAAAAAAAAAACTTAGTGTTATTAAATGTTACATTTCGAAAACCTCTGGATTTACTCTTTGTGCTTACCAATGTTAATGTATTTATTTCCAAATATGGAAATTCTATGGGTGAAGGTAAAAAGGTGCATGTCAATGGTGATTTGTATGCCATGTAAGAGTTTTTAAATGTTTTACATATTTTATATAATTTTAATGGAATATTTCTTAAAGATTAAATTTTGAATATTTTGAAATTTAAATTCTGAATACCATGTCATATGTTTTAAATATTTTATATATTTTTTATATTCCTAATAGAATACTGTCACATAAAATATTTTATATGATTTATATATTTCTAAGAGAATCAATAAATTTGTAATTGTTGAATTTAAAGGAAAAAAAAATTTGAGGTCACCTCAGTCGTCCAATTCCCCAATAGTTACTCAGCATGTGAACATTCTTCCACTAGGAGTCTCCTCCTAGTTCGAGTGAACAAGTGAGCCGGTCATCAAGGTAAATTATAGTTTTTTTTTAATTTTTGTGGATGTCAAACTTAGGAAATGTGTCAGATTTGGACAGTGAAAATTTTGTTGTGACGTCATGGGTGATGAGCGGCTCACAAATGGTAGCAGAGCGTGGTTGGACGTAGTCCTGGCCACCTCTGAACCGAAATTTGGAAATCGATGAGGTGACCTCTATATCTTAGTTGGGCAGGTTCTGTCAGTTGTGATGTGTTACTAGTGTTGTAAATCTTGGTCTTTGGGTGCGGTTGCCGGGCCGGGACTCCTGGGGGGTTGTGCACAGCCTGGTGATTCCTGATTATGTCTTTGAGGGTGTTGTTAAGTGTTTGTTTGTTTGTTTGTTTGTGCTCTTGTGTTGTCATTGTCTTTGTTGTCTTTTAGTACATCATCTTGGTCTTGGTTGTTGTTTTATGGGATACGAGATATGGTCAAGGGTAGTTGGTTTGGTGCATAAGTGCAAAAATACGTTGTTGGTCATTTTATGCGGAGTCTAAACATTGACAGAGTAACAGGTAACCAGCTGTATTGTTGTAAAATTGTTATCTGGGCGAGTTGGACTATGAGCTGTTGATAGCCGGCTGCAGGGTGGAATGTGGTTGTTGTCGTTGGCGTAATCTGATAAACCCGTCCTTGTTTATTTAAATGTAACTGTTCTATGTCTGATATGTCAATTTCACGGTCGACCTGGTTTGTGCATCAGCTGATTGAACTTTGGTTATTAAATGGCCATGCTGCGTTCCCCTGTTAGGATTAATTAGTATGGTATTTGAATTGAGTATGGTTTGTTAGACGAGACGGTGAAAAGTAAACCCCCCTTGGTAGTTACACTGTATTCGGAAAGGTAAGAGAAGGGATGGATGTTCGCCGGCCCTCTGCGCGGTCTTCTCTGCCTTGTGAATCGGGTCCGCCCTCCCTAGTGTGGGGAGGTGGGCCAGTCATGTGTCAAGGATTGATGATGCCTTGTTTGCTGAACATGGCTGGTCGGTCCACGAGGTGGACGGTTCTCGAAGGGTACTCGCATATCAAGGTTGTAGCACTTTGTTAGCCTTCGGGCGTGAATATGTGAGTACCAGGGAGAGTAAAGTGGTGGTCACCGGAGAGGGTGACGTGTTGGGGGCGGTCCCGAGAGTTTGGCATGGGGGAGGGTACTCGCGTGGTGGATGGTCGCGGTGTGGTATTGTTTACCCCAATTAGAATTGGTTAGGGTCCTCGGGTTGGTTTTCGAGGGGCTTCACTGGAGGGATTGTGTTTTATGGTTTTACTTTTTAGCGTTTTATTGTTATAAAGTTTTATCGGTATTTTAGCTCCTCTCCTTTCCTTTCTTCTTTCCTTTGCTTTAGGTCGCGACAGCTTACACTCCCCGTATCTTCTACACTTACACACACCCAGCTACACACACACCTTGTCCTTCTTTCTGGTGTCTTTCGTTTTCAACTTCGCCTGGTTTTACCTTTTTTTGGTTTTTAGTCAGTCCCCGCTTTTCCTCCGGTGGTGGCAGTCCCGGTGTCGTCCAACCCGTTGGACTCCTTTTGTTGTGAGGGTATGCCGTATCTAGCCGTTACGGCAAGGGTTTGTTATATTGAATCTGGGCAATGGTCATCCGTCTGTGTAGTTCACGCATTTTGTGGCCTCTCCCGCCATCTATGAGACGTTATGGCAACTCACGAAATTGTCATTATTGAATTGCGGCATAGATGCCGTCCTTGGTTTGTGAACGCTGTCGCTATCTGTCTGAGACTTCGGTCAACAGTAACTTTCGTTCCCGCTACTAGAGTGAGCCTACAGTACTTCGTCGTGGTGTATAGTGCGCCGGCGGAAGTCGGTAGGTTGGATATCAGCTGTGTGCATGCTGGTCAGCTGTTCACGACGCCACGTGTTTGTGGACTGTTAGAGAGAGCTGTTCTCATCAAGAGCTCTCTGGGAGATCGGCGTTTGAAAAGTTGTTTTATTTTTTTTAAGGCCTGGGTTTTTTTTAATTAATCATGGCAGGCTAAGTGTAAAGGGTGCCGGCGGGTCTCTGGGCTGGCAGCCGTGATCCTGTGAAGACCGAGATGTGATTTATGTGTGAGTAAATTGCAAGTGACACTTTGCAAACTTGTACAGGTATGGAAAAATAAAAATTATTAAATTTTTGCCTGGGATGTGCTTTCGCGCTGCTTGTTTTTGGAGTCAAGTGAGGCCTGGCCGGTTTTTCACAAACAAAAAAAATAGGAACAATAGTTGCTTAATTCTGGATGTTTTTTTGTTACTTCACTATATACAGAGAATATAATGGGCAGGTTCCTGCAGTCATTGCAAAATTTTGAACGCAAGTTTTGTTAACAGAAAAGTCTGGTGAACTTTAGTAGTTTCTTATGTGACTAGTTTCTTATTCGACAGTAATAGCTTATGTGCAAAATATTTACCAAAAAAAAAAAAAAAACACAATAATAAAAAACTTAAGAAAATGTGTTAGGAATTTGGCCAGGGTGCTCATGGGCCGAGTGAAGCAAAATTCAGCCGAGTTCCTTAAATGCTCATATTCAGTGTGTTCATAGAAAATGTCTTGTGTTTTAATTGTGGAAGCATGTAATTTCTTGTATACCCTTTTTTTACTATAATCTGTGTGGAACTTATATTGTGGCTGCCTTTTATTGGAACTTGTAAATCTGATTATGAAAAGAGTTGCAGATCACCTACAATTGTAACAATACATTGCCCTGTACTAGAACTGTAATTCAGGAGTATTCAGCCTATTAATAAAAATGACTGAACTGCTGTACAAGATGAAATTTTCACTATTTATATATTTACAAGATTTGTATATTTATATGCTCATAGTATTGTTAATTCTCGATCAATGTACAGTGACCTTTAAAAAAAAAAAGATTTGTATATTTATATATTCATATTTAATTTCATTCTCTATCCATTTACAGTCACTGTAAAAATTCCTTTGTATATGTATATGCTCAGAATTCCCTGCACACAACATATTACATGGCTGTGAGATATATGTACCTGACTATTTGTTAGTTCTTTTTAATAATGGTGCACTCTGAAATCTGCGAGCCTTTGTGCTACTCAAGTTTATGCAGGTTTAAGGAAAATTGAGCACATGGACTTGTGAATTCCACACAGAGTGTATAATCACCTATCTTATGTCTACATTATATTTTCCTAATTATATGATTTTCCTTTTTGAATTTTGATTTAGATTTCAGAGGGCGCATGTTGTTATGTAATATGACTGTTTAAATTGTTGTAGGATAGAATTGCTTGTTAATGCTTGTTAAATGGTTGATAAAATTGTTGATATTATTGAAAGTGTTTATAGTACAACCAAAGGGGGACTGAAAAGGAAAAAAAAAGACTTAGTGTTATTAAATGTTACATTTCGAAAACCTCTGGATTTACTCTTTGTGCTTACCAATGTTAATGTATTTATTTCCAAATATGGAAATTCTATGGGTGAAGGTAAAAAGGTGCATGTCAATGGTGATTTGTATGCCATGTAAGAGTTTTTAAATGTTTTACATATTTTATATAATTTTAATGGAATATTTCTTAAAGATTAAATTTTGAATATTTTGAAATTTAAATTCTGAATACCATGTCATATGTTTTAAATATTTATATATTTTTATATTCCTAATAGAATACTGTCACATAAAATATTTTATATGATTTATATATTTCTAAGAGAATCAATAAATTTGTAATTGTTGAATTTAAAGAAAAAAAAATTTGAGGTCACCTCATTCGTCCAATTCCCCAATAGTTACATAGCATGTGAACATTCTTCCACTACGAGTCTCCTCCTAGTTCGAGTGTACAAGTAAGCCGGCCTTCAAGGTAAGTTGTAGTTTTTTTTTAATTTTTTGTGGATGTCAAACTTAGGAAATGTGTCAGATTTGGACAGTGAAAATTTTGTTGTGACGTCATGGGTGATGAGCGGCTCACAAATGGTAGCAGAGCATGGTTGGACGTAGTCCTGGCCACCTCTGAACCGAAATTTGGAAATGGATGAGGTGACCTCTATATCTTAGTTGGAGAGGTTCTGTCAGTTTTGATGTGTTACTAGTGTTGTAAACCTTGGTCTTTGGGTGCGGTTGCCGGGCCGGGACTCCTGGGGGGTTGTGCACAGCCTGGTGATTCCTGATTATGTCTTTGAGGGTGTTGTTAAGTGTTTGTTTGTTTGTTTGTTTGTTTGTGCTCTTGTGTTGTCATTGTCTTTGTTGTCTTTTAGTACATCATCTTGGTCTTGGTTGTTGTTTTATGGGATACGAGATATGGTCAAGGGTAGTTGGTTTGGTGCATAAGTGCAAAAATACGTTGTTGGTCATTTTATGCGGAGTCTAAACATTGACAGAGTAACAGGTAACCAGCTGTATTGTTGTAAAATTGTTATCTGGGCGAGTTGGACTATGAGCTGTTGATAGCCGGCTGCAGGGTGGAATGTGGTTGTTGTCGTTGGCGTAATCTGATAAACCCGTCCTTGTTTATTTAAATGTAACTGTTCTATGTCTGATATGTCAATTTCACGGTCGACCTGGTTTGTGCATCAGCTGATTGAACTTTGGTTATTAAATGGCCATGCTGCGTTCCCCTGTTAGGATTAATTAGTATGGTATTTGAATTGAGTATGGTTTGCTAGACGAGACGGTGAAAAGTAAACCCCCCTTGGTAGTTACACTGTATTCGGAAAGGTAAGAGAAGGGATGGATGTTCGCCGGCCCTCTGCGCGGTCTTCTCTGCCTTGTGAATCGGGTCCGCCCTCCCTAGTGTGGGGAGGTGGGCCAGTCATGTGTCAAGGATTGATGATGCCTTGTTTGCTGAACATGGCTGGTCGGTCCACGAGGTGGACGGTTCTCGAAGGGTACTCGCATATCAAGGTTGTAGCACTTTGTTAGCCTTCGGGCGTGAATATGTGAGTACCAGGGAGAGTAAAGTGGTGGTCACCGGAGAGGGTGACGTGTTGGGGGCGGTCCCGAGAGTTTGGCATGGGGGAGGGTACTCGCGTGGTGGATGGTCGCGGTGTGGTATTGTTTACCCCAATTAGAATTGGTTAGGGTCCTCGGGTTGGTTTTCGAGGGGCTTCGCTGGAGGGATTGTGTTTTATGGTTTTACTTTTTAGCGTTTTATTGTTTTATCGGTATTTTAGCTCCTCTCCTTTCCTTTCTTCTTTCCTTTGCTTTAGGTCGCGACCGATTACACTCCCCGTATCTTCTACACTTACACACACCCAGCTACACACACACACCTTGTCCTTCTTTCTGGTGTCCTTTCGTTTTCAACTTCGCCTGGTTTTATCTTTCTTTTGGTTTTTAGTCAGTCCCCGCTTTTCCTCCGGTGGTGGCAGTCCCGGTGTCGTCCAACCCGTTGGACTCCTTTTGTTGTGGGGGTGTGCCGTATCTAGCCGTTACGGCAAGGGTTTGTTATATTGAATCTGGGCAATGGTCATCCGTCTGTGTAGTTCACGCATTTCCTGGCCTCTCCCGCCATCTATGAGACGTTACGGCAACTCACGAAATTGTCATTATTGAATTGCGGCATAGATGCCGTCCTTGGTTTGTGAACGCTGTCGCTATCTGTCTGAGACTTCGGTCAACAGTAACTTTCGTTCCCGCTACTAGAGTGAGCCTACAGTACTTCGTCGTGGTGTATAGTGCGCCGGCGGAAGTCGGTAGGTTGGATATCAGCTGTGTGCATGCTGGTCAGCTGTTCACGACGCCACGTGTTTGTGGACTGTTAGAGAGAGCTGTTCTCATCAAGAACTGTCTGGGAGATCGGCGTTTGAAAAGTTGTTTTATTTTTTTTAAGGCCTGGGTTTTTTTTAATTAATCATGGCAGGCTAAGTGTAAAGTGTGCCGGCGGGTCTCTGGGCCGGCAGCCGTGATCCTGTGAAGACCGAGATGTGATTTATGTGTGAATAAATTGAGGAACTCAATTGCAAGTGACACTTTGCAAACTTGTACAGGTATGGAAAAATAAAAATTATTAAATTTTTGCCTGGGATGTGCTTTCGCGCTGCTTGTTTTTGGAGTCAAGTGAGGCCTGGCCGGT
The DNA here is from genome assembly GCA_034769895.1 of Magicicada septendecula. Taxonomy (NCBI): domain Eukaryota; kingdom Metazoa; phylum Arthropoda; class Insecta; order Hemiptera; family Cicadidae; genus Magicicada; species Magicicada septendecula. The sequence goes on from CM068372.1 coordinate 111,167,030, forward strand.
TTTTCACAAACAAAAAAAATAGGAACAATAGTTGCTTAATTCTGGATGTTTTTTTGTTACTTCACTATATACTGAGAATATAATGGGCAGGTTCCTGCAGTCATTGCAAAATTTTGAACGCAAGTTTTGTTAACAGAAAAGTCTGGTGAACTTTAGTAGTTTCTTATGTGACTAGTTTCTTATTCGACAGTAATAGCTTATGTGCAAAATTTTTACAAAAAAAAAAACACAAAAATAAAAAACTTAAGAAAATGTGTTAGGAATTTGGCCAGGGTGCTCATGGGCCGAGTGAAGCAAAATTCAGCCGAGTTCCTTAAATGCTCATATTCAGTGTGTTCATATAAATGTCTTGTTTTTTAATTGTGGAAGCATGTAATTTCTAGTATACCCTTTTTTTACTATAATCTGTGTGGAACTTATATTGTGGCTGCCTTTTATTGGAACTTGTAAATCTGATTATGAAAAGAGTTGCAGATCACCTACAAATGTAACAATACATTGCCCTGTACTAGAACTGTAATTCAGGAGTATTCAGCCTATTAATAAAAATGACTGAACTGCTGTACAAGATGAAATTTTCACTATTTATATATTTACAAGATTTGTATATTTATATGCTCATAGTATGGTTAATTCTCGATCAATGTACAGTGACCTTTAAAAAAAAAAAGATTTGTATATTTATATATTCATATTTAATTTCATTCTCTATCCATTTACAGTCACTGTAAAAATTCCTTTGTATATGTATATGCTCAGAATTCCCTGCACACAACATATTACATGGCTGTGAGATATATGTACCTGACTATTTGTTAGTTCTTTTTAATAATGGTGCACTCTGAAATCTGCGAGCCTTTGTGCTACTCAAGTTTATGCAGGTTTAAGGAAAATTGAGCACATGCACTTGTGAATTCCACACAGAGTGTATAATCACCTATCTTATGTCTACATTATATTTTCCTAATTATATGATTTTCCTTTTTGAATTTTGATTTAGATTTCAGAGGGCGCATGTTGTTATGTGATATGACTGTTTAAATTGTTGTAGGATAGAATTGCTTGTTAATGCTTGTTAAATGGTTGATAAAATTGTTGATATTATTGAAAGTGTTTATAGTACAACCAGAGGGGGACTGAAAAGGAAAAAAAAGACTTAGTGTTATTAAATGTTACATTTCGAAAACCTCTGGATTTACTCTTTGTGCTTACCAATGTTAATGTATTTATTTCCAAATATGGAAATTCTATGGGTGAAGGTAAAAAGGTGCATGTCAATGGTGATTTGTATGCCATGTAAGAGTTTTTAAATGTTTTACATATTTTATATAATTTTAATGGAATATTTCTTAAAGATTAAATTTTGAATATTTTGAAATTTAAATTCTGAATACCATGTCATATGTTTTAAATATTTTATATATTTTTTATATTCCTAATAGAATACTGTCACATAAAATATTTTATATGATTTATATATTTCTAAGAGAATCAATAAATTTGTAATTGTTGAATTTAAAGAAAAAAAAAATTTGAGGTCACCTCATTCGTCCAATTCCCCAATAGTTACTCAGCATGTGAACATTCTTCCACTAGGAGTCTCCTCCTAGTTCGAGTGAACAAGTGAGCCGGTCATCAAGGTAAGTTGTAGTTTTTTTTTAATTTTTTGTGGATGTCAAACTTAGGAAATGTGTCAGATTTGGACAGTGAAAATTTTGTTGTGACGTCATGGGTGATGAGCGGCTCAGTATAAAGAAAAAGAAATAAAATTAGATTTGTTTTACATAAATGCGAGTCGAGTGTGTTATTGATACAACCCTGAAACCTTGCTTGTATTACGCCGTTCGTGTGACGAACTCTGGAACTGAATTGTAAGGTGAGTTATCACGGGTAAGCAATAAATTAAATGTTATAAGTCTTTTAATAATGTGAGTAAGCACAAGGTTGCATTAAATAAATTCCATTACTGTATCACTTCTGATGCTTTATCAATTCATTTAACATATTTCTCCTCACAGGTCATTATTTGTTATAACTCGACATATTTGTTATATTATCATAAGCTTTGCTGTTATTCATCAATACTATCTTGGATGTTGGTTTTGTGATAATTCATATTTTTATTTTCACATTTATTTTCATCACCATATAATTATGCAATTATTTCTTAAATTCATCATCACCGTATGTTATAGTTTTCTATTCTTCTTCATTTTCACCATAATTAATTTTTAACATTGATTATACAATAGTTTGTAACATTTTTATGTTGGTTAGTTTCTTTTAATTATTTATTTAAGTAGTTGTTTCATTTATTATTATTATCTCCTTGTTTGTCATTTAATCATTATCTCTTTTCATTTATTATGCACTTTATGTAAGATGGATTGTTCATGATATCGTCTAGTCTTCGTCTGTTCCCGTAATTAGTTTATTTTCACTCGTAGTTGGTCTAATATGTTTCATTTAGGTTCACATAATTCTTCTTCTCTGGTTTGCTTCATTTGGTTATTTTAAACATCCGTCCTTCTTCTTCAATGGTTTATGGCTACTTGGTTTAACCGTGGTCGATTATCCTTGTCGATCTGTTTCCTCGGATTATTTTGGTGTCCAGATTGGTTTCTGTACTGGTGAAGTATCTACTTATCATACGGCTCTTCCACTTGGCTGCTACTAAATCTTCATTTGCTTCATGTTCTTCGATCCTTGTTTGAACTACTTCCGTCGTTGTTAATTCCTTTTTAATTAACAGGTATTGTAACTCTTCTAACATAAAATAGTCACTGGTATTTAACACTATTATAATCATTTCGTCATTTGCATTATTAACCAAATATTTTAATGATACATTACTTATTGATAATATATCAACATTGTATGGTGCATTTCAATCGCTGGTAGATTTAATTTAAATATATCTTTATTTAAGTTTATATTCATCATTTTATTATGATTTACTTTTAATATTTTAATTAAGTTCTTTCTATAATTTTTAAACTTAATTAATTCTCTCTGTTCATTAATAGGGAGGTTAAATATGTTAACCAACCCACCTTTAATCATCTCCATTTCTTCTTGTGTATTTCTTATTTTTTTTTGGACATATTTTTCCTATCTTCTTGGTCGTCGGAATAATTTGGTTCTTTTCACTTTTGGTGTTGATTTCTATGTGTTGAATATTTTGTTTGTCTCTGTTATGTTTATTTTCAGATCACAATGCTTTTGAATCTTCTTTATTTTCTGTTTGTTTACCATTATCTTCAGATTGTAGACTTAATTCTTCCATGGTTTCATCATTTTCTATTATCGCTTCTATTGATGGTTCACTCCTATTTTCTATTTCCTTATTTAATCGTTCCACGTTTGGTGTTTCTTCTATCGCCGGTTTGCCATCATTTTTTATTTCTTCCCTCCATAGTTGAATTTTTTCGGTGTTTTCTTTAATTCGCTTAGTGACGTCATCTATTTTATCCTCCATCTACTTGTTGTTCTCAGTCATTTGTTGGCATAATTTTAATTGTCTTCCTTCAGATCTGCTTTTAAAGTTTCGGTAGTTTCTTTCATTCTCCGAATTTTTCCATCATCATTCTCATCAAGTTGTCCAACTTCGTTTCTTCGGTTGCTACGGGTCTCTCAGTTTGGTTTACTTCTGGTTGGTTTTCTTGGGTATTAACTGTTGTAACTTCCATTTCAGTTGTTGGTTGTTCTTCCTGTACCTCCATGTTTGCTTCGGTGTTTGTCTGTTCGCGTTCTCCTTGTTTGGCCTGGTGTCTGGCATTGTGTCCATGTGTATGAGGCATGGTCGTTCTACTGTAATTGCCGGGCTAAAATAGGATAACTTAATTAAAATGTAATATTCACCTGTATATTTTTAAAGCCGCACTAATTGGTCGCCACTTTATAAATGAACTTTTCTTAAAATTGTTTTGTTTGTTCTATTTTTGTTGTATTCTAGTATTTCTCCTTTTTATAAGCCACTCGTCGCTGGCGTCAATTTAATACAAACTCAACTCTTCTCTTTTAAAACTTTTACTTGTTGTTGAATTAAACACTCGCGTTCATTATATATTCTTCAACTATTTTCTATTTATTTGTTTAATTGTTTAATTCGATTTTGAGTTTTTTGTTTATTCATATTTGAGTAATTATTTGGTTGTAGATCTGCTGATGAATGTAAACTGTTGCGTAGATCTCTTGACGTTAGTTCACTCTCCTGTTGAATAGTGTCGTCTGTGTGTGTCAGTGTATAGTCTTGACAAAGTTATTTTATGTAAATTAAACCTTCTCGTACCTGCGATGTTGTATTGGAAGTTCACTTGGTCACAGGTGGTTAATAAACTGTCAAGCTTTTGATCAAACAGTATATTAATGCTGTAAAAGCTTTTTGTAAACACTTTTAAATTTTACTTGGGCGCCATATGTGCTTTCGAAAGAAATGTCCCATAAAAAGAATTCTTCTGAATAAGTTAATAGTTAATTCTGATATTTTATAAATCAATAATTGATTAAATGGTTAGATCAAGATCATGCATTAAATTTCTGTTTATTTGTTTACTATAAAAATGCAACTCAATAATTAGTAATACTGATTAATTATTTGTTGAAAATTGTTGTTACTTTACAATTCAGTCTTTATTACTTGTTCTATAATAAATTCAATTAAATACATTCATTTGAAAATAACAAACGGATCACAGATCATCCGGTTTTTTACTTTTATGTAGCTCAGATCAGTTGCCATGAAAACTCTAGTTATAATCGATAGATTATTTATAATTGTTATTTGTCTCAAGGGTGACTTCTTTTAAGTTACAGAATAGAACGCCACAGACTTATTTTACAATGCTCTTATGATATATCATATTGTTAGGTTAGACACCTTTAGTTATTGAGAGTTAATAAACGAAAAGTTCGATTATTCTGAATAAATTTTAGATTAGTTATAAATACGTTAACACATGAAATCTTACATCGGAATATGTTAATTCCTCTAAATAACTTTAAAAGTGTTGGTTACTTATAGTATTATTGTTTTTTGCGTCAGTACACATGTGTATTATTCTATACTGTTATTGGCTAAAATATAAACAAAGTAAGTATTAGCACTGTACTCCCTGGTGATTAATCGCAATGATTAATTTATTAACACTTCTAACGATCTGATTCAATGACCGTGTTTACACTTCACTTGATTTCGCACATGAACGGGTTTATTTTCTTCTTGAATAAGCTACTGCTTTGGTTATGTTTGATAATTAACCTCGTTCTTTCACACGCACTTCTTGTAAAAAGTTCACTACTATTGTCAATGCACTGATTGAAATATACTTCTTCCTTCTCGTTGATTTATTAAATTTTGGATGATTAGTTGGCCTGAATTTGTTGTTGCTGGTTGAGTGAATTTAGACAAAATGCTTCTCTGTTTACAATGACAATCGTTTATATAGATTTTTCAGAAAGCCGCTTGGCGCTCTAGGAGTGTTTCTACAATCGTCCATGATTGGTCTGAAATTGTCATGATGACGTAACTCTATTTAGAGGCATTACATATTTGTATTTTGATCGTTGGTGTTCTTTGTTATTATTCCTTGTATTTAAACGAGATTCGCCAAATTTATGATGCTAACGTTTATATCTCAGTTATTACAATTTCAATTCGCGTTCTATTGCTCTCATTGTACAGCTTATTTATTTAGCTTTATTTTGACATGTCTTGATGCCAGTTTGGTCACAGTTATCATTAATATTTCTTTATTTTAATCTTACTAGTGCATTGTTTACATTCGTCGTCTGCTAAATGCTGCAAATCCGACTATTAATTTTTTTCTAATATTTGTTTAATTATTCTTAATTTCTAATTTGAACATGATTAATTGATTAAAAAGAATACCTTATTTTATATAAATGCTGCATTCAGCTGAACAATATTACTTATCTGTTTACATTTGTTGATTTACTAACATAAACTTCCATATTTTACTATTTTTATTTTAACATGTCCTTCTCATATCTTATTCTTATAACATCACACATGTGGTGGTGCTTTACATTCTCTTTATCATTGTCACGATTCTACTTCATTATGCTTAGTAGGGTTTCTATCTGATTCATTTCCTTGATTTAAATTGGTCATTCAGGGTCTGTTATCATCATGCCACAATGTTTTGCTCCCTGACTATTATTATATTTCTGCACACATTTTATTTACTTATGAAGTCATCTCAACACCTACAGTGCTTACATTTTTAGTTATTCTTAATTTATGATAATACATATTTGGCTTTCACATTATCTTTTACAGTTTGTGACTATTCCTAGCATAGTTCTCTATATTTGTCTCTTTTAAATCATTGCTTTGACTTGGATAAGCTAATGTGCTGTTTTTTATTCATAATATATAGTACAATACTATTCAAGTCAATTGTTAGTTTGCTTATTCTATTTGATTCTGTTTATCAAAGTTTTTTATTGAGCTTATTTGACAGTTTATGTGGGAATCTTATCTTGTCATTTCGTCTTTGTCATTCAGTTTACTTATGTTGTAGTGTCATTTAGTACTTGTAGTGGATTTATCACTGTTTACTTGAATTTCTTCTCTCCTTTCATTCTTTATTAGTTTATTATTTTTACTGTTACATTCATCCTGGTTACTCATTTATAGTTCTTTTAGTATTATTCACCCTTTTGGTGTTCATTATTATTATGGAACATTTTGTGATGTTACAATATATAGAGTTTATGGGGTCTAATCTAAGAAAGAGGAAAACTATACCCGAATATATGTCTAAACCTAGAAATTTTGTGGTACCGATACGCCAAGTGACTTTTAAAAATCCTTTAACAGCTATTTTATTTATGAGAGTACGAACTGGAATAGGAACCATTACTGCCTACTACCAACAGCAAACCCCACGGAGTGTTCCACCTAGTCTCCCTACATCTCAAGTTCCACCTGTTGTGAGAGTACCAACTGTTCGTTTTGTTCCTTTAGAAGAAACAGCACCTATGCCTGAACCTCCTACGTATGATGTACCCAAGAAGTCCTTATGAGGAGTCATCCTACCTATTACCTACCAATTACAGACCCAGATGTTCTGTTAGAGGGATGCGAAACCTTACGGTGTACTCTTATGGAAAGGATAACTGAGAAAGACATAAATGGTCATTCAAATTATACAGATGATGCAAGAGTAATAAGAGTGAAAATAATTAAGTTAGAGATAGATTTTACAACATAAATATATATAAGTATTTTGTGTGTAATATTTGGTATACTTGTTTTTATTAGTTAAGACATTTTATTATTTGGTATAAGGAATACTGTTATGATAGTCTACTGATCATCGTATGGTACAGTGGAAAACAAAATACAAGACACCAATTAAGTCACTAATCACCAGCTTTAATTATCACAATTAAACAGTTTATAATTAACTCGTACAATACTTTGTTATAATTGTCCACATGCAATAACACAGTCTATTAACAAAATTTCACACAATTATTAACACAATACTACTTCACTTTGACAAACACTCAATCCGCACTAGCGAAACTCGCTCACGTAACTGAACTGACAACCCGGCTGCTATGGCTTTATATAGGCCGCGCTAAGGTCCAGTACAACTTTCCCTCCTTACTGCACGGTGGCGGCTTAATGAGTATCTCAAGTGTTCCTGGAACTCACTAGAACCACCTAGTTGAATGATGCAACACCTACCATACTGGACAGGGGGATTGGAGCATGTTCTCAGCTGTTCTACGCGGTTCAATACCATACTCATGACACTGCCCCCACCTTAAGCCTGTTTGTCATGAACTGGCAAACCGTCTCTGAAGTAATACTTGGCCAGGCGATCTAGGTGGATGACCTTGTGGAGGATAATTCTCCAGTTCTTCGAATTCAGTCTTGTGTGATCCGAACATAAAGTTCCCAGGAATACGAGTCTTCCGCTCAACCGCTAATTTTGCTGGATCACTGCCGTTGCGTCATGTACTTGTAATAGGCGGAAGGCCTAGAGAAGCAAAAAATGTGCTGGGTCCAGTGAGACGGGACTTGCAATTAAAACTCGGTTGTTAAACAGCAATAACAATCTTTATTAAAGTATTTCCAATATTTTTTGTTTTAAATTTTGTTTTTGGCCAATTCTGTAACCCCAATATAAATTTAATAGGATTAAAAAAAAATTCATTAAAAACTTCTAATCCACTCCTTGACATCATAACATTCTTAAAATATACATATGTAACATCATAATTCATAATTCAATAATTTCTCATAAATACACATAAATACAACATCAATCAATATACTTACATAGAACACACATATACATATATATATATACCACACACACATGTTCACCTGGCCGACAGCCTATACATATATATTTTCACCATACCTCAGGAGAGTGTGGAAAACACCAGTATCTGTCACCAAGACCCCCATCCCAAACTACCGTAATCGGATAAAGTGCCCAGCAAGCATTAAAAACTTTTCATCTAAGAAGACAATTCCATTAACTGATCAGAGTATAACTGGGTTACAACAAACGAAATAATTACAAGAATTAGAAATGGCCGAAGTCAATTTGGCAATACAGCCCGAACAACTCTTAAGTTACAAGCATACAAAAATTTTAGGTTTTGTTCCCCCAAATAGTAAGGTGCCATCGCAAGGTCAACATGACTGCACGGTCTAATAAAATGGATATGTCTCAGCTTCTTTTATGCTCTTACAAAAATACAAATTTGAGCAAAAAACCCTAGTGGGACGTAACCACCAGAAAATAACATAGAACTGATACTGATTTTACAACTTTACATTTATACTTGAAGAAGTGAGAACCGGTAGTGCTCATATTAACAAAACTCAACAATTAATGCACTGGCTATGGCAGTAAAAAAAAAAAAGATGAAAATTTACTTATTACAGAATTATTAAACAGCTAACATAAATTTTATAAAATGTATAATAAAAATTTTAATAAAAATTGTATAATGTAAAACCTAATAAAACATATTTGAGGCGTTCATAGAGAATTGGGTTGACCTCAGGCATGGCCATGCGCCCGAACCAGATGCAACAAAATTTAACATGTCAGAGACCTGTGGATGAAGGCACCAACAGGTGACGGCCACAGGTTAAAGCACCACCAAACCTTTAAATTATTAAAAAAAAAAAACAAATACCCATATAGATAACTATATTTAAAACAAGAAATTCCCCCAACAAAGTACCCCGGCACCCATGCAAGCATAATTAACACCAATACAAATCAGTAACATATTCAGTTCCTCCCACTTTTGCAGTAAAAGAAAAATTTAACATCAAAATCAGGTGACGCATGACCCTGTCTGGGGTTACACTTACTCTGGGGGCGTTAGCATTTGTAAAGTGATACTGACAAAATTTATAACCCAAATGTCCCGCTGGACTTGTGCACAAACGAAACTTTTAACTGGAGCCATTCCAGGAATAATATCACATGTTCTAAATTGTAGCGGCCAAAAAATATTTCTTAAAGGCTTAAATGTCACCTGGTTATAGTCCGGCACAAAGGATGAGGGTATTGTAGAGTGTTGTCCATCTCTTCCTCCCGGCAGCCAAGACGGAAAGTCACTAGTTGAAAGGCATGGGTGGCAGATGATCGGCCACCTGCTGGAGCGAATCAAGTCATCGTCTTAATCAGGAACCCTGGACATTTATATATATGGGTAATTACTCAAGTGTTCAATAATTCACAATACCCCTTTTACTCCAGCATAACTCACACACCACAACATGCTCCGTTTTAAAAATTTTGAAATTTAAGTATACATTGAAACTCTCTTCTGTATAGAATTTATAATTAAATAAATAGTTATTCATAGACTGTTCGTCAACTAATTAATCACTTATTACAATTTCGATATGAGTTAGCAAACTTGAACAGGTTCATAAAGCACGTTCGTTTCAACAAAATTACAAAATAATTTTCTTACGCCCCTCTTGATATAATTAGAAAAAATATACAGACATATAAAACTGTAAAATACTGTATTTCAGCCAGTGTTAACGTTCAAGACATGAATAATCAGTAATTAACCTGTGCTCGCCACGTGGTAACTTAACGCATATATATCCCCTCGCATCGGCGTTGATTTTAAGTTAAATACAATTCTTTTTATCAAACAATAAGTAAAATACCTTAAACACTTGCAGAATCACAAATTGCAGAAACGACACATGTGACATTTTTGGCGGTATTGAGTTAAGAATGGAGTTTTTTTCAGTATTTCTGGGCGCATCGTTTAGTACAGAAATGACACATGTGCTATACTTTTAAGGCATTAAAATCTACTTGGAAAAATTCGTCCAATGCAGAAACAACACAAGTGAAATCACATGTGTTTTTTCTGCACTGGACGAATTTTTCTTTGTTCCTAGATTTAATTGGTACGCCTGCTTCCTTACCTGTTTTGATAGCAACAGCTGTGATTTATATGCATTATTGCGCAGCTGTTTATTGGAGCGAAAAGTCATTGAGGTTAGTGTTTGTTTACCTTTCCAAACATCAAACATCTTGTTACAATGTCGAGTGAAAGTGATTGTGGTGAAATTAGTGATAAGCCTAAGAAGAGGAAAGGAGTGACTAATGAAGAAACTTACAAAAGGAATGTAATAAAAAAAGCCAGAGTAAAAGGCGAATCCTACACGTCTTATAAAGGTAAAAATGTTCATGCTAAAATTCAGGATACGTTTAATTGTAAGTGTGCTGAAAGATGCTACTCTAATGTATCAGAGGAAAGTAAAAGCGATTTGTGGGAATATTTTTACTCCCTATGCAGCAAGAATGAACAAGATACTTTCCTACAAAGTTTAATTGAAAGAAGAGAACCAAAGAGAAGACGTAGGCCTAATGGCACTGAAAGACCCGAAGTTGACGAAAACGTTGAGGAAGACATGGAGCAAGAGGAAAGTAGGAATAAGGATAAGAGACAGTCTAAAGAAAAACATAACTTTTTTACTTATCATGTGAAAATTTATGGTCATATCCAAGAGGTATGTAACAATACCTTTATGAAACTATATGGCATTACAGTAAGTCGTGTTCGTCGTTTATGTAATCTTTTGATTGCTGGAAAAAGTTCACGTGATCTTAGGGGCAAATCGAGAAGCGGAAACGCTATTAAGGCGAAATTTGCCAATTGATCTATAACCACATAGCGAAATACGAGGTAAAAGAAACTCACTATGGCGGAAGGCAAGAAAAGTATTTGGACGCTAGATTAAGGATTAAGGTTATGCACAACATGTTTTTGGAAGCCAATCCAGAATGTAAAAACAAAGTGAAGTATGATTTTTTTAGGGAGTTTTTCAACGAAAATTTTAATTACAGCTTTGGAAGACCACAGATAGATGTTTGTAGTACCTGTGAAGTTTTCTCTATGAAAATGAAAGATAGAAACTTGAGTGACAATGCTACACGGAATGTAGCAGCTGAGCAAATGTTACATAAAAGGCGTGCGAAAAAGTTCTATAGCGCTCTACAAGTTGCATCGGCAAACGAGGATGACGATACTGTTGCACTTGCCTTTGACTTTATGGCAACACAACCCCTGCCTCGCATTCCAGTACAAGAGGTTTACTACTTGAGGCAACTGTCTGTAAATATTTTTTGTATTCATAACTTAAAAACGGACATAGCTGATTTGTATCTATATCATGAGGGACAAGCAAGTAAGTCACCAAACGAAGTATGTACTTTTTTGTGGCAATATATTCAAACTTTACCAAGTTCGGTGAAAAAACTCCATCTTTTCAGTGATGGCACAAGTGGAGAGAACAAAAACCACATGGTGATGCGGTTTCTTCTGAGCCTATGTGACACAGGAAGATTTGACTGCATCATTCATTATTTCCCGGTTCGAGGACACTCATTCATGCCTTGTGACCGTGATTTCGGTTCTCTAAAACGGTTTTTAAATAAAACAGACAGAATCTACTTGGTAGAACAATATGGTGAACTGTTCTTACGTTCAGGTAAGGAAAGCAGATTCAAATTACATTATGTTGAAACAGAGACAATAATAAACTTCCATACATGGTGGCCTAGATTCTACAAAAAGACAGTTTGCTCAGAAGAAATAGCAGGTCGTTGAATTCCAAAAATGGCCAAAGTAACTTTCAAGGTTTCAACTTATAGACAATTTATCTATAAGAATGAAAACAAAGGAACAGTTACAGCTAAGGAGTTCATAGGTGGTCTAACATCTAACACATTTTCCCTTGCCAAAACTGAAGCTGCACCTATTCTTCCGTCGTTAAAAGGTTATCCAATGGGCAAAATTCCAATCAATGCCAAAAAAATTGCTGATATAGGAAAGCTAAAAAATTACATTATTGGCTATGAAGATTTTTATGATGAAATTTTGAATTGGCCCTCAACAACAGCAGCTGACTGCAGTGATGACGTTGGCACAGCCCACGACGACTAACTGGTCGGTCTTACTTCATCACAAGGTTGATGATTCACAAAACCTGAGATTCTGTAAATACTTTTTCACTTCTATGTAGTTTGTATTCTATCAATAATACCTTGTAATTTGTAAATAAATATTGTAATATTCATTTATCACGTTTTTCTTTATTTAAAACCATTCAAACACATTCGGAAAATTTGTAGAGTGCATTAACGACACATGTGCAAAATTTTCAAACATAACGTATAGGCTTGTATAATGACAGATTGACATTAAATTTAGTTTGCACGGTGTCAGATAGTTAATTAAATACAAGGTAATTTTTCCAAAATTTTATTCCAAGCAATTTTGAAAAAAAAAATTTTTTTTGTTTTTCTCACAACAATGAAAATGTCACATGTGTCGTTTCTGAAATTTGTGATTCACTTACCGGAGAGTCACGTAGCGATTATCTATGCATAGTAGATAATAAAATACAAGATCCAAACTCAATGCTGCCGGGAGAATGCAAGGACAGTCGATGCCAAGTGCTAGACGAGAACTGGTTTGAGCAGCGACCGAAAAAACGTTACGTAGCGCTGACCCCAGAGCGCGCGCGGATCGGCATAGCGGACGTATTGATAATGAGGCAGGCGCCGCTAAGCTAATTAATTAACGAATACGGCAATGCCCGTCACATCGTTAACATAGAAAACAGCCGAGTTTTTTCCAAAACTCGGCACACCCTTACTCCAAAAGGGCAACAAGGTTGCCCAAGTAGAACTAAGGGGTACCCTGCAGTGTACCCCCCTTATAGTCTATACTCGAGTTGCTATCGGTATCCCCCCATGCATGGCTCCCGGGAGGGCAGAGACTCGGAACACTGCGGCCATTCCCATGCGACACTCTCTGCCATGCTGACCCCACGGGACAGCCCCAACACGTCACCCTCTGCGGTGACCATCACCTACTTCTTCCGGTCCCACTCACATACCCGTCCGAAGACCCAACAAGGTATCACCCACCTTGGTATGTGAGTGACCGAACTACCTCTCGTCCACCTCTTGGACCGACCAGCCATATGCACCAACAAGGCATCTCCATCCTTACCATATGGCTGGCCCACATCCCTACACTAGGGCGGACGGCCCCGCTTAGCCAGACAGAGAGGACCGCATCAAGGGCACGTGAACATCCAACCCTACTTTTACTTAACAAAAACACCATGGAATACAACTGGGAATGCGGCATGGCTCGGCCCTACAATGATCAACATCGAAATCAACAACTATTAACAACCAACAACAGCACACTATCACTCCATCTAACTGTTCGGAACAGGGGAAGACCACGACCCAAGTGCACTTTCGGCAAGGTCTCTAACTCCTTATCGATTTTTTTTCCTCTAACGGGAGGGGTAGGAAAATCGGGAAGACGAAACGGGGCAAGGATATTGAAGGCCAAGAGCGAGGACTAAGGGTAAGGACATGGTTCCCTCTGAAAAGGAGAATGACTGGAGAAAACCAAGGCTTGCGTGGGCAGGGGCGCAACCCTGAAGCAGATGAACACCACTGGGACTGTGGGGAACATCTACCCGCTACCCGTTAACCGCTTCTTCTCACCTTTCTATGACGGACTTTAGGTACTCGTTCCTTTCGGACACCACTCTGTGAGAAATTATCTCGCGTTGAGCTGTACTGGCTGGTTTCCTCTGAATCAGAATCAAGGCAACTTACCTCACTACTTTCACCCCGATTTGGATTATCCTCATCATCTAACTCCTCTGCTTCTACCTTCCCTGCTTCTCTTTCTTCCAATCCTTCCTCCTCTTCTACAATTTCCCATTTTTCATTCCCACAATCCAAATCGACATCACGACACTGCACCTCCTCAGCATCTTCCAGTTGCTCATCTGATCCATCTTCAACAGCATCTTCACCCAGCTCCTAACCGATTTCTGCATCACCCTCGTCACCAGCTCCTTCACAAACTTGTTCACTAACCTCTTCTCCAATCTCCTTTTCATCAACACATTCATCATCAACATCATCGCCATCACGTCCACTACCACCATCAGAAACCTGCACATCTTCATCATCCTCTAGTTGCTCACCTGGTCCACCTGAAACCTGAAACTTCTTTCCGTTCTTGGAATCCTCAACACTACTTACAGGAGGCGTCTGCACATCTTCGCACACTCCACAACGCTGCCACCAAATTTCTACTCAACTTCTACCTCATCCCTTCCACCACACTTGCAGCATGGACAGCCCCTTGTCCACCCGCAACCTCAGAAACTTTTGCAGCCTGGACATCCCCGTGTCCATCCGCAACCTCAGACTCTTCAGTCTCCCTAACACCTACAACTATACTTCCCTGTGCAGCATCTGCAGACCGCTCTTCTGCCTCTTCCTTCGATTCCACTCCTTCACCACTCTCAGCAACTACAACGTCCTCAACCTTTTCGACCCTGGAATCCAGCTGTCCAGGTTCATGTGCAATGACTAAATTAATTTCTACTGGCGATGGTAAAGATGGAAAGTCACATCAAGTGACTTCTCATATCCTGGCGTAGGCGATGATAATGTTACAGGACCTGGATCCCTCACGAACCGAGATGGAGATACCGGAACAAACTCTGCGGCATCCGGATTCAACCATGACGTCCTCTCTGACTCAGTATTAACAGACGTTTTCTTGTCGTCTTGTATTGATCCCACGAAATAATTCCCATCTTCTTCTTTCTCTTCGCCTTCTTCATCCACTACTCCCTTAGGCACTTGGACTTCATCTGAAACGTTTAAAGTTTCTTTTCTCTCCAAATAGGAATAACGCCTTGCTACCGGCTCCCTACTGGCCGATGTTGATTCCCTAATATAACTTCTTCTTCCCCTGTTAATTTCATACTTCTTTGTTTTCTGTGCTGTAGCTGTTGTTACCGTCTTTCCACTTGCCACCCCCTTGTAGCCTCCATTACTCCCGGAATATTCAGTTTTTCTGACAGTCTCTTGTGTTCTCCTCCAACCACCATGTTTGTCCTTTTTACCTCTTCCTAACAAACCACTGGAGTATTGGACATCTGTAGCAGCTCTTCCCCGGGACTCATCCCCCGCCTGGACAGTACTAGAAACTACACACAACCGGTCCAGATCCGCAAAACAACGGGGACGGTCCGCGAATATCAAACGAGATCTCTCTTGGGGATGCAGTCCTTCCAGAATTGCTTGTATTACTTCCGTCTCGGGCAACCCCAATCTTAATACCCGGGCAGCTTTCCTTACATCGTGCACGAAGTCCCGCAACGCCTCTCCGTTGGCCTGTAGACGATAGAACAAATCAAACTTAAGCTGGGCACGTCGTCGATATGGTATGAAGAAATCCAACACTTCCCCCATGGAAAGCGTCGACACTGCTGCCCCGACGCAGAGTGTTGGTGACCAGCCCTGCCAACAAACCCCGGCAATACGGGTATATAAGGGACAAGACCTCCCCATCGGACACCCCCGGGAAATCTGCCAACTGCAGGACCAGGTCCAAGAAAACCAGCAGCTGGTCCTCATCAACTCCATTCACCACCGAAAGTTTCTGGAGAACCCCTGAAATGGGGTGGGGCAATCTCTGGTAGCATACCGCCACCAGAATTGCACAATTCACAACACACAACAACCAAATATAAATCCTCACGAAACACCTAACACAAACCTAACTTACAACACATAGTCACAAAAACAGAAAAAACTCAAGTACTGACTCTTCCTTTGAGCGACCTCTGGGTTCCCTGGCGCTGCGAAAACCTGACCCACTCCAGAATCAACTCTCCGTCAGCCACCACACTCAAGAGGAGAAACACATCAGACACTAATATAGACCAACAATCCACACCACCGAACAACTACCACAACATATAACATTTCAACAAAGACATTTATTATAAACTGCAGACTAAATCTGGTCAATGACAGTACCGACTTCCGGTCGGGCCATACCGCATCCAGCTAACCTCACGCGCTATAACTTCCATAAGTATTTATAAGGCAGCCCCTTCTCCCGGCAATTCCCCCGTGATCTCCGGTAAGGTCCAATCTCAACAAGAAAAAAACCCCAACTAAAACGCATGCCACGTGGCGGCATCAGGTTTACAATTCCAAATCAAATAACAATTATTCATTGACAATACATATACCCATAAAATACTAAACCTGCCATTGCATCTACCTCTGTATTCATTTTCAAAAGTTTTGAAGTTTTTCTTTTTTAAACTATTTCCGAGTTTGCAAGCCCCGTCACACCCAAGGACCCAAGGATTCGACCCTAGAATCAACCACGCTCTGCTACCATTTGTAACCCCTCTTTCTATTTTCATGCTTTATAATTTTTTTTTTTTTTTTTTTTTTTTTTTTTTGAAAGAGGGGCCACTAGTTATTTAAAACTAGGCGGAAGGCCTAGAGAAGCAAAAAATGCGATGGGTCCAGTGAGACGGGGCTTGCAATTAAAACTCGGTTGTTAAACAGCAATAACAATCTTTATTACAGTATTTCCAATATTTTTTGTTTTAAATTTTGTTTTTGGCCAATTCTGTAACCCCAATATAAATTTAATAGGATTAAAAAAAAATTCATTAAAAACTTCTAATCCACTCCTTGACATCATAACATTCTTAAAATATACATATGTAACATCATAATTCATAATTCAATAATTTCTCATAAATACACATAAATACAACATCAATCAATATACTTACATAGAACACACATATACATATATATATATATACCACACACACATGTTCACCTGGCCGACAGCCTATACATATATATTTTCACCATACCTCAGGAGAGTGTGGAAAACACCAGTATCTGTCACCAAGACCCCCATCCCAAACTACCGTAATCGGATAAAGTGCCCAGCAAGCATTAAAAACTTTTCATCTAAGAAGATAATTCCATTAACTCATCAGAGTATAACTGGGTTACAACAAATGAAATAATTACAAGTATTATAAATGGCCGAAGTCAATTTGGCAATACAGCCCGAACAACTCTTAAGTTACAAGCATACAAAAATTTTAGGTTTTGTTCCCCCAAATAGTAAGGTTCCATCGCAAGGTCAACATGACTGCACGGTCTTATAAAATGGATATTTCTCAGCTTCTTTTATGCTCTTACAAAAATACAAATTTGAGCAAAAAAACCTAGTGGGACGTAACCACCAGAAAATAACATAGAACTGATACTGATTTTACAACTTTACATTTATACTTGAAGAAGTGAGAACCGGTAGTGCTCATATTAACAAAACTCAACAATTAATGCACTGGCTACGGCAGTAAAAAAAAAAATGAAAATTTACTTATTACAGAATTATTAAACAGCTAACATAAATTTTATAAAATGTATAATAAAAATTGTATATTGTAAAACCTAATAAAACATATTTGAGGCGTTCATAGAGAATTGGGTTGACCTCAGGCACGGCCATGCGCCCGAACCAGATGCAACAAAATTTAACATGTCAGAGACCTGTGGATGAAGGCACCAACAGGTGACGGCCACAGGTTAAAGCACTCCCAAACCTTTAAATTATTTAAAAAAAAAACAAATACCCATACAGATAACTATATTTAAAACAAGAAATTCCCCCAACAAAATACCCCGGCACCCATGCAAGCATAATTAACACCCATACAAATCAGTAACATTCAGTTCCGCCCACTTTTGCAGTAAAAGAAAAATTTAACATCAAAATCGGGTGACGCATGACCCTGTCTGGGTTTACACTTACTCTGGGGGCGTAAGCATTTGTAAAGTGATACTGACAAAATTTATAACCCAAATGTCCCGCTGGACTTGTGCACAAACGAAACTTTTAACTGGAGCCATTCCAGGAATAATATCACATGTTCTAAATTGTAGCGGCCAAAAAATATTTCTTAAAGGCTTAAATGTCACCTGGTTATAGTCCGGCACAAAGCATGAGGGTATTGTAGAGTGTTGTCCATCTCTTCCTCCCGGCAGCCAAGATGGAAAGTCACTAGTTTAATGGCATGGGTGGCAGATGATCGGCCACCTGCTGGAGCGAATCAGGTCATCGTCTTAATCAGGAACCCTGGACATTTATATATACGGGTAACTACTCAAGTGTTCAATAATTCACAATACCCCTTTTACTCCAGCATAACTCACACACCACAACATGCTCCGTTTTAAAAATTTTGAAATTTAAGTATACATTGAAACTCCCTTCTGTATAGAATTTAGAATTAAATAAATAGTTATTCATAGACTGTTCGTCAACTAATTAATCACTTATTACAATTTCGATATGAGTTAGCAAACTTGAACAGGTTCATAAAGCACGTTCATTTCAACAAAATTACAAAATAATTTTCTTACGCCCCTCTTGATATAATTAGAAAAATATACAGACATATAAAACTGTAAAATACTGTATTTCAGCCAGTGTTAACATTCAAGACATGAATAATCAGTAATTAACCTGTGCTCGCCACGTGGTAACTTAACGCATATATATCGCCTCGCATCGGCGTTGATTTTAAGTTAAATACAATTCTTTTTATCAAACAATAAGTAAAATACCTTAATCACACTTACCGGAGAGTCACGTAGCGATTATCTATGCATAATAGATAATGAAATACAAAATCCAAACTCAATGCTGCCGGGAGAATGCAAGGACAGTCGATGCCAAGTGCTAGACGAGAACTGGTTTGAGCAGCGACCGAAAAAACGTTACGTAGCGCTGACCCCAGAGCGCGCGCGGATCGGCATAGCGGACGTATTGATAACGAGGCAGGCACCGCTAAGCTAATTAATTAACGAATACGGCAATGCCCGTCACATCGTTAACATAGAAAACAGCCGAGTTTTTTCCAAAACTCGGCACATACTGATGACCGAAACACCACTAGATGGCCTTACTCTGTTTGGTACTCATCAACAACCTCTTGCGTAACTTCTTCTTCAGCAACTTTTACCTCGGACGCTTCTATTAACTCAGGAACAAACAAGGGGTTTTCCTTGACACCCATAGTTGGCTTTCCAATCACTTCTTTTGCTGTTGCACATATTTGTACTTCCTCTGCTAGTTCTTCCTCCATTTCCACCTGCAATAGGAAAGGTTCCCTCTTGACCAGACTTGTTGACATCTTCTTTGGCCAATGTCACTTGCTCAATCGAATGGTAGGCAGACCCTGTCATTTTAGCCATGCGAAGCTTTATCTTCTCTTAACCAACCTTCAGGACATTGTCTCTTAAGTCCACAACGAATCCTTAGGCATTCATAATGTCTGTGCCAAGAATCACTTCATCAACAATGTCTGCAACAAGCACTTGGTGACTAAATTTGAGAAGACCCAGGCATACACGTGCGTCTATCTTTCCTAACACATTGACGGAGCTTGTAGTCACAGTCTGTATTGTACAAGAGCAAATTTGAGTCCGTCGGTTGCTGATTAAGTCAAGGTGCACAATAGACACTGTAGCGCCCATGTCAACTGTAAATGATGTTTGTTCACCTTGCGCATTAATAATCAGGTTTCCACTAGTCTTATGCAGTGTAGAAACTGTGTGCTGTTCTGGGGCTTTACTTCTCCAATTAGTGCGATCACTCCCTTCTCTCGGTATTTTCTTCTCCCAACAGTCTACCTGTAGATGACCATGTTTCCCACAGTTGTAACACCTCAGTCTTTATCCTTTGGTTCGAAAGATTGTAGTGGCACTGCTGACTTCTTAAACTGTTGTTCTTGAATTGTCTCTTTATTCTGTCCATTATAATGATACTGTGATATTGGATCCATTTGGCTACAATTTGATGGCATACTTTGATTAATGTAGGTCGCCGACTTGGCAGCTCCAAAACAGATCGTCTGATTCATTATCATGCCGTGCCAGTCTTAACTCTTGTTGTAATTGACTATCTCTGATACCGTCAATAAACACAATGAGAGAAATCCATTTCCGGAAGACCTCCGATTCTTCGGGATAAACCAATCTCGTCAGTCAGTTGACATTCACTTCAAACTCTTGAAGGCTCTCCCCTGAACGCTGTTGCCTCGCTTTAACTTGAACACAGTACACTTTGCACAAATGCTGGCCACTGTACCGTAATTCCAGATCTTTTGTTAATTCGGCATAGCTGTTCTGACTGTCAGATAGCACTTTCTGTATTAGTTTTGCGGCAGGCCCTTTTAAAGCAAGAATTAGTGAAAGTCGTTTCTTCCGTCCATTTATTTAAGCGAGCTGCAGCTTAAAATTGGCGAATATAAGTTGCCCAGTGCGTGTTTCCATCAAAGGTTGGGGCCTTGACATGAACTGTCCCAACCGCAGGCAAGGTGACTTTCTCTATTGTCTTTTCTGTCTTTATCATTGGTACAGGCTGTTCAAAAGATTGTTTTGGTTGTATCTTCATGAACTGCTCTCTTATATTTGCCATTGAGATTATACTGCAGATATTTTATTTGACATGGGTTCTTCTGTGACAGATATTTTTGTAGACATAAATTCTTCAACACTTCAAAACAGATTTTTCTACTTCAGCTATTTTTAATGTCATTGATTCTTGTACTTCTGATATTTTATTAACTTGTTTATTAAGCTCACCTCATAGCAGACACAATTCTGCTGTACTACAGTATGTTCTTGCATGTGTTTCTGCTCCTGTATTAATGGTTTGATGTCTTCTGTCTCCTGTCTACGTTTCTTATGTTGTCGTTTTTCTGCTTCTTCTCTGTCTTCTTTTTGTCGTCTTTCTGCTTCTTCCTGTGTCTGACACAGGAGCGTTTGGAAAGCTTCCATCATCTGACTGGCATCCATGTTTACAGATTAATTATGAATTTACACTAGCCTTTTCCACTGTTAACGATTCTGTCGCACTTCTGACCCACTGTTACGATGGTCTACTGATCGTCGTATGGTACAGTGCAAAACAAAATACAAGACACCAATTAAGTCACTACTCACCAGCTTTAATTATCACAATTAAACAGTTTATAATTAATTCATACAATACTTACAGTTAGATTTGAACACAAGCAATAACAATGTCTATTAATAGAGTTTCACACAATTATTAACACAATACTACTTCACTTCGACAAACACACTCAATCCACACTAGCTAAAATCGCTCCATAACTGAACTGACAACCCGGCGGCTTGAATGATGCAACACCTACCACACTGGACAGAGGGAGTGAAGCAAGTTCTCAGCTGTTCTACACGGTTCATTACCATACTCGTGACAATACAGTGTATTAGAAATGTTATCGTGTCCCTAATTATCAGTAAGCATTATCACTTATCACGACTATGACCGCGACCACAAAGTAGATAATGACTATTAAGTTGTTAGATAGACCTTGGTGTTGATATTTTATTTTAATTTTGCAATGGATTCTGCAAAGAAGTTGTCCATGTCCACAACCCCAACAACTATGCTTAGAGCTCTAACAGTATCAAATTTGGTAGATAATTGGTCTGGAGATGGTCCTGTATCAGTGATGGAATTCTTTAATAAAATGGAGCTTGCTGCTAAGTCGGGAAATTGGTAGGACAGTGATAAAATTATAGTCAAGCTTACAGGATCAGCTGCATTATTCTTAACGAGTATTGAGGAAGCTATCCATAGTGAGACCACTTATCAACAGTTTCGAGAAATTTTTGTTGAACGATTTAAAATTAAACACCTTGACCAATTTCACTACAGCACTTTACAGAATGCAAGTCAATACAAGCACATGACACCTGAACAATTTTCCGACAGGTGCAGACATTATTGTGCTAGAACAATTAGGCAGATTTCTGAACCCACTCAACAGGCTCTAATAAACAAAAAAGCCGAGAGACGTATGCTAGCTGCATAGATTTATGGTCTTTATGATGTTGTAGGTAAACAAGTAGGTACAGAATGCATTCAACCCTCACTGAGGCTATACAGATAGCCACAATAGTGTCCGATGTTGAAGCAACAGAAGGATAAAAGGTACAACATAAATACGGTGACCATTTTGCTATATGTTTCAATTTAAGGAACCTGGTCACATTGTGAAAAACTGTCGTCAGCATAAACAGTTACATGTAGTGGTAGTTACAAGAAAAATAATAAAGTTCCTCAAAACATTCACGCTGATTCAATTTTTGACGGTGCATAGTGACTCAACTTCTAAGAACAGGAATGTGCTATTTCTAAGAACAGGCTGAATTACGTGTTACTGAGTTATAAACAAGTGCAAAAGTGTGTGAAAACTCCATACGGAATGTGTCCCCTCCGTGTATCAACATACCAGCATCTGAGAGTAGCAGCTTATAACGGTACAAAGTCCCTGCTATGTTTATTTTAAATACTCGCGCCACGTGAAAGGGCGATTTAGACAGAATATGTGATGGGTGAGTATATGCTCCTAGATAAAATAAAAAGATTATTAAAATTATGTGACATGTTTGTAATTAATTTTAGAGTTTTTAATTAATTGATTGATTGTATTATATTTAGATTTCAAAACTTGTGTCACTTTGTATTTTTTTATTGCAGTTATTTTAATTTCTTTATAGATCACAATTTAACGTCCTCTAAAATAAAGAGATTATTAAATTTATGTGACATGTTTGTATTTCCTCATTTTTCTTTGTTATATCCACAACTCCCCCACACTAGATACTAGTTCACTTGGTCTACTTATGTATTTATCGAATTCCTGTTCTCTTGCGCGCACCATGTAGCCAGTATTTAACACTTAGCACATACTGTTACAACCGAGTCATTGTACTTTTAACGTGCAACTGCCCAACAGTAAAATTTTTAAAACATAATCGTTTGTAATTACCTTTTTTAATGTCATTTTAGTTACATTTCACCCGAGGCACTGCTGACAATGTTTTCACTCCACTACATTTTTTACCAAGGCACGGCCTTTTTGAGTCATTGCCCCTGTCGCTGTTGTCCGTACTGTTTGATGATAAGATTGTTACTGCTTGTAATAATTTTAATTACATTTTTGCGCCAAAGTCCTAACTTCTGCTCTCTCTGATGTTCAACTCCAGACTGTCTGACGCTATGCACAAGCGTCCCACCGCAGCTCTTGCGCTATACCGATGCACTTTCCAGGCCAGTCACGTATAAAAAATCTCACGCTACTTAACGTTTCTCACACACAAAAATCTGTTTCAGAATGATCACTGTTGCACACCACTATACAAAAATTATCCCGATTAGCGCTTTCAAGCTTCACAGCCCATCGTCAGATCGGAATGGACAGGAAATATGTGTATGATTATACAAGTAAGTACCAGTCAAGGATAAAACAAATGATGAAACAGATAACGTTTATAGAAGAAAATAAGAAAAAGTATTTGTTGGAAAGTAATCCAACAGCACCAACTTTTAAAAGTCAGGTTAAGATACATAAAGAAGGAAAACCAATTAGACCGATTGTTTCTTTTATTAATGCACCTATTTATAAATTATCAAAGGAAGTTAGCAGAGTACTGAAAGAGAAATATGAATTTGGGACAAAATACAACATAGAGAATAATATACAATTGATAGAAAATATTAGGATTAATGTAAATACAAAATTGATATCACTGGATGTTAAGGACATGTTTACCAATATCACAGTAAATAAAGTTATTAAGTTAATAAACGATAATAATATGGGAGAATACAGGTATAAAAAGCAGTTGATGAAAGTAATTAAAGAATGTGTAAATCAGAACTATTTTAGGTTTAATAACAAGTTTTATATACAGAGAAAAGGTTTACATATGGGGTCTTCATTATCCCCTATTCTTGCTGAAATATACATGAATGATTTTGAAAAGCAATTAATAACTTCCACTAAGTATAAAGACAATATAAAATTATGGTCTAGATATGTTGATGATGTATTAGTAATTTGGGAAGGAAGCATAGAAGAAGTGCATGAGTTTATAAATGAGGTAAATAATAAGGATAAAAACTTACAATTTAAAGAAGAGATAGGAGGTAAGAAAATAAATTACTTACATTTAAACATAGAAATTAAAGATAATGAGAAACTACAGTTTGGGATATTTAGGAAAGAGTCGTATTCTGATATAATAATACCAAGAGAGTCTTACCACCCATATAGATATAAAATGGCGGCAATCAATTCATTTTGTTACAGAGCTCAGAAGTGTTTAAAAGAGACCGAATCAAAAGATAGGGAGTGAAAAACGATAAAGGGAATTGTAAGGAATAATAATTATAACACCAACATAGTGGATAAAGTTATGAAAAGGGTTAACATACAAAAAGCTAAAATAGAACCAGAACAAAAGAATTATGCAGGGTCATTGACATACATAGGTTCACATACAAGAAAAATTATAAAATGTTTTAATAAATATGGAGTAGATATAGCTATTAAAAAATGTGAAACGGTATTTGATAAGATAAGGTATAAGAATATAGAAAAAATTCCAGTATTACAGAAAAGCGGAATTTATAAATTAAATGTAAAGACTGCAACAAAGTGTACCTAGGTGAGACAGGAGGAAAATTCGTATGCAGGTTGTCTGACCACAAACGTGGAGAAGGTAACAGAACAACCAATTCGTTATACGCAAGACATTTCATAGAAGACAACCATAAGTTTGTTAATCCTTTGGAAGAATACGAAATTGTAAAAGTAATAAATAACACAGTTGAAAGGAAGCTTAGAGAGGAGTTAGAAATATTGAAAGAAAGAGAAAAAAGGTTAGACAACTTAATTAATATTAAAATTAAATTTGATAATGAAGAAATATTTTATAACATGATAAAGAAGTAAATGATAGAGGACAGATAGATAAGATTAAGAATTATATTGCATAGTACTAATTGGATGTTTTAAAATAAGGGTGTGTGACTGACCCACGTGTGTGGAGAGGAAGAGGGTAAGCTTAAAAGGATGCACACACACACACACACACACACACACAACACTGAAACACAAGGAATTTGCTAGAAAAATATGTAACTGTACAGATGGTGGGACAGGGTTTAGGGGGTGGGGAAGGGTCAATTATATTATAGCTTGTTGTGTGTGAGCAGGGTGGTGGAGAGGAGTGAAAGGTTTGTTTTCACATATTTCCTGTCTATTCCGATCTGACGATGGGCTGTGAAGCTTGAAAGCGCTAATCGGGATAATTTTTATATAGTGGTGTGCAACAGTGATCATTCTGATTGTGATTTCAACCACTAACACAAATTTCTTCATTAAACGTCTGTTAAGATGTGCAATCGACTACAGGTAATGGACAACAACAATGAGGTAATAAACGACAACAATAAGGTAAGTAAAGTTTTTAAATATCTTAAGTTAAAAGTTAAATTGAAGAGGGTTTTAAGTAAAAATGGTTTAATAAACAATGTCTGGATAATAATGTCATCCCAAAGTACGCTCAAGTTAAAATTAAAAATAAGAACAGTGTAGCCAATAAAGTAAAAGAACAAAGCGAGAAGTTGTAAATAAAACTGGAAATAAGGTCACACTACGGCTTAATCAATAGATATAATAGGGAATTATATGGCAGACACATAGAATTGTTAAGAATATACTCTTATGTAGAGTTAGAAGAAATATTATATAATTTTGGTTTGGGGTACGTAGAAAAGAAATTGGAAAAGAAAATTAAAAAAATGGTAGATAAGTTAAATAAATTAATAAGAAAGAACGAAGTAAAAAAGGAACACCTCTCTAAGAATAACTATGAAAAAAGAGTAATAAACTTTACAGAGGAAAATTTCAATACAGAAGAAAAAGAAATGTTAGCAAAAGGCTTAAAATACGCACCGCCACCAGAATTAAATCAAGAAAAAACGATTATTGAATGCGAAAGCATAATACAAAAACTAGGAAATGAAAATGATAAAAAAAGAATAAAGTGGGAAGTAGGGAATGTAGTAGATAAAATATTTAAGAAAAGTTTGTATAGATGATGAACAAAAAATCAAATCAACTGTAACTAAACTAAAGAATAAAATAAAGAAGAATGATATTATAGTTACGAAGGCGGACAAAGGAAATACAATGGTACTACTGAGAAAGGACGAAAACATAAAGAAAACGGAAGAATTTATAAGGGAAGGACCAAACGAGGAAATAAAGTATGATTATACAAGTAAGTACCAGTCAAGGATAAAACAGATGATGAAACAGATAACATTTATAGAAGAAAATAAGAAAAAGTATTTATTGGAAAGTAATCCAACAGCACCAACTTTTAAAAGTCAGGTTAAGATATATAAAGAAGGAAAACCAATTAGACCGATTGTTTCTTTTATTAATGCACCTATTTATAAATTATCAAAGGAAGTTAGCAGAGTACTGAAAGAGAAATATGAATTTGGGACAAAATACAACATAGAGAATAATATAAAATTGATAGAAAATATTAGGATTAATGTAAATACAAAATTGATATCACTGGATGTTAAGGACATGTTTACCAATATCACAGTAAATAAAGTTATTAAGTTAATAAACGATAATAATATGGGAGAATACAGGTATAAAAAGCAGTTGATGAAAGTAATTAAAGAATGTGTAAATCAGAACTATTTTAGGTTTAATAACAAGTTTTATATACAGAAGAAAGGTTTACCTATAGGGTCTTCATTATCCCCTATTCTTGCTGAAATATACATGAATGATTTCGAAAAGCAATTAATAACTTCCACTAAGTATAAAGACAATATAAAATTATGGTCCAGATATGTTGATGATGTATTAGTAATTTGGGAAGGAAGCATAGAAGAAGTGCATGAGTTTATAAATGAGGTAAATAATAAGGATAAAACTTACACTTTAAAGAAGAGATAGGAGGTAAGAAAATAAATTACTTAGATCTAAACATAGAAATTAAAGATAATGAGAAACTACAGTTTGGGATATTTAGGAAAGAGTCGTATTCTGATATAATAATACCAAGAGAGTCTTACCACCCATATAGATATAAAATGGCGGCAATCAATTCATTTTGTTACAGAGCTCAGAAGTGTTTAAAAGAGACCAAATCAAAAGATAGGGAGTGAAAAACGATAAAGGGAATTGTAAGGAATAATAATTATAGCACCAACATTGTGGATAAAGTTATGAAAAGGGTTAACGTACAAAAAGCTAAAATAGAACCAGAACAAAAGAATTATGCAGGGTCATTGACATACATAGGTTCACATACAAGAAAAATTATAAAATGTTTTAATAAATATGGAGTAGATATAGCTATTAAAAAATGTGAAACGGTATTTGATAAGATAAGGTATAAGAATATAGAAAAAATTCCAGTATTACAGAAAAGCGGAATTTATAAATTAAAATGTAAAGACTGCAACAAAGTGTACCTAGGTGAGACAGGAGGAAAATTCGTATGCAGGTTGTCTGACCACAAACGTGGAGAAGGTAACAGAACAACCAATTCGTTATACGCAAGAAATTTCATAGAAGACAACCATAAGTTTGTTAATCCTTTGGAAGAAAACGAAATTGTAAAAGTAATAAATAACACAGTTGAAAGGAAGCTTAGAGAGGAGTTAGAAATATTGAAAGAAAGAGAAAAAAGGTTAGACAAAATAATTAATATTAAAATTAAATTTGATAATGAAGAAATATTTTATAACATGATAAAGAAGTAAATGATAGAGGACATATAGATAAGATTAAGAATTATATTGCATAGTACTAATTGGATGTTTTAAAATAAGGGTGTGTGACTGACCCACGTGTGTGGAGAGGAAGAGGGTAAGCTTAAAAGGATGCACACACACACACACACACACACACACACACACACACACACAAAACACTGAAACACAAGGAATTTGCTAGAAAAATATGTAACTGTACAGATGGTGGGACAGGGTTTAGGGGGTGGGGAGGGTCATTTATATTATAGCTTGTTCTGTGTGAGCACGGTGGTGGACAGGGGTGAAAGGTTTGTTTTCACATATTTCCTGTCTATTCCGATCTGAAGATGGGCTGTGAAGCTTGAAAGCGCTAATCGGGATAATGTTTATATAGTGGTGTGCAACATGATCATTCTGATTGTGATTTCAACCACTAACACAAATTTCTTCATTAAACGTCTGTTAAGATGTGCAATCGACTACAGGTAATGGACAACAACAATGAGGTAATAAACGACAACAATAAGGTAAGTAAAGTTTTTAAATATCTTAAGTTAAAAGTTAAATTGAAGAGGGTTTTAAGTAAAAATGGTTTAATAAACAATGTCTGGATAATAATGTCATCCCAAAGTACGCTCAAGTTAAAATTAAAAATAAGAACAGTGTAGCCAAAAAAGTAAAAGAACAAAGCGAGAAGTTGTGGATAAAACTGGAAATAAGGTCACTCTACGGCTTAATCAATAGATATAATAGGGAATTATATGACAGACACATAGAATTGTTAAGAATATACTCGTATGTAGAGTTAGAAGAAATATTATATAATTTTGGTTTGGGGTACGTAGAAAAGAAATTGGAAAAGAAAATTAAAAAAATGGTAGATAAGTTAAATATATTAATAAGAAAGAACGAAGTAAAAAAGGAACACCTCTCTAAGAATAACTATGAAAAAAGAGTAATAAAATTTACAGAGGTAAATTTCAATACAGAAGAAAAAGAAATGTTAGCAAAAGGCTTAAAATACGCACCGCCACCAGAATTAAATCAAGAAAAAATGATTATTGAATGCGAAAGCATAATACAAAAACTAGGAAATGAAAGTGATAAAAAAAGAATAAGGTGGGAAGTAGGGAATGTAGTAGATAAAATATTTAAGAAAAGTTTGTATAATTCAAAAAATGAACAAAAAATCAAATCAACTGTAACTAAACTAAAGAATAAAATAAAGAAGAATGATATTATAGTTACGAAGGCGGACAAAGGAAATACAATGGTACTACTGAGAAAGGACGAAAACATAAAGAAAACGGAAGAATTTATAAGGGAAGGACCAAACGAGGAAATAAAGTATGATTATACAAGTAAGTACCAGTCAAGGATAAAACAGATGATGAAACAGATAACATTTATAGAAGAAAATAAGAAAAAGTATTTATTGGAAAGTAATCCAACAGCACCAACTTTTAAAAGTCAGGTTAAGATATATAAAGAAGGAAAACCAATTAGACCGATTGTTTCTTTTATTAATGCACCTATTTATAAATTATCAAAGGAAGTTAGCAGAGTACTGAAAGAGAAATATGAATTTGAGACAAAATACAACATAGAGAATAATATAAAATTGATAGAAAATATTAGGATTAATGTAAATACAAAATTGATATCACTGGATGTTAAGGACATGTTTACCAATATCACTGTAAATAAAGTTATTAAGTTAATAAACGATAATAATATGGGAGAATACAGGTATAAAAAGCAGTTGATGAAAGTAATTAAAGAATGTGTAAATCAGAACTATTTTAGGTTTAATAACAAGTTTTATATACAGAAAAAAGGTTTACCTATAGGGTCTTCATTATCCCCTATTCTTGCTGAAATATACATGAATGATTTTGAAAAGCAATTAATAACTTCCACTAAGTATAAAGACAATATAAAATTATGGTCTAGATATGTTGATGATGTATTAGTAATTTGGGAAGGAAGCATAGAAGAAGTGCATGAGTTTATAAATGAGGTAAATAATAAGGATAAAAACTTACACTTCAAAGAAGAGATAGGAGGTAAGAAAATAAATTACTTAGATCTAAACATAGAAATTAAAGATAATGAGAAACTACAGTTTGGGATATTTAGGAAAGAGTCGTATTCTGATATAATAATACCAAGAGAGTCTTACTACCCATATAGATATAAAATGGCGGCAATCAATTCATTTTGTTACAGAGCTCAGAAGTGTTTAAAAGAGACCAAATCAAAAGATAGGGAGTGAAAAACGATAAAGGGAATTGTAAGGAATAATAATTATAGCACCAACATTGTGGATAAAGTTATGAAAAGGGTTAACATACAAAAAGCTAAAATAGAACCAGAACAAAAGAATTATGCAGGGTCATTGACATACATAGGTTCACATACAAGAAAAATTATAAAATGTTTTAATAAATATGGAGTAGATATAGCTATTAAAAAATGTGAAACGGTATTTGATAAGATAAGGTATAAGAATATAGAAAAAATTCCAGTATTACAGAAAAGCGGAATTTATAAATTAAAATGTAAAGACTGCAACAAAGTGTACCTAGGTGAGACAGGAGGAAAATTCGTATGCAGGTTGTCTGACCACAAACGTGGAGAAGGTAACAGAACAACCAATTCGTTATACGCAAGAAATTTCATAGAAGACAACCATAAGTTTGTTAATCCTTTGGAAGAATACGAAATTGTAAAAGTAATAAATAACACAGTTGAAAGGAAGCTTAGAGAGGAGTTAGAAATATTGAAAGAAAGAGAAAAAAGGTTAGACAATTTAATTAATATTAAAATTAAATTTGTTAATGAAGAAATATTTTATAACATGATAAAGAAGTAAATGATAGAGGACATATAGATAAGATTAAGAATTATATTGCATAGTACTAATTGGATGTTTTAAAATAAGGGTGTGTGACTGACCCACGTGTGTGGAGAGGAAGAGGGTAAGCTTAAAAGGATGCACACACACACACACACACACACACACACACACACACACACATACACACACACACACACACACACACTAAACACTGAAACACAAGGAATTTGCTAGAAAAATATGTAACTGTACAGATGGTGGGACAGGGTTTAGGGGGTGGGGAGGGTCATTTATATTATAGCTTGTTCTGTGTGAGCATGGTGGTGGACAGGGGTGAAAGGTATGTTTTCACATATTTCCTGTCTATTCCGATCTGAAGATGGGCTGTGAAGCTTGAAAGCGCTAATCGGGATAATGTTTATATAGTGGTGTGCAACATGATCATTCTGATTGTGATTTCAACCACTAACACAAATTTCTTCATTAAACGTCTGTTAAGATGTGCAATCGACTACAGGTAATGGACAACAACAATGAGGTAATAAACGACAACAATAAGGTAAGTAAAGTTTTTAAATATCTTAAGTTAAAAGTTAAATTGAAGAGGGTTTTAAGTAAAAATGGTTTAATAAACAATGTCTGGATAATAATGTCATCCCAAAGTACGCTCAAGTTAAAATTAAAAATAAGAACAGTGTAGCCAAAAAAGTAAAAGAACAAAGCGAGAAGTTGTGGATAAAACTGGAAATAAGGTCACTCTACGGCTTAATCAATAGATATAATAGGGAATTATATGACAGACACATAGAATTGTTAAGAATATACTCGTATGTAGAGTTAGAAGAAATATTATATAATTTTGGTTTGGGGTACGTAGAAAAGAAATTGGAAAAGAAAATTAAAAAAATGGTAGATAAGTTAATAAAATTAATAAGAAAGAACGAAGTAAAAAAGGAACACTTCTCTAAGAATAACTATGAAAAAAGAGTAATAAACCTTACAGAGGTAAATTTCAATACAGAAGAAAAAGAAATGTTAGCAAAAGGCTTAAAATACGCACCGCCACCAGAATTAAATCAAGAAAAAACGATTATTGAATGCGAAAGCATAATACAAAAACTAGGAAATGAAAATGATAAAAAAAGAATAAGGTGGGAAGTAGGGAATGTAGTAGATAAAATATTTAAGAAAAGTTTGTATAATTCAAAAAATGAACAAAAAATCAAATCAACTGTAACTAAACTAAAGAATAAAATAAAGAAGAATGATATTATAGTTACGAAGGCGGCCAAAGGAAATACAATGGTACTACTGAGAAAGGACGAAAACATAAAGAAAACGTAAGAATTTATAAGGGAAGGACCATACGAGGAAATAAAGTATGATTATACAAGTAAGTACCAGTCAAGGATTAAACAAATGATGAAACAGATAACATTTATAGAAGAAAATAAGAAAAAGTATTTATTGGAAAGTAATCCAACAGCACCAACTTTTAAAAGTCAGGTTAAGATATATAAAGAAGGAAAACCAATTAGACCGATTGTTTCTTTTATTAATGCACCTATTTATAAATTATCAAAGGAAGTTAGCAGAGTACTGAAAGAGAAATATGAATTTGGGACAAAATACAACATAAAGAATAATATAAAACTGATAGAAAATATTAGGATTAATGTAAATACAAAATTGATATCACTGGATGTTAATGACATGTTTACCAATATCACAGTAAATAAAGTTATTAAGTTAATAAACGATAATAATATGGGAGAATACAGGTATAAAAAGCAGTTGATGAAAGTAATTAAAGAATGTGTAAATCAGAACTATTTTAGGTTTAATAACAAGTTTTATATACAGAAAAAAGGTTTACCTATGGGGTCTTCATTATCCCCTATTCTTGCTGAAATATACATGAATGATTTTGAAAAGCAATTAATAACTTCCACTAAGTATAAAGACAATATAAAATTATGGTCTAGATATGTTGATGATGTATTAGTAATTTGGGAAGGAAGCATAGAAGAAGTGCATGAGTTTATAAATGAGGTAAATAATAAGGATAAAAACTTACAATTTAAAGAAGAGATAGGAGGTAAGAAAATAAATTACTTACATTTAAACATAGAAATTAAAGATAATGAGAAACTACAGTTTGGGATATTTAGGAAAGAGTCGTATTCTGATATAATAATACCAAGAGAGTCTTACCACCCATATAGATATAAAATGGCGGCAATCAATTCATTTTGTTACAGAGCTCAGAAGTGTTTAAAAGAGACCGAATCAAAAGATAGGGAGTGAAAAACGATAAAGGGAATTGTAAGGAATAATAATTATAACACCAACTTAGTGGATAAAGTTATGAAAAGGGTTAACATACAAAAAGCTAAAATAGAACCAGAACAAAAGAATTATGCAGGGTCATTGACATACATAGGTTCACATACAAGGAAAATTATAAAATGTTTTAATAAATATGGAGTAGATATAGCTATTAAAAAATGTGAAACGGTATTTGATAAGATGAGGTATAAGAATATAGAAAAAATTCCAGTATTACAAAAAGCGGAATTTATAAATTAAAATGTAAAGACTGCAACAAAGTGTACCTAGGTGAGACAGGAGGAAAATTCGTATGCAGGTTGTCTGACCACAAACGTGGAGAAGGTAACAGAACAACCAATTCGTTATACGCAAGACATTTCATAGAAGACAACCATAAGTTTGTTAATCCTTTGGAAGAATACGAAATTGTAAAAGTAATAAATAACACAGTTGAAAGGAAGCTTAGAGAGGAGATAGAAATATTGAAAGAAAGAGAAAAAAGGTTAGACAATTTAATTAATATTAAAATTAAATTTGATAATGAAGAAATATTTTATAACATGATAAAGAAGTAAATGATAGAGGACAGATAGATAAGATTAAGAATTATATTGCATAGTACTAATTGGATGTTTTAAAATAAGGGTGTGTGACTGACCCACGTGTGTGGAGAGGAAGAGGGTAAGTTTAAAAGGATGCACACACACACACACACACACACACACACACACACACACACACACACACACACACACACAAACACACACACACACACACAACACTGAAACACAAGGAATTTGCTAGAAAAATATGTAACTGTACAGATGGTGGGACAGGGTTTAGGGGGTGGGGAAGGGTCATTTATATTATAGCTTATTGTGTGTGAGCAGGGTGGTGGAGAGGGGTGAAAGGTTTGAAATTGTTTTCACATATTTCCTGTCTATTCCGATCTGACGATGGGCTGTGAAGCTTGAAAGCGCTAATCGGGATCATTTTTATATAGTGGTGTGCAACAGTGATCATTCTGATTGTGATTTCAACCACTAACACAAATTTCTTCATTAAACGTCTGTTAAGATGTGCAATCGACTACAGGTAATGGACAACAACAATGAGGTAATAAACGACAACAATAAGGTAAGTAAAGTTTTTAAATATCTTAAGCTAAAAGTTAAATTGAAGAGGGTTTTAAGTAAAAATGGTTTAATAAACAATGTCTGGATAATAACGTCATCCCAAAGTACGCTCAAGTTAAAATTAAAAATAAGAACAGTGTAGCCAAAAAAGTAAAAGAACAAAGCGAGAAGTTGTGGATAAAACTGGAAATAAGGTCACTCTACGGCTTAATCAATAGATATAATAGGGAATTATATGACAGACACATAGAATTGTTAAGAATATACTCGTATGTAGAGTTAGAAGAAATATTATATAATTTTGGTTTGGGGTACGTAGAAAAGAAATTGGAAAAGAAAATTAAAAAAATGGTAGATAAGTTAAATAAATTAATAAGAAAGAACGAAGTAAAAAAGGAACACCTCTCTAAGAATAACTATGAAAAAAGAGTAATAAACCTTACAGAGGTAAATTTCAATACAGAAGAAAAAGAAATGTTAGCAAAAGGCTTAAAATACGCACCGCCACCAGAATTAAATCAAGAAAAACCGATTATTGAATGCGAAAGCATAATACAAAAACTAGGAAATGAAAATGATAAAAAAAGAATAAAGTGGGAAGTAGGGAATGTAGTAGATAAAATATTTAAGAAAAGTTTGTATAATTCAAAAAATGAACAAAAAATCAAATCAACTGTAACTAAACTAAAGAATAAAATAAAGAAGAATGATATTATAGTTACGAAGGCGGACAAAGGAAATACAATGGTACTACTGAGAAAGGACGAAAACATAAAGAAAACGGAAGAATTTATAAGGGAAGGACCAAACGAGGAAATAAAGTATGATTATACAAGTAAGTACCAGTCAAGGATAAAACAGATGATGAAACAGATAACATTTATAGAAGAAAATAAGAAAAAGTATTTATTGGAAAGTAATCCAACAGCACCAACTTTTAAAAGTCAGGTTAAGATATATAAAGAAGGAAAACCAATTAGACCGATTGTTTCTTTTATTAATGCACCTATTTATAAATTATCAAAGGAAGTTAGCAGAGTACTGAAAGAGAAATATGAATTTGAGACAAAATACAACATAGAGAATAATATAAAATTGATAGAAAATATTAGGATTAATGTAAATACAAAATTGATATCACTGGATGTTAAGGACATGTTTACCAATATCACAGTAAATAAAGTTATTAAGTTAATAAACGATAATAATATGGGAGAATACAGGTATAAAAAGCAGTTGATGAAAGTAATTAAAGAATGTGTAAATCAGAACTATTTTAGGTTTAATAACAAGTTTTATATACAGAAAAAAGGTTTACCTATAGGGTCTTCATTATCCCCTATTCTTGCTGAAATATACATGAATGATTTTGAAAAGCAATTAATAACTTCCACTAAGTATAAAGACAATATAAAATTATGGTCTAGATATGTTGATGATGTATTAGTAATTTGGGAAGGAAGCATAGAAGAAGTGCATGAGTTTATAAATGAGGTAAATAATAAGGATAAAAACTTACACTTCAAAGAAGAGATAGGGGGTAAGAAAATAAATTACTTAGATCTAAACATAGAAATTAAAGATAATGAGAAACTACAGTTTGGGATATTTAGGAAAGAGTCGTATTCTGCTATAATAATACCAAGAGAGTCTTACCACCCATATAGATATAAAATGGCGGCAATCAATTCATTTTGTTACAGAGCTCAGAAGTGTTTAAAAGAGACCAAATCAAAAGATAGGGAGTGAAAAACGATAAAGGGAATTGTAAGGAATAATAATTATAGCACCAACATTGTGGATAAAGTTATGAAAAGGGTTAACATACAAAAAGCTAAAATAGAACCAGAACAAAAGAATTATGCAGGGTCATTGACATACATAGGTTCACATACAAGAAAAATTATAAAATGTTTTAATAAATATGGAGTAGATATAGCTATTAAAAAATGTGAAACGGTATTTGATAAGATAAGGTATAAGAATATAGAAAAAATTCCAGTATTACAGAAAAGCGGAATTTATAAATTAAAATGTAAAGACTGCAACAAAGTGTACCTAGGTGAGACAGGAGGAAAATTCGTATGCAGGTTGTCTGACCACAAACGTGGAGAAGGTAACAGAACAACCAATTCGTTATACGCAAGAAATTTCATAGAAGACAACCATAAGTTTGTTAATCCTTTGGAAGAATACGAAATTGTAAAAGTAATAAATAACAGTTGAAAGGAAGCTTAGAGAGGAGTTAGAAATATTGAAAGAAAGAGAAAAAAGGTTAGACAATTTAATTAATATTAAAATTAAATTTGATAATGAAGAAATATTTTATAACATGATAAAGAAGTAAACGATAGAGGACATATAGATAAGATTAAGAATTATATTGCATAGTACTAATTGGATGTTTTAAAATAAGGGTGTGTGACTGACCCACGTGTGTGGAGAGGAAGAGGGTAAGCTTAAAAGGATGCACACACACACACACACACACACACACACACACACACACACACACACACACAAAACACTGAAACACAAGGAATTTGCTAGAAAAATATGTAACTGTACAGATGGTGGGACAGGGTTTAGGGGGTGGGGAGGGTCATTTATATTATAGCTTGTTCTGTGTGAGCACGGTGGTGGACAGGGGTGAAAGGTTTGTTTTCACATATTTCCTGTCTATTCCGATCTGAAGATGGGCTGTGAAGCTTGAAAGCGCTAATCAGGATAATGTTTATATAGTGGTGTGCAACATGATCATTCTGATTGTGATTTCAACCACTAACACAAATTTCTTCATTAAACGTCTGTTAAGATGTGCAATCGACTACAGGTAATGGACAACAACAATGAGGTAATAAACGACAACAATAAGGTAAGTAAAGTTTTTAAATATCTTAAGTTAAAAGTTAAATTGAAGAGGGTTTTAAGTAAAAATGGTTTAATAAACAATGTCTGGATAATAATGTCATCCCAAAGTACGCTCAAGTTAAAATTAAAAATAAGAACAGTGTAGCCAAAAAAGTAAAAGAACAAAGCGAGAAGTTGTGGATAAAACTGGAAATAAGGTCACTCTACGGCTTAATCAATAGATATAATAGGGAATTATATGACAGACACATAGAATTGTTAAGAATATACTCGTATGTAGAGTTAGAAGAAATATTATATAATTTTGGTTTGGGGTACGTAGAAAAGAAATTGGAAAAGAAAATTAAAAAAATGGTAGATAAGTTTAATATATTAATAAGAAAGAACGAAGTAAAAAAGGAACACCTCTCTAAGAATAACTATGAAAAAAGAGTAATAAAATTTACAGAGGTAAATTTCAATACAGAAGAAAAAGAAATGTTAGCAAAAGGCTTAAAATACGCACCGCCACCAGAATTAATTCAAGAAAAAACGATTATTGAATGCGAAAGCATAATACAAAAACTAGGAAATGAAAATGATAAAAAAAGAATAAGGTGGGAAGTAGGGAATGTAGTAGATAAAATATTTAAGAAAAGTTTGTATAATTCAAAAAATGAACAAAAAATCAAATCAACTGTAACTAAACTAAAGAATAAAATAAAGAAGAATGATATTATAGTTACGAAGGCGGCCAAAGGAAATACAATGGTACTACTGAGAAAGGACGAAAACATAAAGAAAACGTAAGAATTTATAAGGGAAGGACCATACGAGGAAATAAAGTATGATTATACAAGTAAGTACCAGTCAAGGATTAAACAAATGATGAAACAGATAACATTTATAGAAGAAAATAAGAAAAAGTATTTATTGGAAAGTAATCCAACAGCACCAACTTTTAAAAGTCAGGTTAAGATACATAAAGAAGTAAAACCAATTAGACCGATTGTTTCTTTTATTAATGCACCTATTTATAAATTATCAAAGGAAGTTAGCAGAGTACTGAAAGAGAAATATGAATTTGGGACAAAATACAACATAAAGAATAATATAAAACTGATAGAAAATATTAGGATTAATGTAAATACAAAATTGATATCACTGGATGTTAATGACATGTTTACCAATATCACAGTAAATAAAGTTATTAAGTTAATAAACGATAATAATATGGGAGAATACAGGTATAAAAAGCAGTTGATGAAAGTAATTAAAGAATGTGTAAATCAGAACTATTTTAGGTTTAATAACAAGTTTTATATACAGAAAAAAGGTTTACCTATGGGGTCTTCATTATCCCCTATTCTTGCTGAAATATACATGAATGATTTTGAAAAGCAATTAATAACTTCCACTAAGTATAAAGACAATATAAAATTATGGTCTAGATATGTTGATGATGTATTAGTAATTTGGGAAGGAAGCATAGAAGAAGTGCATGAGTTTATAAATGAGGTAAATAATAAGGATAAAAACTTACAATTTAAAGAAGAGATAGGAGGTAAGAAAATAAATTACTTACATTTAAACATAGAAATTAAAGATAATGAGAAACTACAGTTTGGGATATTTAGGAAAGAGTCGTATTCTGATATAATAATACCAAGAGAGTCTTACCACCCATATAGATATAAAATGGCGGCAATCAATTCATTTTGTTACAGAGCTCAGAAGTGTTTAAAAGAGACCGAATCAAAAGATAGGGAGTGAAAAACGATAAAGGGAATTGTAAGGAATAATAATTATAACACCAACTTAGTGGATAAAGTTATGAAAAGGGTTAACATACAAAAAGCTAAAATAGAACCAGAACAAAAGAATTATGCAGGGTCATTGACATACATAGGTTCACATACAAGAAAAATTATAAAATGTTTTAATAAATATGGAGTAGATATAGCTATTAAAAAATGTGAAACGGTATTTGATAAGATGAGGTATAAGAATATAGAAAAAATTCCAGTATTACAGAAAAGCGGAATTTATAAATTAAAATGTAAAGACTGCAACAAAGTGTACCTAGGTGAGACAGGAGGAAAATTCGTATGCAGGTTGTCTGACCACAAACGTGGAGAAGGTAACAGAACAACCAATTCGTTATACGCAAGACATTTCATAGAAGACAACCATAAGTTTGTTAATCCTTTGGAAGAATACGAAATTGTAAAAGTAATAAATAACACAGTTGAAAGGAAGCTTAGAGAGGAGATAGAAATATTGAAAGAAAGAGAAAAAAGGTTAGACAATTTAATTAATATTAAAATTAAATTTGATAATGAAGAAATATTGTATAACATGATA
This sequence comes from Magicicada septendecula, assembly GCA_034769895.1. Lineage (NCBI taxonomy): Eukaryota > Metazoa > Arthropoda > Insecta > Hemiptera > Cicadidae > Magicicada > Magicicada septendecula. The sequence goes on from CM068372.1 coordinate 111,206,663, forward strand.
AAGAAGTAAATGATAGAGGACAGATAGATAAGATTAAGAATTATATTGCGTAGTACTAATTGGATGTTTTAAAATAAGGGTGTGTGACTGACCCACGTGTGTGGAGAGGAAGAGGGTAAGTTTAAAAGGATGCACACACACACACACACACACAACACTGAAACACATGGAATTTGCTAGAAAAATATGTAACTGTACAGATGGTGGGACAGGGTTTAGGGGGTGGGGAAGGGTCATTTATATTATAGCTTATTGTGTGTGAGCAGGGTGGTGGAGAGGGGTGAAAGGTTTGAATTTGTTTTCACATATTTCCTGTCTATTCCGATCTGACGATGGGCTGTGAAGCTTGAAAGCGCTAATCGGGATCATTTTTATATAGTGGTGTGCAACAGTGATCATTCTGATTGTGATTTCAACCACTAACACAAATTTCTTCATTAAACGTCTGTTAAGATGTGCAATCGACTACAGGTAATGGACAACAACAATGAGGTAATAAACGACAACAATAAGGTAAGTAAAGTTTTTAAATATCTTAAGTTAAAAGTTAAATTGAAGAGGGTTTTAAGTAAAAATGGTTTAATAAACAATGTCTTGATAATAATGTCATCCCAAAGTACGCTCAAGTTAAAATTAAAAATAAGAACAGTGTAGCCTAATAAAGTAAAAGAACAAAGCGAGAAGTTGTGGATAGAACTGGAAATAAGGTCACTCTACGGCTTAATCAATAGATATAATAGGGAATTATATGACAGACACATAGAATTGTTAAGAATATACTCGTATGTAGAGTTAGAAGAAATATTATATACTTTTGGTTTGGGGTACGTAGAAAAGAAATTGGAAAAGAAAATTAAAAAAATGGTAGATAAGTTAAATAAATTAATAAGAAAGAACGAAGTAAAAAAGGAACACCTCTCTAAGAATAACTATGAAAAAAGAGTAATAAACTTTACAGAGGTAAATTTCAATACAGAAGAAAAAGAAATGTTAGCAAAAGGCTTAAAATACGCACCGCCACCAGAATTAAATCAAGAAAAAACGATTATTGAATGCGAAAGCATAATACAAAAACTAGGAAATGAAAATGATAAAAAAAGAATAAGGTGGGAAGTAGGGAATGTAGTAGATAAAATATTTAAGAAAAGTTTGTATAATTCAAAAAATGAACAAAAAATCAAATCAACTGTAACTAAACTAAAGAATAAAATAAAGAAGAATGATATTATAGTTACGAAGCCGGACAAAGGAAATACAATGGTACTACTGAGAAAGGACGAAAACATAAAGAAAACGGAAGAATTTATAAGGGAAGGACCAAACGAGGAAATAAAGTATGATTATACAAGTAAGTACCAGTCAAGGATAAAACAGATGATGAAACAGATAACATTTATAGAAGAAAATAAGAAAAAGTATTTATTGGAAAGTAATCCAACAGCACCAACTTTTAAAAGTCAGGTTAAGATATATAAAGTAGGAAAACCAATTAGACCGATTGTTTCTTTTATTAATGCACCTATTTATAAATTATCAAAGGAAGTTAGCAGAGTACTGAAAGAGAAATATGAATTTGAGACAAAATACAACATAGAGAATAATATAAAATTGATAGAAAATATTAGGATTAATGTAAATACAAAATTGATATCACTGGATGTTAAGGACATGTTTACCAATATCACAGTAAATAAAGTTATTAAGTTAATAAACGATAATAATATGGGAGAATACAGGTATAAAAAGCAGTTGATGAAAGTAATTAAAGAATGTGTAAATCAGAACTATTTTAGGTTTAATAACAAGTTTTATATACAGAAAAAAGGTTTACCTATAGGGTCTTCATTATCCCCTATTCTTGTTGAAATATACATGAATGATTTTGAAAAGCAATTAATAACTTCCACTAAGTATAAAGACAATATAAAATTATGGTCTAGATATGTTGATGATGTATTAGTAATTTGGGAAGGAAGCATAGAAGAAGTGCATGAGTTTATAAATGAGGTAAATAATAAGGATAAAAACTTACACTTTAAAGAAGAGATAGGAGGTAAGAAAATAAAATACTTAGATCTAAACATATAAATAAAAGATAATGAGAAACTACAGTTTGGGATATTTAGGAAAGAGTCGTATTCTGATATAATAATACCAAGAGAGTCTTACCACCCATATAGATATAAAATGGCGGCAATCAATTCATTTTGTTACAGAGCTCAGAAGTGTTTAAAAGAGACCAAATCAAAAGATAGGGAGTGAAAAACGATAAAGGGAATTGTAAGGAATAATAATTATAGCACCAACATAGTGGATAAAGTTATGAAAAGCGTTAACATACAAAAAGCTAAAATAGAACCAGAACAAAAGAATTATGCAGGGTCATTGACATACATAGGTTCACATACAAGAAAAATTATAAAATGTTTTAATAAATATGGAGTAGATATAGCTATTAAAAAATGTGAAACGGTATTTGATAAGATAAGGTATAAGAATATAGAAAAAATTCCAGTATTACAGAAAAGCGGAATTTATAAATTAAAATGTAAAGACAGCAACAAAGTGTACCTAGGTGAGACAGAAGGAAAATTCGTATGCAGGTTGTCTGACCACAAACGTGGAGAAGGTAACAGAACAACCAATTCGTTATACGCAAGACATTTCATAGAAGACAACCATAAGTTTGTTAATCCTTTGGAAGAATACGAAATTGTAAAAGTAATAAATAACACAGTTGAAAGGAAGCTTAGAGAGGAGTTAGAAATATTGAAAGAAAGAGAAAAAAGTTTAGACAATTTAGTTAATATTAAAATTAAATTTGATAATGAAGAAATATTTTATAACATGATAAAGAAGTAAATGATAGAGGACAGATAGATAAGATTAAGAATTATATTGCATAGTACTAATTGGATGTTTTAAAATAAGGGTGTGTGACTGACCCACGTGTGTGGAGAGGAAGAGGGTAAGTTTAAAAGGATGCACACACACACACACACACACACACACACACACACACACACACACACACACACACACACACACACACACACACACACACACACACACACACACACTGAAACACAAGGAATTTGCTAGAAAAATATGTAACTGTACAGATGGTGGGACAGGGTTTAGGGGGTGGGGAAGAGTCATTTATATTATAGCTTGTTCTGTGTGAGCACGGTGGTGGAGAGGGGTGAAAGGTTTGTTTTCACATATTTCCTGTCTATTCCGATCTGACGATGAGCTGTGAAGCTTGAAAGCGCTAATCGGGATAATTTTTATATAGTGGTGTGCAACATGATCATTCTGATTGTGATTTCAACCACTAACACAAATTTCTTCATTAAACGTCTGTTAAGATGTGCAATGACTACAGGTAATGGACAACAACAATGAGGTAATAAACGACAACAATAAGGTAAGTAAAGTTTTTAAATATCTTTAGTTAAAAGTTAAATTGAAGAGGGTTTTAAGTAAAAATGGTTTAATAAACAATGTCTGGATAATAATGTCATCCCAAAGTACGCTCAAGTTAAAATTAAAAATATGAACAGTGTAGCCAAAAAAGTAAAAGAACTAAGCGAGAAGTTGTGGATAAAACTGGAAATAAGGTCACTCTACGGCTTAATCAATAGATATAATAGGGAATTATATGACAGACACATAGAATTGTTAAGAATATACTCGTATGTAGAGTTAGAAGAAATATTATATACTTTTGGTTTGGGGTACGTAGAAAAGAAATTGGAAAAGAAAATTAAAAAAATGGTAGATAAGTTAAATAAATTAATAAGAAAGAACGAAGTAAAAAAGGAACACCTCTCGAAGAATAACTATGAAAAAAGAGTAATAAACTTTACAGAGGTAAATTTCAATACAGAAGAAAAAGAAATGTTAGCAAAAGGCTTAAAATACGCACCGCCACCAGAATTAAATCAAGAAAAAACGATTATTGAATGCGAAAGCATAATACAAAAACTAGGAAATGAAAATGATAAAAAAAGAATAAGGTGGGAAGTAGGGAATGTAGTAGATAAAATATTTAAGAAAAGTTTGTATAATTCAAAAAATGAACAAAAAATCAAATCAACTGTAACTAAACTAAAGAATAAAATAAAGAAGAATGATATTATAGTTACGAAGGCGGACAAAGGAAATACAATGGTACTACTGAGAAAGGACGAAAACATAAAGAAAACGGAAGAATTTATAAGGGAAGGACCAAACGAGGAAATAAAGTATGATTATACAAGTAAGTACCAGTCAAGGATAAAACAGATAACATTTATAGAAGAAAATAAGAAAAAGTATTTATTGGAAAGTAATCCAACAGCACCAACTTTTAAAAGTCAGGTTAAGATATATAAAGAAGGAAAACCAATTAGACCGATTGTTTCTTTTATTAATGCACCTATTTATAAATTATCAAAGGAAGTTAGTAGAGTACTGAAAGAGAAATATGAATTTGAGACAAAATACAACATAGAGAATAATATAAAATTGATAGAAAATATTAGGATTAATGTAAATACAAAATTGATATCACTGGATGTTAAGGACATGTTTACCAATATCACAGTAAATAAAGTTATTAAGTTAATAAACGATAATAATATGGGAGAATACAGGTATAAAAAGCAGTTGATGAAAGTAATTAAAGAATGTGTAAATCAGAACTATTTTAGGTTTAATAACAAGTTTTATATACAGAAAAAAGGTTTACCTATAGGGTCTTCATTATCCCCTATTCTTGCTGAAATATACATGAATGATTTTGAAAAGCAATTAATAACTTCCACTAAGTATAAAGACAATATAAAATTATGGTCTAGATATGTTGATGATGTATTAGTAATTTGGGAAGGAAGCATAGAAGAAGTGCATGAGTTTATAAATGAGGTAAATAATAAGGATAAAAACTTACACTTTAAAGAAGAGATAGGAGGTAAGAAAATAAAATACTTAGATCTAAACATATAAATAAAAGATAATGAGAAACTACAGTTTGGGATATTTAGGAAAGAGTCGTATTCTGATATAATAATACCAAGAGAGTCTTACCACCCATATAGATATAAAATGGCGGCAATCAATTCATTTTGTTACAGAGCTCAGAAGTGTTTAAAAGAGACCAAATCAAAAGATAGGGAGTGAAAAACGATAAAGGGAATTGTAAGGAATAATAGTTATAGCACCAACATAGTGGATAAAGTTATGAAAAGGGTTAACTTACAAAAAGCTAAAATAGAACCAGAACAAAAGAATTATGCAGGGTCATTGACATACATAGGTTCACATACAAGAAAAATTATAAAATGTTTTAATAAATATGGAGTAGATATAGCTATTAAAAAATGTGAAACGGTATTTGATAAGATAAGGTATAAGAATATAGAAAAAATTCCAGTATTACAGAAAAGCGGAATTTATAAATTAAAATGTAAAGACAGCAACAAAGTGTACCTAGGTGAGACAGGAGGAAAATTCGTATGCAGGTTGTCTGACCACAAACGTGGAGAAGGTAACAGAACAACCAATTCGTTATACGCAAGACATTTCACAGAAGACAACCATAAGTTTGTTAATCCTTTGGAAGAATATAAAATTGTAAAAGTAATAAATAACACAGTTGAAAGGAAGCTCAGAGAGGAGTTAGATATATTGAAAGAAAGAGAAAAAAGTTTAGACAATTTAGTAAATATTAAAATTAAATTTGATAATGAAGAAATATTTTATAACATGATAAAGAAGTAAATGATAGAGGACAGATAGATAAGATTAAGAATTATATTGCATAGTACTAATTGGATGTTTTAAAATAAGGGTGTGTGACTGACCCACGTGTGTGGAGAGGAAGAGGGTAAGTTTAAAAGGATGCACACACACACACACACACAAAACACTGAAACACGAGGAATTTGCTAGAAAAAAATGTAACTGTACAGATGGTGGGACAGGGTTTAGGGGGTGGGGAAGGGTCATTTATATTATAGCTTGTTCTGTGTGAGCACGGTGGTGGACAGGGGTGAAAGGTTTGTTTTCACATATTTCCTGTCTATTCCGATCTGAAGATGGGCTGTGAAGCTTGAAAGCGCTAATCGGGATAATGTTTATATAGTGGTGTGCAACATGATCATTCTGATTGTGATTTCAACCACTAACACAAATTTCTTCATTAAACGTCTGTTAAGATGTGCAATCGACTACAGGTAATGGACAACAACAATGAGGTAATAAACGACAACAATAAGGTAAGTAAAGTTTTTAAATATCTTAAGTTAAAAGTTAAATTGAAGAGGGTTTTAAGTAAAAATGGTTTAATAAACAATGTCTGGATAATAATGTCATCCCAAAGTACGCTCAAGTTAAAATTAAAAATAAGAACAGTGTAGCCAATAAAGTAAAAGAACAAAGCGAGAAGTTGTGGATAAAACTGGAAATAAGGTCACTCTACGGCTTAATCAATAGATATAATAGGGAATTATATGACAGCCACATAGAATTGTTAAGAATATACTCGTATGTAGAGTTAGAAGATATATTATATAATTTTGGTTTGGGGTACGTAGAAAAGAAATTGGAAAAGAAAATTAAAAAAATGGTAGATAAGTTAAATAAATTAATAAGAAAGAACGAAGTAAAAAAGGAACACCTCTCTAAGAATAACTATGAAAAAAGAGTAATAAACTTTACAGAGGTAAATTTCAATACAGAAGAAAAAGAAATGTTAGCAAAAGGCTTAAAATACGCACCGCCACCAGAATTAAATCAAGAAAAAACGATTATTGAATGCGAAAGCATAATACAAAAACTAGGAAATGAAAATGATAAAAAAAGAATAAGGTGGGAAGTAGGGAATGTAGTAGATAAAATATTTAAGAAAAGTTTGTATAATTCAAAAAATGAACAAAAAATCAAATCAACTGTAACTAAACTAAAGAATAAAATAAAGAAGAATGATATTATAGTTACGAAGGCGGACAAAGGAAATACAATGGTACTACTGAGAAAGGACGAAAACATAAAGAAAACGGAAGAATTTATAAGGGAAGGACCAAACGAGGAAATAAAGTATGATTATACAAGTAAGTACCAGTCAAGGATAAAACAGATGATGAAACAGATAACATTTATAGAAGAAAATAAGAAAAAGTATTTATTGGAAAGTAATCCAACAGCACCAACTTTTAAAAGTCAGGTTAAGATATATAAAGAAGGAAAACCAATTAGACCGATTGTCTCTTTTATTAATGCACCAATTTATAAATTATCAAAGGAAGTTAGTAGAGTACTGAAAGAGAAATATGAATTTGAGACAAAATACAACATAGAGAATAATATAAAATTGATAGAAAATATTAGGATTAATGTAAATACAAAATTGATATCACTGGATGTTAAGGACATGTTTACCAATATCACAGTAAATAAAGTTATTAAGTTAATAAACGATAATAATATGGGAGAATACAGGTATAAAAAGCAGTTGATGAAAGTAATTAAAGAATGTGTAAATCAGAACTATTTTAGGTTTAATAACAAGTTTTATATACAGAAAAAAGGTTTACCTATAGGGTCTTCATTATCCCCTATTCTTGCTGAAATATACATGAATGATTTTGAAAAGCAATTAATAACTTCCACTAAGTATAAAGACAATATAAAATTATGGTCTAGATATGTTGATGATGTATTAGTAATTTGGGAAGGAAGCATAGAAGAAGTGCATGAGTTTATAAATGAGGTAAATAATAAGGATAAAAACTTACACTTTAAAGAAGAGATAGGAGGTAAGAAAATAAAATACTTAGATCTAAACATATAAATAAAAGATAATGAGAAACTACAGTTTGGGATATTTAGGAAAGAGTCGTATTCTGATATAATAATACCAAGAGAGTCTTACCACCCATATAGATATAAAATGGCGGCAATCAATTCATTTTGTTACAGAGCTCAGAAGTGTTTAAAAGAGACCAAATCAAAAGATAGGGAGTGAAAAACGATAAAGGGAATTGTAAGGAATAATAATTATAGCACCAACATAGTGGATAAAGTTATGAAAAGCGTTAACATACAAAAAGCTAAAATAGAACCAGAACAAAAGAATTATGCAGGGTCATTGACATACATAGGTTCACATACAAGAAAAATTATAAAATGTTTTAATAAATATGGAGTAGATATAGCTATTAAAAAATGTGAAACGGTATTTGATAAGATAAGGTATAAGAATATAGAAAAAATTCCAGTATTACAGAAAAGCGGAATTTATAAATTAAAATGTAAAGACAGCAACAAAGTGTACCTAGGTGAGACAGAAGGAAAATTCGTATGCAGGTTGTCTGACCACAAACGTGGAGAAGGTAACAGAACAACCAACTCGTTATACGCAAGACATTTCATAGAAGACAACCATAAGTTTGTTAATCCTTTGGAAGAATACGAAATTGTAAAAGTAATAAATAACACAGTTGAAAGGAAGCTTAGAGAGGAGTTAGAAATATTGAAAGAAAGAGAAAAAAGTTTAGACAATTTAGTTAATATTAAAATTAAATTTGATAATGAAGAAATATTTTATAACATGATAAAGAAGTAAATGATAGAGGACAGATAGATAAGATTAAGAATTATATTGCATAGTACTAATTGGATGTTTTAAAATAAGGGTGTGTGACTGACCCACGTGTGTGGAGAGGAAGAGGGTAAGTTTAAAAGGATGCACACACACACACACACACACACACACACACACACACACACACACACACACACACACACACACACACACACACACACACACACACTGAAACACAAGGAATTTGCTAGAAAAATATGTAACTGTACAGATGGTGGGACAGGGTTTAGGGGGTGGGGAAGGGTCATTTATATTATAGCTTGTTCTGTGTGAGCACGGTGGTGGAGAGGGGTGAAAGGTTTGTTTTCACATATTTCCTGTCTATTCCGATCTGACGATGAGCTGTGAAGCTTGAAAGCGCTAATCGGGATAATTTTTATATAGTGGTGTGCAACATGATCATTCTGATTGTGATTTCAACCACTAACACAAATTTCTTCATTAAACGTCTGTTAAGATGTGCAATGACTACAGGTAATGGACAACAACAATGAGGTAATAAACGACAACAATAAGGTAAGTAAAGTTTTTAAATATCTTTAGTTAAAAGTTAAATTGAAGAGGGTTTTAAGTAAAAATGGTTTAATAAACAATGTCTGGATAATAATGTCATCCCAAAGTACGCTCAAGTTAAAATTAAAAATATGAACAGTGTAGCCAAAAAAGTAAAAGAACTAAGCGAGAAGTTGTGGATAAAACTGGAAATAAGGTCACTCTACGGCTTAATCAATAGATATAATAGGGAATTATATGACAGACACATAGAATTGTTAAGAATATACTCGTATGTAGAGTTAGAAGAAATATTATATACTTTTGGTTTGGGGTACGTAGAAAAGAAATTGGAAAAGAAAATTAAAAAAATGGTAGATAAGTTAAATAAATTAATAAGAAAGAACGAAGTAAAAAAGGAACACCTCTCGAAGAATAACTATGAAAAAAGAGTAATAAACTTTACAGAGGTAAATTTCAATACAGAAGAAAAAGAAATGTTAGCAAAAGGCTTAAAATACGCACCGCCACCAGAATTAAATCAAGAAAAAACGATTATTGAATGCGAAAGCATAATACAAAAACTAGGAAATGAAAATGATAAAAAAAGAATAAGGTGGGAAGTAGGGAATGTAGTAGATAAAATATTTAAGAAAAGTTTGTATAATTCAAAAAATGAACAAAAAATCAAATCAACTGTAACTAAACTAAAGAATAAAATAAAGAAGAATGATATTATAGTTACGAAGGCGGACAAAGGAAATACAATGGTACTACTGAGAAAGGACGAAAACATAAAGAAAACGGAAGAATTTATAAGGGAAGGACCAAACGAGGAAATAAAGTATGATTATACAAGTAAGTACCAGTCAAGGATAAAACAGATAACATTTATAGAAGAAAATAAGAAAAAGTATTTATTGGAAAGTAATCCAACAGCACCAACTTTTAAAAGTCAGGTTAAGATATATAAAGAAGGAAAACCAATTAGACCGATTGTTTCTTTTATTAATGCACCTATTTATAAATTATCAAAGGAAGTTAGTAGAGTACTGAAAGAGAAATATGAATTTGAGACAAAATACAACATAGAGAATAATATAAAATTGATAGAAAATATTAGGATTAATGTAAATACAAAATTGATATCACTGGATGTTAAGGACATGTTTACCAATATCACAGTAAATAAAGTTATTAAGTTAATAAACGATAATAATATGGGAGAATACAGGTATAAAAAGCAGTTGATGAAAGTAATTAAAGAATGTGTAAATCAGAACTATTTTAGGTTTAATAACAAGTTTTATATACAGAAAAAAGGTTTACCTATAGGGTCTTCATTATCCCCTATTCTTGCTGAAATATACATGAATGATTTTGAAAAGCAATTAATAACTTCCACTAAGTATAAAGACAATATAAAATTATGGTCTAGATATGTTGATGATGTATTAGTAATTTGGGAAGGAAGCATAGAAGAAGTGCATGAGTTTATAAATGAGGTAAATAATAAGGATAAAAACTTACACTTTAAAGAAGAGATAGGAGGTAAGAAAATAAAATACTTAGATCTAAACATATAAATAAAAGATAATGAGAAACTACAGTTTGGGATATTTAGGAAAGAGTCGTATTCTGATATAATAATACCAAGAGAGTCTTACCACCCATATAGATATAAAATGGCGGCAATCAATTCATTTTGTTACAGAGCTCAGAAGTGTTTAAAAGAGACCAAATCAAAAGATAGGGAGTGAAAAACGATAAAGGGAATTGTAAGGAATAATAGTTATAGCACCAACATAGTGGATAAAGTTATGAAAAGGGTTAACATACAAAAAGCTAAAATAGAACCAGAACAAAAGAATTATGCAGGGTCATTGACATACATAGGTTCACATACAAGAAAAATTATAAAATGTTTTAATAAATATGGAGTAGATATAGCTATTAAAAAATGTGAAACGGTATTTGATAAGATAAGGTATAAGAATATAGAAAAAATTCCAGTATTACAGAAAAGCGGAATTTATAAATTAAAATGTAAAGACAGCAACAAAGTGTACCTAGGTGAGACAGGAGGAAAATTCGTATGCAGGTTGTCTGACCACAAACGTGGAGAAGGTAACAGAACAACCAATTCGTTATACGCAAGACATTTCACAGAAGACAACCATAAGTTTGTTAATCCTTTGGAAGAATACGAAATTGTAAAAGTAATAAATAACACAGTTGAAAGGAAGCTCAGAGAGGAGTTAGAAATATTGAAAGAAAGAGAAAAAAGTTTAGACAATTTAGTTAATATTAAAATTAAATTTGATAATGAAGAAATATTTTATAACATGATAAAGAAGTAAATGATAGAGGACAGATAGATAAGATTAAGAATTATATTGCATAGTACTAATTGGATGTTTTAAAATAAGGGTGTGTGACTGACCCACGTGTGTGGAGAGGAAGAGGGTAAGTTTAAAAGGATGCACACACACACACACACACACACAAAACACTGAAACACGAGGAATTTGCTAGAAAAATATGTAACTGTACAGATGGTGGGACAGGGTTTAGGGGGTGGGGAAGGGTCATTTATATTATAGCTTGTTCTGTGTGAGCACGGTGGTGGACAGGGGTGAAAGGTTTGTTTTCACATATTTCCTGTCTATTCCGATCTGAAGATGGGCTGTGAAGCTTGAAAGCGCTAATCGGGATAATGTTTATATAGTGGTGTGCAACATGATCATTCTGATTGTGATTTCAACCACTAACACAAATTTCTTCATTAAACGTCTGTTAAGATGTGCAATCGACTACAGGTAATGGACAACAACAATGAGGTAATAAACGACAACAATAAGGTAAGTAAAGTTTTTAAATATCTTAAGTTAAAAGTTAAATTGAAGAGGGTTTTAAGTAAAAATGGTTTAATAAACAATGTCTGGATAATAATGTCATCCCAAAGTACGCTCAAGTTAAAATTAAAAATAAGAACAGTGTAGCCAATAAAGTAAAAGAACAAAGCGAGAAGTTGTGGATAAAACTGGAAATAAGGTCACTCTACGGCTTAATCAATAGATATAATAGGGAATTATATGACAGCCACATAGAATTGTTAAGAATATACTCGTATGTAGAGTTAGAAGAAATATTATATAATTTTGGTTTGGGGTACGTAGAAAAGAAATTGGAAAAGAAAATTAAAAAAATGGTAGATAAGTTAAATAAATTAATAAGAAAGAACGAAGTAAAAAAGGAACACCTCTCTAAGAATAACTATGAAAAAAGAGTAATAAACTTTGCAGAGGTAAATTTCAATACAGAAGAAAAAGAAATGTTAGCAAAAGGCTTAAAATACGCACCGCCACCAGAATTAAATCAAGAAAAAACGATTATTGAATGCGAAAGCATAATACAAAAACTAGGAAATGAAAATGATAAAAAAAGAATAAGGTGGGAAGTAGGGAATGTAGTAGATAAAATATTTAAGAAAAGTTTGTATAATTCAAAAAATGAACAAAAAATCAAATCAACTGTAACTAAACTAAAGAATAAAATAAAGAAGAATGATATTATAGTTACGAAGGCGGACAAAGGAAATACAATGGTACTACTGAGAAAGGACGAAAACATAAAGAAAACGGAAGAATTTATAAGGGAAGGACCAAACGAGGAAATAAAGTATGATTATACAAGTAAGTACCAGTCAAGGATAAAACAGATGATGAAACAGATAACATTTATAGAAGAAAATAAGAAAAAGTATTTATTGGAAAGTAATCCAACAGCACCAACTTTTAAAAGTCAGGTTAAGATATATAAAGAAGGAAAACCAATTAGACCGATTGTTTCTTTTATTAATGCACCTATTTATAAATTATCAAAGGAAGTTAGCAGAGTACTGAAAGAGAAATATGAATTTGAGACAAAATACAACATAGAGAATAATATAAAATTGATAGAAAATATTAGGATTAATGTAAATACAAAATTGATATCACTGGATGTTAAGGACATGTTTACCAATATCACAGTAAATAAAGTTATTAAGTTAATAAACGATAATAATATGGGAGAATACAGGTATAAAAAGCAGTTGATGAAAGTAATTAAAGAATGTGTAAATCAGAACTATTTTAGGTTTAATAACAAGTTTTATATACAGAAAAAAGGTTTACCTATAGGGTCTTCATTATCCCCTATTCTTGCTGAAATATACATGAATGATTTTGAAAAGCAATTAATAACTTCCACTAAGTATAAAGACAATATAAAATTATGGTCTAGATATGTTGATGATGTATTAGTAATTTGGGAAGGAAGCATAGAAGAAGTGCATGAGTTTATAAATGAGGTAAATAATAAGGATAAAAACTTACACTTTAAAGAAGAGATAGGAGGTAAGAAAATAAAATACTTAGATCTAAACATATAAATAAAAGATAATGAGAAACTACAGTTTGGGATATTTAGGAAAGAGTCGTATTCTGATATAATAATACCAAGAGAGTCTTACCACCCATATAGATATAAAATGGCGGCAATCAATTCATTTTGTTACAGAGCTCAGAAGTGTTTAAAAGAGACCAAATCAAAAGATAGGGAGTGAAAAACGATAAAGGGAATTGTAAGGAATAATAATTATAGCACCAACATAGTGGATAAAGTTATGAAAAGCGTTAACATACAAAAAGCTAAAATAGAACCAGAACAAAAGAATTATGCAGGGTCATTGACATACATAGGTTCACATACAAGAAAAATTATAAAATGTTTTAATAAATATGGAGTAGATATAGCTATTAAAAAATGTGAAACGGTATTTGATAAGATAAGGTATAAGAATATAGAAAAAATTCCAGTATTACAGAAAAGCGGAATTTATAAATTAAAATGTAAAGACAGCAACAAAGTGTACCTAGGTGAGACAGAAGGAAAATTCGTATGCAGGTTGTCTGACCACAAACGTGGAGAAGGTAACAGAACAACCAACTCGTTATACGCAAGACATTTCATAGAAGACAACCATAAGTTTGTTAATCCTTTGGAAGAATACGAAATTGTAAAAGTAATAAATAACACAGTTGAAAGGAAGCTTAGAGAGGAGTTAGAAATATTGAAAGAAAGAGAAAAAAGTTTAGACAATTTAGTTAATATTAAAATTAAATTTGATAATGAAGAAATATTTTATAACATGATAAAGAAGTAAATGATAGAGGACAGATAGATAAGATTAAGAATTATATTGCATAGTACTAATTGGATGTTTTAAAATAAGGGTGTGTGACTGACCCACGTGTGTGGAGAGGAAGAGGGTAAGTTTAAAAGGATGCACACACACACACACACACACACACATACATACACACACACACACACACACACACACACTGAAACACAAGGAATTTGCTAGAAAAATATGTAACTGTACAGATGGTGGGACAGGGTTTAGGGGGTGGGGAAGGGTCATTTATATTATAGCTTGTTCTGTGTGAGCACGGTGGTGGAGAGGGGTGAAAGGTTTGTTTTCACATATTTCCTGTCTATTCCGATCTGACGATGAGCTGTGAAGCTTGAAAGCGCTAATCGGGATAATTTTTATATAGTGGTGTGCAACATGATCATTCTGATTGTGATTTCAACCACTAACACAAATTTCTTCATTAAACGTCTGTTAAGATGTGCAATGACTACAGGTAATGGACAACAACAATGAGGTAATAAACGACAACAATAAGGTAAGTAAAGTTTTTAAATATCTTTAGTTAAAAGTTAAATTGAAGAGGGTTTTAAGTAAAAATGGTTTAATAAACAATGTCTGGATAATAATGTCATCCCAAAGTACGCTCAAGTTAAAATTAAAAATATGAACAGTGTAGCCAAAAAAGTAAAAGAACTAAGCGAGAAGTTGTGGATAAAACTGGAAATAAGGTCACTCTACGGCTTAATCAATAGATATAATAGGGAATTATATGACAGACACATAGAATTGTTAAGAATATACTCGTATGTAGAGTTAGAAGAAATATTATATACTTTTGGTTTGGGGTACGTAGAAAAGAAATTGGAAAAGAAAATTAAAAAAATGGTAGATAAGTTAAATAAATTAATAAGAAAGAACGAAGTAAAAAAGGAACACCTCTCTAAGAATAACTATGAAAAAAGAGTAATAAACTTTACAGAGGTAAATTTCAATACAGAAGAAAAAGAAATGTTAGCAAAAGGCTTAAAATACGCACCGCCACCAGAATTAAATCAAGAAAAAACGATTATTGAATGCGAAAGCATAATACAAAAACTAGGAAATGAAAATGATAAAAAAAGAATAAGGTGGGAAGTAGGGAATGTAGTAGATAAAATATTTAAGAAAAGTTTGTATAATTCAAAAAATGAACAAAAAATCAAATCAACTGTAACTAAACTAAAGAATAAAATAAAGAAGAATGATATTATAGTTACGAAGGCGGACAAAGGAAATACAATGGTACTACTGAGAAAGGACGAAAACATAAAGAAAACGGAAGAATTTATAAGGGAAGGACCAAACGAGGAAATAAAGTATGATTATACAAGTAAGTACCAGTCAAGGATAAAACAGATAACATTTATAGAAGAAAATAAGAAAAAGTATTTATTGGAAAGTAATCCAACAGCACCAACTTTTAAAAGTCAGGTTAAGATATATAAAGAAGGAAAACCAATTAGACCGATTGTTTCTTTTATTAATGCACCAATTTATAAATTATCAAAGGAAGTTAGTAGATTACTGAAAGAGAAATATGAATTTGAGACAAAATACAACATAGAGAATAATATAAAATTGATAGAAAATATTAGGATTAATGTAAATACAAAATTGATATCACTGGATGTTAAGGACATGTTTACCAATATCACAGTAAATAAAGTTATTAAGTTAATAAACGATAATAATATGGGAGAATACAGGTATAAAAAGCAGTTGATGAAAGTAATTAAAGAATGTGTAAATCAGAACTATTTTAGGTTTAATAACAAGTTTTATATACAGAAAAAAGGTTTACCTATAGGGTCTTCATTATCCCCTATTCTTGCTGAAATATACATGAATGATTTTGAAAAGCAATTAATAACTTCCACTAAGTATAAAGACAATATAAAATTATGGTCTAGATATGTTGATGATGTATTAGTAATTTGGGAAGGAAGCATAGAAGAAGTGCATGAGTTTATAAATGAGGTAAATAATAAGGATAAAAACTTACACTTTAAAGAAGAGATAGGAGGTAAGAAAATAAAATACTTAGATCTAAACATATAAATAAAAGATAATGAGAAACTACAGTTTGGGATATTTAGGAAAGAGTCGTATTCTGATATAATAATACCAAGAGAGTCTTACCACCCATATAGATATAAAATGGCGGCAATCAATTCATTTTGTTACAGAGCTCAGAAGTGTTTAAAAGAGACCAAATCAAAAGATAGGGAGTGAAAAACGATAAAGGGAATTGTAAGGAATAATAGTTATAGCACCAACATAGTGGATAAAGTTATGAAAAGGGTTAACTTACAAAAAGCTAAAATAGAACCAGAACAAAAGAATTATGCAGGGTCATTGACATACATAGGTTCACATACAAGAAAAATTATAAAATGTTTTAATAAATATGGAGTAGATACAGCTATTAAAAAATGTGAAACGGTATTTGATAAGATAAGGTATAAGAATATAGAAAAAATTCCAGTATTACAGAAAAGCGGAATTTATAAATTAAAATGTAAAGACAGCAACAAAGTGTACCTAGGTGAGACAGGAGGAAAATTCGTATGCAGGTTGTCTGACCACAAACGTGGAGAAGGTAACAGAACAACCAATTCGTTATACGCAAGACATTTCACAGAAGACAACCATAAGTTTGTTAATCCTTTGGAAGAATACGAAATTGTAAAAGTAATAAATAACACAGTTGAAAGGAAGCTCAGAGAGGAGTTAGATATATTGAAAGAAAGAGAAAAAAGTTTAGACAATTTAGTAAATATTAAAATTAAATTTGATAATGAAGAAATATTTTATAACATGATAAAGAAGTAAATGATAGAGGACAGATAGATAAGATTAAGAATTATATTGCATAGTACTAATTGGATGTTTTAAAATAAGGGTGTGTGACTGACCCACGTGTGTGGAGAGGAAGAGGGTAAGTTTAAAAGGATGCACACACACACACACACACACAAAACACTGAAACACAAGGAATTTGCTAGAAAAATATGTAACTGTACAGATGGTGGGACAGGGTTTAGGGGGTGGGGAAGGGTCATTTATATTATAGCTTATTGTGTGTGAGCAGGGTGGTGGAGAGGGGTGAAAGGTTTGAATTTGTTTTCACATATTTCCTGTCTATTCCGATCTGACGATGGGCTGTGAAGCTTGAAAGCGCTAATCGGGATCATTTTTATATAGTGGTGTGCAACAGTGATCATTCTGATTGTGATTTCAACCACTAACACAAATTTCTTCATTAAACGTCTGTTAAGATGTGCAATCGACTACAGGTAATGGACAACAACAATGAGGTAATAAACGACAACAATAAGGTAAGTAAAGTTTTTAAATATCTTAAGTTAAAAGTTAAATTGAAGAGGGTTTTAAGTAAAAATGGTTTAATAAACAATGTCTGGATAATAATGTCATCCCAAAGTACGCTCAAGTTAAAATTAAAAATAAGAACAGTGTAGCCAATAAAGTAAAAGAACAAAGCGAGAAGTTGTGGATAAAACTGGAAATAAGGTCACTCTACGGCTTAATCAATAGATATAATAGGGAATTATATGACAGCCACATAGAATTGTTAAGAATATACTCGTATGTAGAGTTAGAAGAAATATTATATAATTTTGGTTTGGGGTACGTAGAAAAGAAATTGGAAAAGAAAATTAAAAAAATGGTAGATAAGTTAAATAAATTAATAAGAAAGAACGAAGTAAAAAAGGAACACCTCTCTAAGAATAACTATGAAAAAAGAGTAATAAACTTTACAGAGGTAAATTTCAATACAGAAGAAAAAGAAATGTTAGCAAAAGGCTTAAAATACGCACCGCCACCAGAATTAAATCAAGAAAAAACGATTATTGAATGCGAAAGCATAATACAAAAACTAGGAAATGAAAATGATAAAAAAAGAATAAGGTGGGAAGTAGGGAATGTAGTAGATAAAATATTTAAGAAAAGTTTGTATAATTCAAAAAATGAACAAAAAATCAAATCAACTGTAACTAAACTAAAGAATAAAATAAAGAAGAATGATATTATAGTTACGAAGGCGGACAAAGGAAATACAATGGTACTACTGAGAAAGGACGAAAACATAAAGAAAACGGAAGAATTTATAAGGGAAGGACCAAACGAGGAAATAAAGTATGATTATACAAGTAAGTACCAGTCAAGGATAAAACAGATGATGAAACAGATAACATTTATAGAAGAAAATAAGAAAAAGTATTTATTGGAAAGTAATCCAACAGCACCAACTTTTAAAAGTCAGGTTAAGATATATAAAGAAGGAAAACCAATTAGACCGATTGTTTCTTTTATTAATGCACCAATTTATAAATTATCAAAGGAAGTTAGTAGATTACTGAAAGAGAAATATGAATTTGAGACAAAATACAACATAGAGAATAATATAAAATTGATAGAAAATATTAGGATTAATGTAAATACAAAATTGATATCACTGGATGTTAAGGACATGTTTACCAATATCACAGTAAATAAAGTTATTAAGTTAATAAACGATAATAATATG
Source organism: Magicicada septendecula (assembly GCA_034769895.1). Taxonomy (NCBI): domain Eukaryota; kingdom Metazoa; phylum Arthropoda; class Insecta; order Hemiptera; family Cicadidae; genus Magicicada; species Magicicada septendecula. The sequence continues at coordinate 111,225,593 of CM068372.1, forward strand.
GGAGAATACAGGTATAAAAAGCAGTTGATGAAAGTAATTAAAGAATGTGTAAATCAGAACTATTTTAGGTTTAATAACAAGTTTTATATACAGAAAAAAGGTTTACCTATAGGGTCTTCATTATCCCCTATTCTTGCTGAAATATACATGAATGATTTTGAAAAGCAATTAATAACTTCCACTAAGTATAAAGACAATATAAAATTATGGTCTAGATATGTTGATGATGTATTAGTAATTTGGGAAGGAAGCATAGAAGAAGTGCATGAGTTTATAAATGAGGTAAATAATAAGGATAAAAACTTACACTTTAAAGAAGAGATAGGAGGTAAGAAAATAAAATACTTAGATCTAAACATATAAATAAAAGATAATGAGAAACTACAGTTTGGGATATTTAGGAAAGAGTCGTATTCTGATATAATAATACCAAGAGAGTCTTACCACCCATATAGATATAAAATGGCGGCAATCAATTCATTTTGTTACAGAGCTCAGAAGTGTTTAAAAGAGACCAAATCAAAAGATAGGGAGTGAAAAACGATAAAGGGAATTGTAAGGAATAATAGTTATAGCACCAACATAGTGGATAAAGTTATGAAAAGGGTTAACATACAAAAAGCTAAAATAGAACCAGAACAAAAGAATTATGCAGGGTCATTGACATACATAGGTTCACATACAAGAAAAATTATAAAATGTTTTAATAAATATGGAGTAGATATAGCTATTAAAAAATGTGAAACGGTATTTGATAAGATAAGGTATAAGAATATAGAAAAAATTCCAGTATTACAGAAAAGCGGAATTTATAAATTAAAATGTAAAGACTGCAACAAAGTGTACCTAGGTGAGACAGGAGGAAAATTCGTATGCAGGTTGTCTGACCACAAACGTGGAGAAGGTAACAGAACAACCAATTCGTTATACGCAAGACATTTCACAGAAGACAACCATAAGTTTGTTAATCCTTTGGAAGAATACGAAATTGTAAAAGTAATAAATAACACAGTTGAAAGGAAGCTCAGAGAGGAGTTAGAAATATTGAAAGAAAGAGAAAAAAGTTTAGACAATTTAGTTAATATTAAAATTAAATTTGATAATGAAGAAATATTTTATAACATGATAAAGAAGTAAATGATAGAGGACAGATAGATAAGATTAAGAATTATATTGCATAGTACTAATTGGATGTTTTAAAATAAGGGTGTGTGACTGACCCACGTGTGTGGAGAGGAAGAGGGTAAGTTTAAAAGGATGCACACACACACACACACACACACACAAAACACTGAAACACGAGGAATTTGCTAGAAAAATATGTAACTGTACAGATGGTGGGACAGGGTTTAGGGGGTGGGGAAGGGTCATTTATATTATAGCTTGTTCTGTGTGAGCACGGTGGTGGACAGGGGTGAAAGGTTTGTTTTCACATATTTCCTGTCTATTCCGATCTGAAGATGGGCTGTGAAGCTTGAAAGCGCTAATCGGGATAATGTTTATATAGTGGTGTGCAACATGATCATTCTGATTGTGATTTCAACCACTAACACAAATTTCTTCATTAAACGTCTGTTAAGATGTGCAATCGACTACAGGTAATGGACAACAACAATGAGGTAATAAACGACAACAATAAGGTAAGTAAAGTTTTTAAATATCTTAAGTTAAAAGTTAAATTGAAGAGGGTTTTAAGTAAAAATGGTTTAATAAACAATGTCTGGATAATAATGTCATCCCAAAGTACGCTCAAGTTAAAATTAAAAATAAGAACAGTGTAGCCAATAAAGTAAAAGAACAAAGCGAGAAGTTGTGGATAAAACTGGAAATAAGGTCACTCTATGGCTTAATCAATAGATATAATAGGGAATTATATGACAGCCACATAGAATTGTTAAGAATATACTCGTATGTAGAGTTAGAAGAAATATTATATAATTTTGGTTTGGGGTACGTAGAAAAGAAATTGGAAAAGAAAATTAAAAAAATGGTAGATAAGTTAAATAAATTAATAAGAAAGAACGAAGTAAAAAAGGAACACCTCTCTAAGAATAACTATGAAAAAAGAGTAATAAACTTTGCAGAGGTAAATTTCAATACAGAAGAAAAAGAAATGTTAGCAAAAGGCTTAAAATACGCACCGCCACCAGAATTAAATCAAGAAAAAACGATTATTGAATGCGAAAGCATAATACAAAAACTAGGAAATGAAAATGATAAAAAAAGAATAAGGTGGGAAGTAGGGAATGTAGTAGATAAAATATTTAAGAAAAGTTTGTATAATTCAAAAAATGAACAAAAAATCAAATCAACTGTAACTAAACTAAAGAATAAAATAAAGAAGAATGATATTATAGTTACGAAGGCGGACAAAGGAAATACAATGGTACTACTGAGAAAGGACGAAAACATAAAGAAAACGGAAGAATTTATAAGGGAAGGACCAAACGAGGAAATAAAGTATGATTATACAAGTAAGTACCAGTCAAGGATAAAACAGATAACATTTATAGAAGAAAATAAGAAAAAGTATTTATTGGAAAGTAATCCAACAGCACCAACTTTTAAAAGTCAGGTTAAGATATATAAAGAAGGAAAACCAATTAGACCGATTGTTTCTTTTATTAATGCACCAATTTATAAATTATCAAAGGAAGTTAGTAGAGTACTGAAAGAGAAATATGAATTTGAGACAAAATACAACATAGAGAATAATATAAAATTGATAGAAAATATTAGGATTAATGTAAATACAAAATTGATATCACTGGATGTTAAGGACATGTTTACCAATATCACAGTAAATAAAGTTATTAAGTTAATAAACGATAATAATATGGGAGAATACAGGTATAAAAAGCAGTTGATGAAAGTAATTAAAGAATGTGTAAATCAGAACTATTCTAGGTTTAATAACAAGTTTTATATACAGAAAAAAGGTTTACCTATAGGGTCTTCATTATCCCCTATTCTTGCTGAAATATACATGAATGATTTTGAAAACCAATTAATAAGTTCCACTAAGTATAAAGACAATATAAAATTATGGTCTAGATATGTTGATGATGTATTAGTAATTTGGGAAGGAAGCATAGAAGAAGTGCATGAGTTTATAAATGAGGTAAATAATAAGGATAAAAACTTACACTTTAAAGAAGAGATAGGAGGTAAGAAAATAAAATACTTAGATCTAAACATATAAATTAAAGATAATGAGAAACTACAGTTTGGGATATTTAGGAAAGAGTCGTATTCTGATATAATAATACCAAGAGAGTCTTACCACCCATATAGATATAAAATGGTGGCAATCAATTCATTTTGTTACAGAGCTCAGAAGTGTTTAAAAGAGACCAAATCAAAAGATAGGGAGTGAAAAACGATAAAGGGAATTGTAAGGAATAATAATTATAGCACCAACATAGTGGATAAAGTTATGAAAAGGGTTAACATACAAAAAGCTAAAATAGAACCAGAACAAAAGAATTATGCAGGGTCATTGACATACATAGGTTCACATACAAGAAAAATTATAAAATGTTTTAATAAATATGGAGTAGATATAGCTATTAAAAAATGTGAAACGGTATTTGATAAGATAAGGTATAAGAATATAGAAAAAATTCCAGTATTACAGAAAAGCGGAATTTATAAATTAAAATGTAAAGACTGCAACAAAGTGTACCTAGGTGAGACAGGAGGAAAATTCGTATGCAGGTTGTCTGACCACAAACGTGGAGAAGGTAACAGAACAACCAATTCGTTATACGCAAGACATTTCATAGAAGACAACCATAAGTTTGTTAATCCTTTGGAAGAATACAAAATTGTAAAAGTAATAAATAACACAGTTGAAAGGAAGCTCAGAGAGGAGTTAGAAATATTGAAAGAAAAAAAAAAAAGTTTAGACAATTTAGTTAATATTAAAATTAAATTTGATAATGAAGAAATATTTTATAACATGATAAAGAAGTAAATTGTAGAGGACAGATAGATAAGATTAAGAATTATATTGCATAGTACTAATTGGATGTTTTAAAATAAGGGTGTGTGACTGACCCACGTGTGTGGAGAGGAAGAGGGTAAGTTTAAAAGGATGCACACACACACACACACACACACACACACACACACACACACACACACACACACACACACACACACACACACACACACACAACACTGAAACACAAGGAATTTGCTAGAAATATATGTAACTGTACAGATGGTGGGACAGGGTTTAGGGGGTGGGGAAGGGTCATTTATATTATAGCTTGTTCTGTGTGAGCACGGTGGTGGAGAGGGGTGAAAGGTTTGTTTTCACATATTTCCTGTCTATTCCGATCTGACGATGGGCTGTGAAGCTTGAAAGCGCTAATCGGGATAATTTTTATATAGTGGTGTGCAACATGATCATTCTGATTGTGATTTCAACCACTAACACAAATTTCTTCATTAAACGTCTGTTAAGATGTGCAATCGACTACAGGTAATGGACAACAACAATGAGGTAATGAACGACAACAATAAGGTAAGTAAAGTTTTTAAATATCTTAAGTTAAAAGTTAAATTGAAGAGGGTTTTAAGTAAAAATGGTTTAATAAACAATGTCTGGATAATAATGTCATCCCAAAGTACGCTCAAGTTAAAATTAAAAATAAGAACAGTGTAGCCAATAAAGTAAAAGAACAAAGCGAGAAGTTGTGGATAAAACTGGAAATAAGGTCACTCTACGGCTTAATCAATAGATATAATAGGGAATTATATGACAGACACATAGAATTGTTAAGAATATACTCGTATGTAGAGTTAGAAGAAATATTATATAATTTTGGTTTGGGGTACGTAGAAAAGAAATTGGAAAAGAAAATTAAAAAAATGGTAGATAAGTTAATAAAATTAATAAGAAAGAACGAAGTAAAAAAGGAAAACCTCTCTAAGAATAACTATGAAAAAAGAGTAATAAACCTTACAGAGGTAAATTTCAATACAGAAGAAAAAGAAATGTTAGCAAAAGGCTTAAAATACGCACCGCCACCAGAATTAAATCAAGAAAAACCGATTATTGAATGCGAAAGCATAATACAAAAACTAGGAAATGAAAATGATAAAAAAAGAATAAAGTGGGAAGTAGGGAATGTAGTAGATAAAATATTTAAGAAAAGTTTGTATAATTCAAAAAATGAACAAAAAATCAAATCAACTGTAACTAAACTAAAGAATAAAATAAAGAAGAATGATATTATAGTTACGAAGGCGGACAAAGGAAATACAATGGTACTACTGAGAAAGGACGAAAACATAAAGAAAACGGAAGAATTTATAAGGGAAGGACCATACGAGGAAATAAAGTATGATTATACAAGTAAGTACCAGTCAAGGATAAAACAGATGATGAAACAGATAACATTTATAGAAGAAAATAAGAAAAAGTATTTATTGGAAAGTAATCCAACAGCACCAACTTTTAAAAGTCAGGTTAAGATACATAAAGAAGGAAAACCAATTAGACCGATTGTTTCTTTTATTAATGCACCTATTTATAAATTATCGAAGGAAGTTAGCAGAGTACTGAAAGAGAAATATGAATTTGGGACAAAATACAACATAGAGAATAATATAAAATTGATAGAAAATATTAGGATTAATGTAAATACAAAATTGATATCACTGGATGTTAAGGACATGTTTACCAATATCACAGTAAATAAAGTTATTAAGTTAATAAACGATAATAATATGGGAGAATACAGGTATAAAAAGCAGTTGATGAAAGTAATTAAAGAATGTGTAAATCAGAACTATTTTAGGTTTAATAACAAGTTTTATATACAGAAAAAAGGTTTACCTATGGGGTCTTCATTATCCCCTATTCTTGCTGAAATATACATGAATGATTTTGAAAAGCAATTAATAACTTCCACTAAGTATAAAGACAATATAAAATTATGGTCTAGATATGTTGATGATGTATTAGTAATTTGGGAAGGAAGCATAGAAGAAGTGCATGAGTTTATAAATGAGGTAAATAATAAGGATAAAAACTTACAATTTAAAGAAGAGATAGGAGGTAAGAAAATAAAATACTTAGATCTAAACATATAAATTAAAGATAATGAGAAACTACAGTTTGGGATATTTAGGAAAGAGTCGTATTCTGATATAATAATACCAAGAGAGTCTTACCACCCATATAGATATAAAATGGCGGCAATCAATTCATTTTGTTACAGAGCTCAGAAGTGTTTAAAAGAGACCAAATCAAAAGATAGGGAGTGAAAAACGATAAAGGGAATTGTAAGGAATAATAGTTATAGCACCAACATAGTGGATAAAGTTATGAAAAGGGTTAACTTACAAAAAGCTAAAATAGAACCAGAACAAAAGAATTATGCAGGGTCATTGACATACATAGGTTCACATACAAGAAAAATTATAAAATGTTTTAATAAATATGGAGTAGATATAGCTATTAAAAAATGTGAAACGGTATTTGATAAGATAAGGTATAAGAATATAGAAAAAATTCCAGTATTACAGAAAAGCGGAATTTATAAATTAAAATGTAAAGACAGCAACAAAGTGTACCTAGGTGAGACAGGAGGAAAATTCGTATGCAGGTTGTCTGACCACAAACGTGGAGAAGGTAACAGAACAACCAATTCGTTATACGCAAGACATTTCACAGAAGACAACCATAAGTTTGTTAATCCTTTGGAAGAATACGAAATTGTAAAAGTAATAAATAACACAGTTGAAAGGAAGCTCAGAGAGGAGTTAGATATATTGAAAGAAAGAGAAAAAAGTTTAGACAATTTAGTAAATATTAAAATTAAATTTGATAATGAAGAAATATTTTATAACATGATAAAGAAGTAAATGATAGAGGACAGATAGATAAGATTAAGAATTATATTGCATAGTACTAATTGGATGTTTTAAAATAAGGGTGTGTGACTGACCCACGTGTGTGGAGAGGAAGAGGGTAAGTTTAAAAGGATGCACACACACACACACACACACACAAAACACTGAAACACAAGGAATTTGCTAGAAAAATATGTAACTGTACAGATGGTGGGACAGGGTTTAGGGGGTGGGGAAGGGTCATTTATATTATAGCTTATTGTGTGTGAGCAGGGTGGTGGAGAGGGGTGAAAGGTTTGAATTTGTTTTCACATATTTCCTGTCTATTCCGATCTGACGATGGGCTGTGAAGCTTGAAAGCGCTAATCGGGATCATTTTTATATAGTGGTGTGCAACAGTGATCATTCTGATTGTGATTTCAACCACTAACACAAATTTCTTCATTAAACGTCTGTTAAGATGTGCAATCGACTACAGGTAATGGACAACAACAATGAGGTAATAAACGACAACAATAAGGTAAGTAAAGTTTTTAAATATCTTAAGTTAAAAGTTAAATTGAAGAGGGTTTTAAGTAAAAATGGTTTAATAAACAATGTCTGGATAATAATGTCATCCCAAAGTACGCTCAAGTTAAAATTAAAAATAAGAACAGTGTAGCCAATAAAGTAAAAGAACAAAGCGAGAAGTTGTGGATAAAACTGGAAATAAGGTCACTCTACGGCTTAATCAATAGATATAATAGGGAATTATATGACAGCCACATAGAATTGTTAAGAATATACTCGTATGTAGAGTTAGAAGAAATATTATATAATTTTGGTTTGGGGTACGTAGAAAAGAAATTGGAAAAGAAAATTAAAAAAATGGTAGATAAGTTAAATAAATTAATAAGAAAGAACGAAGTAAAAAAGGAACACCTCTCTAAGAATAACTATGAAAAAAGAGTAATAAACTTTACAGAGGTAAATTTCAATACAGAAGAAAAAGAAATGTTAGCAAAAGGCTTAAAATACGCACCGCCACCAGAATTAAATCAAGAAAAAACGATTATTGAATGCGAAAGCATAATACAAAAACTAGGAAATGAAAATGATAAAAAAAGAATAAGGTGGGAAGTAGGGAATGTAGTAGATAAAATATTTAAGAAAAGTTTGTATAATTCAAAAAATGAACAAAAAATCAAATCAACTGTAACTAAACTAAAGAATAAAATAAAGAAGAATGATATTATAGTTACGAAGGCGGACAAAGGAAATACAATGGTACTACTGAGAAAGGACGAAAACATAAAGAAAACGGAAGAATTTATAAGGGAAGGACCAAACGAGGAAATAAAGTATGATTATACAAGTAAGTACCAGTCAAGGATAAAACAGATGATGAAACAGATAACATTTATAGAAGAAAATAAGAAAAAGTATTTATTGGAAAGTAATCCAACAGCACCAACTTTTAAAAGTCAGGTTAAGATATATAAAGAAGGAAAACCAATTAGACCGATTGTTTCTTTTATTAATGCACCAATTTATAAATTATCAAAGGAAGTTAGTAGAGTACTGAAAGAGAAATATGAATTTGAGACAAAATACAACATAGAGAATAATATAAAATTGATAGAAAATATTAGGATTAATGTAAATACAAAATTGATATCACTGGATGTTAAGGACATGTTTACCAATATCACAGTAAATAAAGTTATTAAGTTAATAAACGATAATAATATGGGAGAATACAGGTATAAAAAGCAGTTGATGAAAGTAATTAAAGAATGTGTAAATCAGAACTATTTTAGGTTTAATAACAAGTTTTATATACAGAAAAAAGGTTTACCTATAGGGTCTTCATTATCCCCTATTCTTGCTGAAATATACATGAATGATTTTGAAAAGCAATTAATAACTTCCACTAAGTATAAAGACAATATAAAATTATGGTCTAGATATGTTGATGATGTATTAGTAATTTGGGAAGGAAGCATAGAAGAAGTGCATGAGTTTATAAATGAGGTAAATAATAAGGATAAAAACTTACACTTTAAAGAAGAGATAGGAGGTAAGAAAATAAAATACTTAGATCTAAACATATAAATAAAAGATAATGAGAAACTACAGTTTGGGATATTTAGGAAAGAGTCGTATTCTGATATAATAATACCAAGAGAGTCTTACCACCCATATAGATATAAAATGGCGGCAATCAATTCATTTTGTTACAGAGCTCAGAAGTGTTTAAAAGAGACCAAATCAAAAGATAGGGAGTGAAAAACGATAAAGGGAATTGTAAGGAATAATAATTATAGCACCAACATAGTGGATAAAGTTATGAAAAGCGTTAACATACAAAAAGCTAAAATAGAACCAGAACAAAAGAATTATGCAGGGTCATTGACATACATAGGTTCACATACAAGAAAAATTATAAAATGTTTTAATAAATATGGAGTAGATATAGCTATTAAAAAATGTGAAACGGTATTTGATAAGATAAGGTATAAGAATATAGAAAAAATTCCAGTATTACAGAAAAGCGGAATTTATAAATTAAAATGTAAAGACAGCAACAAAGTGTACCTAGGTGAGACAGGAGGAAAATTCGTATGCAGGTTGTCTGACCACAAACGTGGAGAAGGTAACAGAACAACCAATTCGTTATACGCAAGACATTTCACAGAAGACAACCATAAGTTTGTTAATCCTTTGGAAGAATACGAAATTGTAAAAGTAATAAATAACACAGTTGAAAGGAAGCTCAGAGAGGAGTTAGATATATTGAAAGAAAGAGAAAAAAGTTTAGACAATTTAGTAAATATTAAAATTAAATTTGATAATGAAGAAATATTTTATAACATGATAAAGAAGTAAATGATAGAGGACAGATAGATAAGATTAAGAATTATATTGCATAGTACTAATTGGATGTTTTAAAATAAGGGTGTGTGACTGACCCACGTGTGTGGAGAGGAAGAGGGTAAGTTTAAAAGGATGCACACACACACACACACACACAAAACACTGAAACACAAGGAATTTGCTAGAAAAATATGTAACTGTACAGATGGTGGGACAGGGTTTAGGGGGTGGGGAAGGGTCATTTATATTATAGCTTATTGTGTGTGAGCAGGGTGGTGGAGAGGGGTGAAAGGTTTGAATTTGTTTTCACATATTTCCTGTCTATTCCGATCTGACGATGGGCTGTGAAGCTTGAAAGCGCTAATCGGGATCATTTTTATATAGTGGTGTGCAACAGTGATCATTCTGATTGTGATTTCAACCACTAACACAAATTTCTTCATTAAACGTCTGTTAAGATGTGCAATCGACTACAGGTAATGGACAACAACAATGAGGTAATAAACGACAACAATAAGGTAAGTAAAGTTTTTAAATATCTTAAGTTAAAAGTTAAATTGAAGAGGGTTTTAAGTAAAAATGGTTTAATAAACAATGTCTGGATAATAATGTCATCCCAAAGTACGCTCAAGTTAAAATTAAAAATAAGAACAGTGTAGCCAATAAAGTAAAAGAACAAAGCGAGAAGTTGTGGATAAAACTGGAAATAAGGTCACTCTACGGCTTAATCAATAGATATAATAGGGAATTATATGACAGCCACATAGAATTGTTAAGAATATACTCGTATGTAGAGTTAGAAGAAATATTATATAATTTTGGTTTGGGGTACGTAGAAAAGAAATTGGAAAAGAAAATTAAAAAAATGGTAGATAAGTTAAATAAATTAATAAGAAAGAACGAAGTAAAAAAGGAACACCTCTCTAAGAATAACTATGAAAAAAGAGTAATAAACTTTACAGAGGTAAATTTCAATACAGAAGAAAAAGAAATGTTAGCAAAAGGCTTAAAATACGCACCGCCACCAGAATTAAATCAAGAAAAAACGATTATTGAATGCGAAAGCATAATACAAAAACTAGGAAATGAAAATGATAAAAAAAGAATAAGGTGGGAAGTAGGGAATGTAGTAGATAAAATATTTAAGAAAAGTTTGTATAATTCAAAAAATGAACAAAAAATCAAATCAACTGTAACTAAACTAAAGAATAAAATAAAGAAGAATGATATTATAGTTACGAAGGCGGACAAAGGAAATACAATGGTACTACTGAGAAAGGACGAAAACATAAAGAAAACGGAAGAATTTATAAGGGAAGGACCAAACGAGGAAATAAAGTATGATTATACAAGTAAGTACCAGTCAAGGATAAAACAGATGATGAAACAGATAACATTTATAGAAGAAAATAAGAAAAAGTATTTATTGGAAAGTAATCCAACAGCACCAACTTTTAAAAGTCAGGTTAAGATATATAAAGAAGGAAAACCAATTAGACCGATTGTTTCTTTTATTAATGCACCAATTTATAAATTATCAAAGGAAGTTAGTAGAGTACTGAAAGAGAAATATGAATTTGAGACAAAATACAACATAGAGAATAATATAAAATTGATAGAAAATATTAGGATTAATGTAAATACAAAATTGATATCACTGGATGTTAAGGACATGTTTACCAATATCACAGTAAATAAAGTTATTAAGTTAATAAACGATAATAATATGGGAGAATACAGGTATAAAAAGCAGTTGATGAAAGTAATTAAAGAATGTGTAAATCAGAACTATTTTAGGTTTAATAACAAGTTTTATATACAGAAAAAAGGTTTACCTATAGGGTCTTCATTATCCCCTATTCTTGCTGAAATATACATGAATGATTTTGAAAAGCAATTAATAACTTCCACTAAGTATAAAGACAATATAAAATTATGGTCTAGATATGTTGATGATGTATTAGTAATTTGGGAAGGAAGCATAGAAGAAGTGCATGAGTTTATAAATGAGGTAAATAATAAGGATAAAAACTTACACTTTAAAGAAGAGATAGGAGGTAAGAAAATAAAATACTTAGATCTAAACATATAAATAAAAGATAATGAGAAACTACAGTTTGGGATATTTAGGAAAGAGTCGTATTCTGATATAATAATACCAAGAGAGTCTTACCACCCATATAGATATAAAATGGCGGCAATCAATTCATTTTGTTACAGAGCTCAGAAGTGTTTAAAAGAGACCAAATCAAAAGATAGGGAGTGAAAAACGATAAAGGGAATTGTAAGGAATAATAGTTATAGCACCAACATAGTGGATAAAGTTATGAAAAGGGTTAACATACAAAAAGCTAAAATAGAACCAGAACAAAAGAATTATGCAGGGTCATTGACATACATAGGTTCACATACAAGAAAAATTATAAAATGTTTTAATAAATATGGAGTAGATATAGCTATTAAAAAATGTGAAACGGTATTTGATAAGATAAGGTATAAGAATATAGAAAAAATTCCAGTATTACAGAAAAGCGGAATTTATAAATTAAAATGTAAAGACAGCAACAAAGTGTACCTAGGTGAGACAGGAGGAAAATTCGTATGCAGGTTGTCTGACCACAAACGTGGAGAAGGTAACAGAACAACCAATTCGTTATACGCAAGACATTTCACAGAAGACAACCATAAGTTTGTTAATCCTTTGGAAGAATACGAAATTGTAAAAGTAATAAATAACACAGTTGAAAGGAAGCTCAGAGAGGAGTTAGAAATATTGAAAGAAAGAGAAAAAAGTTTAGACAATTTAGTTAATATTAAAATTAAATTTGATAATGAAGAAATATTTTATAACATGATAAAGAAGTAAATGATAGAGGACAGATAGATAAGATTAAGAATTATATTGTATAGTACTAATTGGATGTTTTAAAATAAGGGTGTGTGACTGACCCACGTGTGTGGAGAGGAAGAGGGTAAGTTTAAAAGGATGCACACACACACACACACACACACAAAACACTGAAACACGAGGAATTTGCTAGAAAAATATGTAACTGTACAGATGGTGGGACAGGGTTTAGGGGGTGGGGAAGGGTCATTTATATTATAGCTTGTTCTGTGTGAGCACGGTGGTGGACAGGGGTGAAAGGTTTGTTTTCACATATTTCCTGTCTATTCCGATCTGAAGATGGGCTGTGAAGCTTGAAAGCGCTAATCGGGATAATGTTTATATAGTGGTGTGCAACATGATCATTCTGATTGTGATTTCAACCACTAACACAAATTTCTTCATTAAACGTCTGTTAAGATGTGCAATCGACTACAGGTAATGGACAACAACAATGAGGTAATAAACGACAACAATAAGGTAAGTAAAGTTTTTAAATATCTTAAGTTAAAAGTTAAATTGAAGAGGGTTTTAAGTAAAAATGGTTTAATAAACAATGTCTGGATAATAATGTCATCCCAAAGTACGCTCAAGTTAAAATTAAAAATAAGAACAGTGTAGCCAATAAAGTAAAAGAACAAAGCGAGAAGTTGTGGATAAAACTGGAAATAAGGTCACTCTACGGCTTAATCAATAGATATAATAGGGAATTATATGACAGCCACATAGAATTGTTAAGAATATACTCGTATGTAGAGTTAGAAGAAATATTATATAATTTTGGTTTGGGGTACGTAGAAAAGAAATTGGAAAAGAAAATTAAAAAAATGGTAGATAAGTTAAATAAATTAATAAGAAAGAACGAAGTAAAAAAGGAACACCTCTCTAAGAATAACTATGAAAAAAGAGTAATAAACTTTGCAGAGGTAAATTTCAATACAGAAGAAAAAGAAATGTTAGCAAAAGGCTTAAAATACGCACCGCCACCAGAATTAAATCAAGAAAAAACGATTATTGAATGCGAAAGCATAATACAAAAACTAGGAAATGAAAATGATAAAAAAAGAATAAGGTGGGAAGTAGGGAATGTAGTAGATAAAATATTTAAGAAAAGTTTGTATAATTCAAAAAATGAACAAAAAATCAAATCAACTGTAACTAAACTAAAGAATAAAATAAAGAAGAATGATATTATAGTTACGAAGGCGGACAAAGGAAATACAATGGTACTACTGAGAAAGGACGAAAACATAAAGAAAACGGAAGAATTTATAAGGGAAGGACCAAACGAGGAAATAAAGTATGATTATACAAGTAAGTACCAGTCAAGGATAAAACAGATGATGAAACAGATAACATTTATAGAAGAAAATAAGAAAAAGTATTTATTGGAAAGTAATCCAACAGCACCAACTTTTAAAAGTCAGGTTAAGATATATAAAGAAGGAAAACCAATTAGACCGATTGTTTCTTTTATTAATGCACCTATTTATAAATTATCAAAGGAAGTTAGCAGAGTACTGAAAGAGAAATATGAATTTGAGACAAAATACAACATAGAGAATAATATAAAATTGATAGAAAATATTAGGATTAATGTAAATACAAAATTGATATCACTGGATGTTAAGGACATGTTTACCAGTATCACAGTAAATAAAGTTATTAAGTTAATAAACGATAATAATATGGGAGAATACAGGTATAAAAAGCAGTTGATGAAAGTAATTAAAGAATGTGTAAATCAGAACTATTTTAGGTTTAATAACAAGTTTTATATACAGAAAAAAGGTTTACCTATAGGGTCTTCATTATCCCCTATTCTTGCTGAAATATACATGAATGATTTTGAAAAGCAATTAATAACTTCCACTAAGTATAAAGACAATATAAAATTATGGTCTAGATATGTTGATGATGTATTAGTAATTTGGGAAGGAAGCATAGAAGAAGTGCATGAGTTTATAAATGAGGTAAATAATAAGGATAAAAACTTACACTTTAAAGAAGAGATAGGAGGTAAGAAAATAAAATACTTAGATCTAAACATAGAAATTAAAGATAATGAGAAACTACAGTTTGGGATATTTAGGAAAGAGTCGTATTCTGATATAATAATACCAAGAGAGTCTTACCACCCATATAGATATAAAATGGCGGCAATCAATTCATTTTGTTACAGAGCTCAGAAGTGTTTAAAAGAGACCAAATCAAAAGATAGGGAGTGAAAAACGATAAAGGGAATTGTAAGGAATAATAATTATAGCACCAACATAGTGGATAAAGTTATGAAAAGGGTTAAAATACAAAAAGCTAAAATAGAACCAGAACAAAAGAATTTTGCAGGGTCATTGACATACATAGGTTCACATACAAGAAAAATTATAAAATGTTTTAATAAATATGGAGTAGATATAGCTATTAAAAAATGTGAAACGGTATTTGATAAGATAAGGTATAAGAATATAGAAAAAATTCCAGTATTACAGAAAAGCGGAATTTATAAATTAAAATGTAAAGACTGCAACAAAGTGTACCTAGGTGAGACAGGAGGAAAATTCGTATGCAGGTTGTCTGACCACAAACGTGCAGAAGGTAACAGAACAACCAATTCGTTATACGCAAGACATTTCATAGAAGACAACCATAAGTTTGTTAATCCTTTGGAAGAATACGAAATTGTAAAAGTAATAAATAACACAGTTGAAAGGAAGCTTAGAGAGGAGTTAGAAATATTGAAAGAAAGAGAAAAAAGTTTAGACAATTTAGTTAATATTAAAATTAAATTTGATAATGAAGAAATATTTTATAACATGATAAAGAAGTAAATGATAGAGGACAGATAGATAAGATTAAGAATTATATTGCATAGTACTAATTGGATGTTTTAAAATAAGGGTGTGTGACTGACCCACGTGTGTGGAGAGGAAGAGGGTAAGTTTAAAAGGATGCACACACACACACACACAACACTGAAACACAAGGAATTTGCTAGAAAAATATGTAACTGTACAGATGGTGGGACAGGGTTTAGGGGGTGGGGAAGGGTCATTTATATTATAGCTTGTTCTGTGTGAGCACGGTGTTGGAGAGGGATGAAAGGTTTGTTTTCACATATTTCCTGTCTATTCCGATCTGACGATGGGCTGTGAAGCTTGAAAGCGCTAATCGGGATAATTTTTATATAGTGGTGTGCAACATGATCATTCTGATTGTGATTTCAACCACTAACACAAATTTCTTCATTAAACGTCTGTTAAGATGTGCAATCGACTACAGGTAATGGACAACAACAATGAGGTAATAAACGACAACAATAAGGTAAGTAAAGTTTTTAAATATCTTAAGTTAAAAGTTAAATTGAAGAGGGTTTTAAGTAAAAATGGTTTAATAAACAATGTCTGGATAATAATGTCATCCCAAAGTACGCTCAAGTTAAAATTAAAAATAAGAACAGTGTAGCCAAAAAAGTAAAAGAACAAAGCGAGAAGTTGTGGATAAAACTGGAAATAAGGTCACTCTACGGCTTAATCAATAGATATAATAGGGAATTATATGACAGACACATAGAATTGTTAAGAATATACTCGTATGTAGAGTTAGAAGAAATATTATATAATTTTGGTTTGGGGTACGTAGAAAAGAAATTGGAAAAGAAAATTAAAAAAATGGTAGATAAGTTAAATAAATTAATAAGAAAGAACGAAGTAAAAAAGGAACACCTCTCTAAGAATAACTATGAAAAAAGAGTAATAAACTTTACAGAGGTAAATTTCAATACAGAAGAAAAAGAAATGTTAGCAAAAGGCTTAAAATACGCACCGCCACCAGAATTAAATCAAGAAAAAACGATTATTGAATGCGAAAGCATAATACAAAAACTAGGAAATGAAAATGATAAAAAAAGAATAAGGTGGGAAGTAGGGAATGTAGTAGATAAAATATTTAAGAAAAGTTTGTATAATTCAAAAAATGAACAAAAAATCAAATCAACTGTAACTAAACTAAAGAATAAAATAAAGAAGAATGATATTATAGTTACGAAGGCGGACAAAGGAAATACAATGGTACTACTGAGAAAGGACGAAAACATAAAGAAAACGGAAGAATTTATAAGGGAAGGACCAAACGAGGAAATAAAGTATGATTATACAAGTAAGTACCAGTCAAGGATAAAACAGATAACATTTATAGAAGAAAATAAGAAAAAGTATTTATTGGAAAGTAATCCAACAGCACCAACTTTTAAAAGTCAGGTTAAGATATATAAAGAAGGAAAACCAATTAGACCGATTGTTTCTTTTATTAATGCACCAATTTATAAATTATCAAAGGAAGTTAGTAGAGTACTGAAAGAGAAATATGAATTTGAGACAAAATACAACATAGAGAATAATATAAAATTGATAGAAAATATTAGGATTAATGTAAATACAAAATTGATATCACTGGATGTTAAGGACATGTTTACCAATATCACAGTAAATAAAGTTATTAAGTTAATAAACGATAATAATATGGGAGAATACAGGTATAAAAAGCAGTTGATGAAAGTAATTAAAGAATGTGTAAATCAGAACTATTCTAGGTTTAATAACAAGTTTTATATACAGAAAAAAGGTTTACCTATAGGGTCTTCATTATCCCCTATTCTTGCTGAAATATACATGAATGATTTTGAAAACCAATTAATAAGTTCCACTAAGTATAAAGACAATATAAAATTATGGTCTAGATATGTTGATGATGTATTAGTAATTTGGGAAGGAAGCATAGAAGAAGTGCATGAGTTTATAAATGGATAAAATAATAAGGATAAAAACTTACACTTTAAAGAAGAGATAGGAGGTAAGAAAATAAAATACTTAGATCTAAACATATAAATTAAAGATAATGAGAAACTACAGTTTGGGATATTTAGGAAAGAGTCGTATTCTGATATAATAATACCAAGAGAGTCTTACCACCCATATAGATATAAAATGGTGGCAATCAATTCATTTTGTTACAGAGCTCAGAAGTGTTTAAAAGAGACCAAATCAAAAGATAGGGAGTGAAAAACGATAAAGGGAATTGTAAGGAATAATAATTATAGCACCAACATAGTGGATAAAGTTATGAAAAGGGTTAACATACAAAAAGCTAAAATAGAACCAGAACAAAAGAATTATGCAGGGTCATTGACATACATAGGTTCACATACAAGAAAAATTATAAAATGTTTTAATAAATATGGAGTAGATATAGCTATTAAAAAATGTGAAACGGTATTTGATAAGATAAGGTATAAGAATATAGAAAAAATTCCAGTATTACAGAAAAGCGGAATTTATAAATTAAAATGTAAAGACTGCAACAAAGTGTACCTAGGTGAGACAGGAGGAAAATTCGTATGCAGGTTGTCTGACCACAAACGTGGAGAAGGTAACAGAACAACCAATTCGTTATACGCAAGACATTTCATAGAAGACAACCATAAGTTTGTTAATCCTTTGGAAGAATACGAAATTGTAAAAGTAATAAATAACACAGTTGAAAGGAAGCTCAGAGAGGAGTTAGAAATATTGAAAGAAAAAAAAAAAAGTTTAGACAATTTAGTTAATATTAAAATTAAATTTGATAATGAAGAAATATTTTATAACATGATAAAGAAGTAAATTGTAGAGGACAGATAGATAAGATTAAGAATTATATTGCATAGTACTAATTGGATGTTTTAAAATAAGGGTGTGTGACTGACCCACGTGTGTGGAGAGGAAGAGGGTAAGTTTAAAAGGATGCACACACACACACACACACACACACACACACACACACACACACACACACACACACACACAACACTGAAACACAAGGAATTTGCTAGAAATATATGTAACTGTACAGATGGTGGGACAGGGTTTAGGGGGTGGGGAAGGGTCATTTATATTATAGCTTGTTCTGTGTGAGCACGGTGGTGGAGAGGGGTGAAAGGTTTGTTTTCACATATTTCCTGTCTATTCCGATCTGACGATGGGCTGTGAAGCTTGAAAGCGCTAATCGGGATAATTTTTATATAGTGGTGTGCAACATGATCATTCTGATTGTGATTTCAACCACTAACACAAATTTCTTCATTAAACGTCTGTTAAGATGTGCAATCGACTACAGGTAATGGACAACAACAATGAGGTAATGAACGACAACAATAAGGTAAGTAAAGTTTTTAAATATCTTAAGTTAAAAGTTAAATTGAAGAGGGTTTTAAGTAAAAATGGTTTAATAAACAATGTCTGGATAATAATGTCATCCCAAAGTACGCTCAAGTTAAAATTAAAAATAAGAACAGTGTAGCCAATAAAGTAAAAGAACAAAGCGAGAAGTTGTGGATAAAACTGGAAATAAGGTCACTCTACGGCTTAATCAATAGATATAATAGGGAATTATATGACAGACACATAGAATTGTTAAGAATATACTCGTATGTAGAGTTAGAAGAAATATTATATAATTTTGGTTTGGGGTACGTAGAAAAGAAATTGGAAAAGAAAATTAAAAAAATGGTAGATAAGTTAATAAAATTAATAAGAAAGAACGAAGTAAAAAAGGAACACCTCTCTAAGAATAACTATGAAAAAAGAGTAATAAACCTTACAGAGGTAAATTTCAATACAGAAGAAAAAGAAATGTTAGCAAAAGGCTTAAAATACGCACCGCCACCAGAATTAAATCAAGAAAAACCGATTATTGAATGCGAAAGCATAATACAAAAACTAGGAAATGAAAATGATAAAAAAAGAATAAAGTGGGAAGTAGGGAATGTAGTAGATAAAATATTTAAGAAAAGTTTGTATAATTCAAAAAATGAACAAAAAATCAAATCAACTGTAACTAAACTAAAGAATAAAATAAAGAAGAATGATATTATAGTTACGAAGGCGGACAAAGGAAATACAATGGTACTACTGAGAAAGGACGAAAACATAAAGAAAACGGAAGAATTTATAAGGGAAGGACCATACGAGGAAATAAAGTATGATTATACAAGTAAGTACCAGTCAAGGATAAAACAGATGATGAAACAGATAACATTTATAGAAGAAAATAAGAAAAAGTATTTATTGGAAAGTAATCCAACAGCACCAACTTTTAAAAGTCAGGTTAAGATACATAAAGAAGGAAAACCAATTAGACCGATTGTTTCTTTTATTAATGCACCTATTTATAAATTATCGAAGGAAGTTAGCAGAGTACTGAAAGAGAAATATGAATTTGGGACAAAATACAACATAGAGAATAATATAAAATTGATAGAAAATATTAGGATTAATGTAAATACAAAATTGATATCACTGGATGTTAAGGACATGTTTACCAATATCACAGTAAATAAAGTTATTAAGTTAATAAACGATAATAATATGGGAGAATACAGGTATAAAAAGCAGTTGATGAAAGTAATTAAAGAATGTGTAAATCAGAACTATTTTAGGTTTAATAACAAGTTTTATATACAGAAAAAAGGTTTACCTATGGGGTCTTCATTATCCCCTATTCTTGCTGAAATATACATGAATGATTTTGAAAAGCAATTAATAACTTCCACTAAGTATAAAGACAATATAAAATTATGGTCTAGATATGTTGATGATGTATTAGTAATTTGGGAAGGAAGCATAGAAGAAGTGCATGAGTTTATAAATGGATAAAATAATAAGGATAAAAACTTACACTTTAAAGAAGAGATAGGAGGTAAGAAAATAAAATACTTAGATCTAAACATATAAATTAAAGATAATGAGAAACTACAGTTTGGGATATTTAGGAAAGAGTCGTATTCTGATATAATAATACCAAGAGAGTCTTACCACCCATATAGATATAAAATGGTGGCAATCAATTCATTTTGTTACAGAGCTCAGAAGTGTTTAAAAGAGACCAAATCAAAAGATAGGGAGTGAAAAACGATAAAGGGAATTGTAAGGAATAATAATTATAGCACCAACATAGTGGATAAAGTTATGAAAAGGGTTAACATACAAAAAGCTAAAATAGAACCAGAACAAAAGAATTATGCAGGGTCATTGACATACATAGGTTCACATACAAGAAAAATTATAAAATGTTTTAATAAATATGGAGTAGATATAGCTATTAAAAAATGTGAAACGGTATTTGATAAGATAAGGTATAAGAATATAGAAAAAATTCCAGTATTACAGAAAAGCGGAATTTATAAATTAAAATGTAAAGACTGCAACAAAGTGTACCTAGGTGAGACAGGAGGAAAATTCGTATGCAGGTTGTCTGACCACAAACGTGGAGAAGGTAACAGAACAACCAATTCGTTATACGCAAGACATTTCATAGAAGACAACCATAAGTTTGTTAATCCTTTGGAAGAATACGAAATTGTAAAAGTAATAAATAACACAGTTGAAAGGAAGCTCAGAGAGGAGTTAGAAATATTGAAAGAAAAAAAAAAAAGTTTAGACAATTTAGTTAATATTAAAATTAAATTTGATAATGAAGAAATATTTTATAACATGATAAAGAAGTAAATTGTAGAGGACAGATAGATAAGATTAAGAATTATATTGCATAGTACTAATTGGATGTTTTAAAATAAGGGTGTGTGACTGACCCACGTGTGTGGAGAGGAAGAGGGTAAGTTTAAAAGGATGCACACACACACACACACACACACACACACACACACACACACACAACACTGAAACACAAGGAATTTGCTAGAAATATATGTAACTGTACAGATGGTGGGACAGGGTTTAGGGGGTGGGGAAGGGTCATTTATATTATAGCTTGTTCTGTGTGAGCACGGTGGTGGAGAGGGGTGAAAGGTTTGTTTTCACATATTTCCTGTCTATTCCGATCTGACGATGGGCTGTGAAGCTTGAAAGCGCTAATCGGGATAATTTTTATATAGTGGTGTGCAACATGATCATTCTGATTGTGATTTCAACCACTAACACAAATTTCTTCATTAAACGTCTGTTAAGATGTGCAATCGACTACAGGTAATGGACAACAACAATGAGGTAATGAACGACAACAATAAGGTAAGTAAAGTTTTTAAATATCTTAAGTTAAAAGTTAAATTGAAGAGGGTTTTAAGTAAAAATGGTTTAATAAACAATGTCTGGATAATAATGTCATCCCAAAGTACGCTCAAGTTAAAATTAAAAATAAGAACAGTGTAGCCAATAAAGTAAAAGAACAAAGCGAGAAGTTGTGGATAAAACTGGAAATAAGGTCACTCTACGGCTTAATCAATAGATATAATAGGGAATTATATGACAGACACATAGAATTGTTAAGAATATACTCGTATGTAGAGTTAGAAGAAATATTATATAATTTTGGTTTGGGGTACGTAGAAAAGAAATTGGAAAAGAAAATTAAAAAAATGGTAGATAAGTTAATAAAATTAATAAGAAAGAACGAAGTAAAAAAGGAACACCTCTCTAAGAATAACTATGAAAAAAGAGTAATAAACCTTACAGAGGTAAATTTCAATACAGAAGAAAAAGAAATGTTAGCAAAAGGCTTAAAATACGCACCGCCACCAGAATTAAATCAAGAAAAACCGATTATTGAATGCGAAAGCATAATACAAAAACTAGGAAATGAAAATGATAAAAAAAGAATAAAGTGGGAAGTAGGGAATGTAGTAGATAAAATATTTAAGAAAAGTTTGTATAATTCAAAAAATGAACAAAAAATCAAATCAACTGTAACTAAACTAAAGAATAAAATAAAGAAGAATGATATTATAGTTACGAAGGCGGACAAAGGAAATACAATGGTACTACTGAGAAAGGACGAAAACATAAAGAAAACGGAAGAATTTATAAGGGAAGGACCATACGAGGAAATAAAGTATGATTATACAAGTAAGTACCAGTCAAGGATAAAACAGATGATGAAACAGATAACATTTATAGAAGAAAATAAGAAAAAGTATTTATTGGAAAGTAATCCAACAGCACCAACTTTTAAAAGTCAGGTTAAGATACATAAAGAAGGAAAACCAATCAGACCGATTGTTTCTTTTATTAATGCACCTATTTATAAATTATCGAAGGAAGTTAGCAGAGTACTGAAAGAGAAATATGAATTTGGGACAAAATACAACATAGAGAATAATATAAAATTGATAGAAAATATTAGGATTAATGTAAATACAAAATTGATATCACTGGATGTTAAGGACATGTTTACCAATATCACAGTAAATAAAGTTATTAAGTTAATAAACGATAATAATATGGGAGAATACAGGTATAAAAAGCAGTTGATGAAAGTAATTAAAGAATGTGTAAATCAGAACTATTTTAGGTTTAATAACAAGTTTTATATACAGAAAAAAGGTTTACCTATGGGGTCTTCATTATCCCCTATTCTTGCTGAAATATACATGAATGATTTTGAAAAGCAATTAATAACTTCCACTAAGTATAAAGACAATATAAAATTATGGTCTAGATATGTTGATGATGTATTAGTAATTTGGGAAGGAAGCATAGAAGAAGTGCATGAGTTTATAAATGAGGTAAATAATAAGGATAAAAACTTACACTTTAAAGAAGAGATAGGAGGTAAGAAAATAAAATACTTAGATCTAAACATAGAAATTAAAGATAATGAGAAACTACAGTTTGGGATATTTAGGAAAGAGTCGTATTCTGATATAATAATACCAAGAGAGTCTTACCACCCATATAGATATAAAATGGCGGCAATCAATTCATTTTGTTACAGAGCTCAGAAGTGTTTAAAAGAGACCAAATCAAAAGATAGGGAGTGAAAAACGATAAAGGGAATTGTAAGGAATAATAATTATAGCACCAACATAGTGGATAAAGTTATGAAAAGGGTTAAAATACAAAAAGCTAAAATAGAACCAGAACAAAAGAATTTTGCAGGGTCATTGACATACATAGGTTCACATACAAGAAAAATTATAAAATGTTTTAATAAATATGGAGTAGATATAGCTATTAAAAAATGTGAAACGGTATTTGATAAGATAAGGTATAAGAATATAGAAAAAATTCCAGTATTACAGAAAAGCGGAATTTATAAATTAAAATGTAAAGACTGCAACAAAGTGTACCTAGGTGAGACAGGAGGAAAATTCGTATGCAGGTTGTCTGACCACAAACGTGCAGAAGGTAACAGAACAACCAATTCGTTATACGCAAGACATTTCATAGAAGACAACCATAAGTTTGTTAATCCTTTGGAAGAATACGAAATTGTAAAAGTAATAAATAACACAGTTGAAAGGAAGCTTAGAGAGGAGTTAGAAATATTGAAAGAAAGAGAAAAAAGTTTAGACAATTTAGTTAATATTAAAATTAAATTTGATAATGAAGAAATATTTTATAACATGATAAAGAAGTAAATGATAGAGGACAGATAGATAAGATTAAGAATTATATTGCATAGTACTAATTGGATGTTTTAAAATAAGGGTGTGTGACTGACCCACGTGTGTGGAGAGGAAGAGGGTAAGTTTAAAAGGATGCACACACACACACACACAACACTGAAACACAAGGAATTTGCTAGAAAAATATGTAACTGTACAGATGGTGGGACAGGGTTTAGGGGGTGGGGAAGGGTCATTTATATTATAGCTTGTTCTGTGTGAGCACGGTGTTGGAGAGGGATGAAAGGTTTGTTTTCACATATTTCCTGTCTATTCCGATCTGACGATGGGCTGTGAAGCTTGAAAGCGCTAATCGGGATAATTTTTATATAGTGGTGTGCAACATGATCATTCTGATTGTGATTTCAACCACTAACACAAATTTCTTCATTAAACGTCTGTTAAGATGTGCAATCGACTACAGGTAATGGACAACAACAATGAGGTAATAAACGACAACAATAAGGTAAGTAAAGTTTTTAAATATCTTAAGTTAAAAGTTAAATTGAAGAGGGTTTTAAGTAAAAATGGTTTAATAAACAATGTCTGGATAATAATGTCATCCCAAAGTACGCTCAAGTTAAAATTAAAAATAAGAACAGTGTAGCCAAAAAAGTAAAAGAACAAAGCGAGAAGTTGTGGATAAAACTGGAAATAAGGTCACTCTACGGCTTAATCAATAGATATAATAGGGAATTATATGACAGACACATAGAATTGTTAAGAATATACTCGTATGTAGAGTTAGAAGAAATATTATATAATTTTGGTTTGGGGTACGTAGAAAAGAAATTGGAAAAGAAAATTAAAAAAATGGTAGATAAGTTAAATAAATTAATAAGAAAGAACGAAGTAAAAAAGGAACACCTCTCTAAGAATAACTATGAAAAAAGAGTAATAAACTTTACAGAGGTAAATTTCAATACAGAAGAAAAAGAAATGTTAGCAAAAGGCTTAAAATACGCACCGCCACCAGAATTAAATCAAGAAAAAACGATTATTGAATGCGAAAGCATAATACAAAAACTAGGAAATGAAAATGATAAAAAAAGAATAAGGTGGGAAGTAGGGAATGTAGTAGATAAAATATTTAAGAAAAGTTTGTATAATTCAAAAAATGAACAAAAAATCAAATCAACTGTAACTAAACTAAAGAATAAAATAAAGAAGAATGATATTATAGTTACGAAGGCGGACAAAGGAAATACAATGGTACTACTGAGAAAGGACGAAAACATAAAGAAAACGGAAGAATTTATAAGGGAAGGACCAAACGAGGAAATAAAGTATGATTATACAAGTAAGTACCAGTCAAGGATAAAACAGATAACATTTATAGAAGAAAATAAGAAAAAGTATTTATTGGAAAGTAATCCAACAGCACCAACTTTTAAAAGTCAGGTTAAGATATATAAAGAAGGAAAACCAATTAGACCGATTGTTTCTTTTATTAATGCACCAATTTATAAATTATCAAAGGAAGTTAGTAGAGTACTGAAAGAGAAATATGAATTTGAGACAAAATACAACATAGAGAATAATATAAAATTGATAGAAAATATTAGGATTAATGTAAATACAAAATTGATATCACTGGATGTTAAGGACATGTTTACCAATATCACAGTAAATAAAGTTATTAAGTTAATAAACGATAATAATATGGGAGAATACAGGTATAAAAAGCAGTTGATGAAAGTAATTAAAGAATGTGTAAATCAGAACTATTCTAGGTTTAATAACAAGTTTTATATACAGAAAAAAGGTTTACCTATAGGGTCTTCATTATCCCCTATTCTTGCTGAAATATACATGAATGATTTTGAAAACCAATTAATAAGTTCCACTAAGTATAAAGACAATATAAAATTATGGTCTAGATATGTTGATGATGTATTAGTAATTTGGGAAGGAAGCATAGAAGAAGTGCATGAGTTTATAAATGGATAAAATAATAAGGATAAAAACTTACACTTTAAAGAAGAGATAGGAGGTAAGAAAATAAAATACTTAGATCTAAACATATAAATTAAAGATAATGAGAAACTACAGTTTGGGATATTTAGGAAAGAGTCGTATTCTGATATAATAATACCAAGAGAGTCTTACCACCCATATAGATATAAAATGGTGGCAATCAATTCATTTTGTTACAGAGCTCAGAAGTGTTTAAAAGAGACCAAATCAAAAGATAGGGAGTGAAAAACGATAAAGGGAATTGTAAGGAATAATAATTATAGCACCAACATAGTGGATAAAGTTATGAAAAGGGTTAACATACAAAAAGCTAAAATAGAACCAGAACAAAAGAATTATGCAGGGTCATTGACATACATAGGTTCACATACAAGAAAAATTATAAAATGTTTTAATAAATATGGAGTAGATATAGCTATTAAAAAATGTGAAACGGTATTTGATAAGATAAGGTATAAGAATATAGAAAAAATTCCAGTATTACAGAAAAGCGGAATTTATAAATTAAAATGTAAAGACTGCAACAAAGTGTACCTAGGTGAGACAGGAGGAAAATTCGTATGCAGGTTGTCTGACCACAAACGTGGAGAAGGTAACAGAACAACCAATTCGTTATACGCAAGACATTTCATAGAAGACAACCATAAGTTTGTTAATCCTTTGGAAGAATACGAAATTGTAAAAGTAATAAATAACACAGTTGAAAGGAAGCTCAGAGAGGAGTTAGAAATATTGAAAGAAAAAAAAAAAAGTTTAGACAATTTAGTTAATATTAAAATTAAATTTGATAATGAAGAAATATTTTATAACATGATAAAGAAGTAAATTGTAGAGGACAGATAGATAAGATTAAGAATTATATTGCATAGTACTAATTGGATGTTTTAAAATAAGGGTGTGTGACTGACCCACGTGTGTGGAGAGGAAGAGGGTAAGTTTAAAAGGATGCACACACACACACACACACACACACACACACACACACACACACACACACACAACACTGAAACACAAGGAATTTGCTAGAAATATATGTAACTGTACAGATGGTGGGACAGGGTTTAGGGGGTGGGGAAGGGTCATTTATATTATAGCTTGTTCTGTGTGAGCACGGTGGTGGAGAGGGGTGAAAGGTTTGTTTTCACATATTTCCTGTCTATTCCGATCTGACGATGGGCTGTGAAGCTTGAAAGCGCTAATCGGGATAATTTTTATATAGTGGTGTGCAACATGATCATTCTGATTGTGATTTCAACCACTAACACAAATTTCTTCATTAAACGTCTGTTAAGATGTGCAATCGACTACAGGTAATGGACAACAACAATGAGGTAATGAACGACAACAATAAGGTAAGTAAAGTTTTTAAATATCTTAAGTTAAAAGTTAAATTGAAGAGGGTTTTAAGTAAAAATGGTTTAATAAACAATGTCTGGATAATAATGTCATCCCAAAGTACGCTCAAGTTAAAATTAAAAATAAGAACAGTGTAGCCAATAAAGTAAAAGAACAAAGCGAGAAGTTGTGGATAAAACTGGAAATAAGGTCACTCTACGGCTTAATCAATAGATATAATAGGGAATTATATGACAGACACATAGAATTGTTAAGAATATACTCGTATGTAGAGTTAGAAGAAATATTATATAATTTTGGTTTGGGGTACGTAGAAAAGAAATTGGAAAAGAAAATTAAAAAAATGGTAGATAAGTTAATAAAATTAATAAGAAAGAACGAAGTAAAAAAGGAACACCTCTCTAAGAATAACTATGAAAAAAGAGTAATAAACCTTACAGAGGTAAATTTCAATACAGAAGAAAAAGAAATGTTAGCAAAAGGCTTAAAATACGCACCGCCACCAGAATTAAATCAAGAAAAACCGATTATTGAATGCGAAAGCATAATACAAAAACTAGGAAATGAAAATGATAAAAAAAGAATAAAGTGGGAAGTAGGGAATGTAGTAGATAAAATATTTAAGAAAAGTTTGTATAATTCAAAAAATGAACAAAAAATCAAATCAACTGTAACTAAACTAAAGAATAAAATAAAGAAGAATGATATTATAGTTACGAAGGCGGACAAAGGAAATACAATGGTACTACTGAGAAAGGACGAAAACATAAAGAAAACGGAAGAATTTATAAGGGAAGGACCATACGAGGAAATAAAGTATGATTATACAAGTAAGTACCAGTCAAGGATAAAACAGATGATGAAACAGATAACATTTATAGAAGAAAATAAGAAAAAGTATTTATTGGAAAGTAATCCAACAGCACCAACTTTTAAAAGTCAGGTTAAGATACATAAAGAAGGAAAACCAATTAGACCGATTGTTTCTTTTATTAATGCACCTATTTATAAATTATCGAAGGAAGTTAGCAGAGTACTGAAAGAGAAATATGAATTTGGGACAAAATACAACATAGAGAATAATATAAAATTGATAGAAAATATTAGGATTAATGTAAATACAAAATTGATATCACTGGATGTTAAGGACATGTTTACCAATATCACAGTAAATAAAGTTATTAAGTTAATAAACGATAATAATATGGGAGAATACAGGTATAAAAAGCAGTTGATGAAAGTAATTAAAGAATGTGTAAATCAGAACTATTTTAGGTTTAATAACAAGTTTTATATACAGAAAAAAGGTTTACCTATGGGGTCTTCATTATCCCCTATTCTTGCTGAAATATACATGAATGATTTTGAAAAGCAATTAATAACTTCCACTAAGTATAAAGACAATATAAAATTATGGTCTAGATATGTTGATGATGTATTAGTAATTTGGGAAGGAAGCATAGAAGAAGTGCATGAGTTTATAAATGGATAAAATAATAAGGATAAAAACTTACACTTTAAAGAAGAGATAGGAGGTAAGAAAATAAAATACTTAGATCTAAACATATAAATTAAAGATAATGAGAAACTACAGTTTGGGATATTTAGGAAAGAGTCGTATTCTGATATAATAATACCAAGAGAGTCTTACCACCCATATAGATATAAAATGGTGGCAATCAATTCATTTTGTTACAGAGCTCAGAAGTGTTTAAAAGAGACCAAATCAAAAGATAGGGAGTGAAAAACGATAAAGGGAATTGTAAGGAATAATAATTATAGCACCAACATAGTGGATAAAGTTATGAAAAGGGTTAACATACAAAAAGCTAAAATAGAACCAGAACAAAAGAATTATGCAGGGTCATTGACATACATAGGTTCACATACAAGAAAAATTATAAAATGTTTTAATAAATATGGAGTAGATATAGCTATTAAAAAATGTGAAACGGTATTTGATAAGATAAGGTATAAGAATATAGAAAAAATTCCAGTATTACAGAAAAGCGGAATTTATAAATTAAAATGTAAAGACTGCAACAAAGTGTACCTAGGTGAGACAGGAGGAAAATTCGTATGCAGGTTGTCTGACCACAAACGTGGAGAAGGTAACAGAACAACCAATTCGTTATACGCAAGACATTTCATAGAAGACAACCATAAGTTTGTTAATCCTTTGGAAGAATACGAAATTGTAAAAGTAATAAATAACACAGTTGAAAGGAAGCTCAGAGAGGAGTTAGAAATATTGAAAGAAAAAAAAAAAAGTTTAGACAATTTAGTTAATATTAAAATTAAATTTGATAATGAAGAAATATTTTATAACATGATAAAGAAGTAAATTGTAGAGGACAGATAGATAAGATTAAGAATTATATTGCATAGTACTAATTGGATGTTTTAAAATAAGGGTGTGTGACTGACCCACGTGTGTGGAGAGGAAGAGGGTAAGTTTAAAAGGATGCACACACACACACACACACACACACACACACACACACACACACACACACAACACTGAAACACAAGGAATTTGCTAGAAATATATGTAACTGTACAGATGGTGGGACAGGGTTTAGGGGGTGGGGAAGGGTCATTTATATTATAGCTTGTTCTGTGTGAGCACGGTGGTGGAGAGGGGTGAAAGGTTTGTTTTCACATATTTCCTGTCTATTCCGATCTGACGATGGGCTGTGAAGCTTGAAAGCGCTAATCGGGATAATTTTTATATAGTGGTGTGCAACATGATCATTCTGATTGTGATTTCAACCACTAACACAAATTTCTTCATTAAACGTCTGTTAAGATGTGCAATCGACTACAGGTAATGGACAACAACAATGAGGTAATGAACGACAACAATAAGGTAAGTAAAGTTTTTAAATATCTTAAGTTAAAAGTTAAATTGAAGAGGGTTTTAAGTAAAAATGGTTTAATAAACAATGTCTGGATAATAATGTCATCCCAAAGTACGCTCAAGTTAAAATTAAAAATAAGAACAGTGTAGCCAATAAAGTAAAAGAACAAAGCGAGAAGTTGTGGATAAAACTGGAAATAAGGTCACTCTACGGCTTAATCAATAGATATAATAGGGAATTATATGACAGACACATAGAATTGTTAAGAATATACTCGTATGTAGAGTTAGAAGAAATATTATATAATTTTGGTTTGGGGTACGTAGAAAAGAAATTGGAAAAGAAAATTAAAAAAATGGTAGATAAGTTAATAAAATTAATAAGAAAGAACGAAGTAAAAAAGGAACACCTCTCTAAGAATAACTATGAAAAAAGAGTAATAAACCTTACAGAGGTAAATTTCAATACAGAAGAAAAAGAAATGTTAGCAAAAGGCTTAAAATACGCACCGCCACCAGAATTAAATCAAGAAAAACCGATTATTGAATGCGAAAGCATAATACAAAAACTAGGAAATGAAAATGATAAAAAAAGAATAAAGTGGGAAGTAGGGAATGTAGTAGATAAAATATTTAAGAAAAGTTTGTATAATTCAAAAAATGAACAAAAAATCAAATCAACTGTAACTAAACTAAAGAATAAAATAAAGAAGAATGATATTATAGTTACGAAGGCGGACAAAGGAAATACAATGGTACTACTGAGAAAGGACGAAAACATAAAGAAAACGGAAGAATTTATAAGGGAAGGACCATACGAGGAAATAAAGTATGATTATACAAGTAAGTACCAGTCAAGGATAAAACAGATGATGAAACAGATAACATTTATAGAAGAAAATAAGAAAAAGTATTTATTGGAAAGTAATCCAACAGCACCAACTTTTAAAAGTCAGGTTAAGATACATAAAGAAGGAAAACCAATTAGACCGATTGTTTCTTTTATTAATGCACCTATTTATAAATTATCGAAGGAAGTTAGCAGAGTACTGAAAGAGAAATATGAATTTGGGACAAAATACAACATAGAGAATAATATAAAATTGATAGAAAATATTAGGATTAATGTAAATACAAAATTGATATCACTGGATGTTAAGGACATGTTTACCAATATCACAGTAAATAAAGTTATTAAGTTAATAAACGATAATAATATGGGAGAATACAGGTATAAAAAGCAGTTGATGAAAGTAATTAAAGAATGTGTAAATCAGAACTATTTTAGGTTTAATAACAAGTTTTATATACAGAAAAAAGGTTTACCTATGGGGTCTTCATTATCCCCTATTCTTGCTGAAATATACATGAATGATTTTGAAAAGCAATTAATAACTTCCACTAAGTATAAAGACAATATAAAATTATGGTCTAGATATGTTGATGATGTATTAGTAATTTGGGAAGGAAGCATAGAAGAAGTGCATGAGTTTATAAATGAGGTAAATAATAAGGATAAAAACTTACAATTTAAAGAAGAGATAGGAGGTAAGAAAATAAAATACTTAGATCTAAACATATAAATTAAAGATAATGAGAAACTACAGTTTGGGATATTTAGGAAAGAGTCGTATTCTGATATAATAATACCAAGAGAGTCTTACCACCCATATAGATATAAAATGGCGGCAATCAATTCATTTTGTTACAGAGCTCAGAAGTGTTTAAAAGAGACCAAATCAAAAGATAGGGAGCGAAAAACGATAAAGGGAATTGTAAGGAATAATAATTATAGCACCAACATAGTGGATAAAGTTATGAAAAGGTTTAACATACAAAAAGCTAAAATAGAACCAGAACAAAAGAATTATGCAGGGTCATTGACATACATAGGTTCACATACAAGAAAAATTATAAAATGTTTTAATAAATATGGAGTAGATATAGCTATTAAAAAATGTGAAACGGTATTTGATAAGATAAGGTATAAGAATATAGAAAAAATTCCAGTATTACAGAAAAGCGGAATTTATAAATTAAAATGTAAAGACTGCAACAAAGTGTACCTAGGTGAGACAGGAGGAAAATTCGTATGCAGGTTGTCTGACCACAAACGTGGAGAAGGTAACAGAACAACCAATTCGTTATACGCAAGACATTTCATAGAAGACAACCATAAGTTTGTTAATCCTTTGGAAGAATACGAAATTGTAAAAGTAATAAATAACACAGTTGAAAGGAAGCTTAGAGAGGAGTTAGAAATATTGAAAGAAAGAGAAAAAAGTTTAGACAATTTAGTTAATATTAAAATTAAATTTGATAATGAAGAAATATTTTATAACATGATAAAGAAGTAAATGATAGAGGACAGATAGATAAGATTAAGAATTATATTGCATAGTACTAATTGGATGTTTTAAAATAAGGGTGTGTGACTGACCCACGTGTGTGGAGAGGAAGAGGGTAAGTTTAAAAGGATGCACACACACACACACACACACAACACTGAAACACAAGGAATTTGCTAGAAAAATATGTAACTGTACAGATGGTGGGACAGGGTTTAGGGGGTGGGGAAGGGTCATTTATATTATAGCTTGTTCTGTGTGAGCACGGTGGTGGAGAGGGGTGAAAGGTTTGTTTTCACATATTTCCTGTCTATTCCGATCTGACGATGGGCTGTGAAGCTTGAAAGCGCTAATCGGGATAATTTTTATATAGTGGTGTGCAACATGATCATTCTGATTGTGATTTCAACCACTAACACAAATTTCTTCATTAAACGTCTGTTAAGATGTGCAATCGACTACAGGTAATGGACAACAACAATGAGGTAATAAACGACAACAATAAGGTAAGTAAAGTTTTTAAATATCTTAAGTTAAAAGTTAAATTGAAGAGGGTTTTAAGTAAAAATGGTTTAATAAACAATGTCTGGATAATAATGTCATCCCAAAGTACGCTCAAGTTAAAATTAAAAATAAGAACAGTGTAGCCAATAAAGTAAAAGAACAAAGCGAGAAGTTGTGGATAAAACTGGAAATAAGGTCACTCTACGGCTTAATCAATAGATATAATAGGGAATTATATGACAGACACATAGAATTGTTAAGAATATACTCGTATGTAGAGTTAGAAGAAATATTATATAATTTTGGTTTGGGGTACGTAGAAAAGAAATTGGAAAAGAAAATTTAAAAAATGGTAGATAAGTTAAATAAATTAATAAGAAAGAACGAAGTAAAAAAGGAACACCTCTCTAAGAATAACTATGAAAAAAGAGTAATAAACTTTACAGAGGTAAATTTCAATACAGAAGAAAAAGAAATGTTTGCAAAAGGCTTAAAATACGCACCGCCACCAGAATTAAATCAAGAAAAAACGATTATTGAATGCGAAAGCATAATACAAAAACTAGGAAATGAAAATGATAAAAAAAGAATAAGGTGGGAAGTAGGGAATGTAGTAGATAAAATATTTAAGAAAAGTTTGTATAATTCAAAAAATGAACAAAAAATCAAATCAACTGTAACTAAACTAAAGAATAAAATAAAGAAGAATGATATTATAGTTATGAAGGCGGACAAAGGAAATACAATGATACTACTGAGAAAGGACGAAAACATAAAGAAAACGGAAGAATTTATAAGGGAAGGACCATACGAGGAAATAAAGTATGATTATACAAGTAAGTACCAGTCAAGGATAAAACAGATGATGAAACAGATAACATTTATAGAAGAAAATAAGAAAAAGTATTTATTGGAAAGTAATCCAACAGCACCAACTTTTAAAAGTCAGGTTAAGATATATAAAGAAGGAAAACCAATTAGACCGATTGTTTCTTTTATTAATGCACCTATTTATAAATTATCAAAGGAAGTTAGCAGAGTACTGAAAGAGAAATATGAATTTGAGACAAAATACAACATAGAGAATAATATAAAATTGATAGAAAATATTAGGATTAATGTAAATACAAAATTGATATCACTGGATGTTAAGGACATGTTTACCAATATCACAGTAAATAAAGTTATTAAGTTAATAAACGATAATAATATGGGAGAATACAGGTATAAAAAGCAGTTGATGAAAGTAATTAAAGAATGTGTAAATCAGAACTATTCTAGGTTTAATAACAAGTTTTATATACAGAAAAAAGGTTTACCTATAGGGTCTTCATTATCCCCTATTCTTGCTGAAATATACATGAATGATTTTGAAAACCAATTAATAAGTTCCACTAAGTATAAAGACAATATAAAATTATGGTCTAGATATGTTGATGATGTATTAGTAATTTGGGAAGGAAGCATAGAAGAAGTGCATGAGTTTATAAATGAGGTAAATAATAAGGATAAAAACTTACACTTTAAAGAAGAGATAGGAGGTAAGAAAATAAAATACTTAGATCTAAACATATAAATTAAAGATAATGAGAAACTACAGTTTGGGATATTTAGGAAAGAGTCGTATTCTGATATAATAATACCAAGAGAGTCTTACCACCCATATAGATATAAAATGGTGGCAATCAATTCATTTTGTTACAGAGCTCAGAAGTGTTTAAAAGAGACCAAATCAAAAGATAGGGAGTGAAAAACGATAAAGGGAATTGTAAGGAATAATAATTATAGCACCAACATAGTGGATAAAGTTTTGAAAAGGTTTAACATACAAAAAGCTAAAATAGAACCAGAACAAAAGAATTATGCAGGGTCATTGACATACATAGGTTCACATACAAGAAAAATTATAAAATGTTTTAATAAATATGGAGTAGATATAGCTATTAAAAAATGTGAAACGGTATTTGATAAGATAAGGTATAAGAATATAGAAAAAATTCCAGTATTACAGAAAAGCGGAATTTATAAATTAAAATGTAAAGACTGCAACAAAGTGTACCTAGGTGAGACAGGAGGAAAATTCGTATGCAGGTTGTCTGACCACAAACGTGGAGAAGGTAACAGAACAACCAATTCGTTATACGCAAGACATTTCATAGAAGACAACCATAAGTTTGTTAATCCTTTGGAAGAATACGAAATTGTAAAAGTAATAAATAACACAGTTGAAAGGAAGCTCAGAGAGGAGTTAGAAATATTGAAAGAAAGAGAAAAAAGTTTAGACAATTTAGTTAATATTAAAATTAAATTTGATAATGAAGAAATATTTTATAACATGATAAAGAAGTAAATTGTAGAGGACAGATAGATAAGATTAAGAATTATATTGCATAGTACTAATTGGATGTTTTAAAATAAGGGTGTGTGACTGACCCACGTGTGTGGAGAGGAAGAGGGTAAGTTTAAAAGGATGCACACACACACACACACACACACAACACTGAAACACAAGGAATTTGCTAGAAAAATATGTAACTGTACAGATGGTGGGACAGGGTTTAGGGGGTGGGGAAGGGTCATTTATATTATAGCTTGTTCTGTGTGAGCTCGGTGGTGGAGAGGGGTGAAAGGTTTGTTTTCACATATTTCCTGTCTATTCCGATCTGACGATGGGCTGTGAAGCTTGAAAGCGCTAATCGGGATAATTTTTATATAGTGGTGTGCAACATGATCATTCTGATTGTGATTTCAACCACTAACACAAATTTCTTCATTAAACGTCTGTTAAGATGTGCAATCGACTACAGGTAATGGACAACAACAATGAGGTAATAAACGACAACAATAAGGTAAGTAAAGTTTTTAAATATCTTAAGTTAAAAGTTAAATTGAAGAGGGTTTTAAGTAAAAATGGTTTAATAAACAATGTCTGGATAATAATGTCATCCCAAAGTACGCTCAAGTTAAAATTAAAAATAAGAACAGTGTAGCCAATAAAGTAAAAGAACAAAGCGAGAAGTTGTGGATAAAACTGGAAATAAGGTCACTCTACGGCTTAATCAATAGATATAATAGGGAATTATATGACAGACACATAGAATTGTTAAGAATATACTCGTATGTAGAGTTAGAAGAAATATTATATAATTTTGGTTTGGGGTACGTAGAAAAGAAATTGGAAAAGAAAATTAAAAAAATGGTAGATAAGTTAAATAAATTAATAAGAAAGAACGAAGTAAAAAAGGAACACCTCTCTAAGAATAACTATGAAAAAAGAGTAATAAACTTTACAGAGGTAAATTTCAATACAGAAGAAAAAGAAATGTTAGCAAAAGGTTTAAAATACGCACCGCCACCAGAATTAAATCAAGAAAAAACGATTATTGAATGCGAAAGCATAATACAAAAACTAGGAAATGAAAATGATAAAAAAAGAATAAGGTGGGAAGTAGGGAATGTAGTAGATAAAATATTTAAGAAAAGTTTGTATAATTCAAAAAATGAACAAAAAATCAAATCAACTGTAACTAAACTAAAGAATAAAATAAAGAAGAATGATATTATAGTTACGAAGGCGGACAAAGGAAATACAATGGTACTACTGAGAAAGGACGAAAACATAAAGAAAACGGAAGAATTTATAAGGGAAGGACCATACGAGGAAATAAAGTATGATTATACAAGTAAGTACCAGTCAAGGATAAAACAGATGATGAAACAGATAACATTTATAGAAGAAAATAAGAAAAAGTATTTATTGGAAAGTAATCCAACAGCACCAACTTTTAAAAGTCAGGTTAAGATATATAAAGAAGGAAAACCAATTAGACCGATTGTTTCTTTTATTAATGCACCTATTTATAAATTATCAAAGGAAGTTAGCAGAGTACTGAAAGAGAAATATGAATTTGAGACAAAATACAACATCGAGAATAATATAAAATTGATAGAAAATATTAGGATTAATGTAAATACAAAATTGATATCACTGGATGTTAAGGACATGTTTACCAATATCACAGTAAATAAAGTTATTAAGTTAATAAACGATAATAATATGGGAGAATACAGGTATAAAAAGCAGTTGATGAAAGTAATTAAAGAATGTGTAAATCAGAACTATTTTAGGTTTAATAACAAGTTTTATATACAGAAAAAAGGTTTACCTATAGGGTCTTCATTATCCCCTATTCTTGCTGAAATATACATGAATGATTTTGAAAAGCAATTAATAACTTCCACTAAGTATAAAGACAATATAAAATTATGGTCTAGATATGTTGATGATGTATTAGTAATTTGGGAAGGAAGCATAGAAGAAGTGCATGAGTTTATAAATGAGGTAAATAATAAGGATAAAAACTTACACTTTAAAGAAGAGATAGGAGGTAAGAAAATAAAATACTTAGATCTAAACATATAAATTAAAGATAATGAGAAACTACAGTTTGGGATATTTAGGAAAGAGTCGTATTCTGATATAATAATACCAAGAGAGTCTTACCACCCATATAGATATAAAATGGCGGCAATCAATTCATTTTGTTACAGAGCTCAGAAGTGTTTAAAAGAGACCAAATCAAAAGATAGGGAGCGAAAAACGATAAAGGGAATTGTAAGGAATAATAATTATAGCACCAACATAGTGGATAAAGTTATGAAAAGGTTTAACATACAAAAAGCTAAAATAGAACGAGAACAAAAGAATTATGCAGGGTCATTGACATACATAGGTTCACATACAAGAAAAATTATAAAATGTTTTAATAAATATGGAGTAGATATAGCTATTAAAAAATGTGAAACGGTATTTGATAAGATAAGGTATAAGAATATAGAAAAAATTCCAGTATTACAGAAAAGCGGAATTTATAAATTAAAATGTAAAGACTGCAACAAAGTGTACCTAGGTGAGACAGGAGGAAAATTCGTATG
The DNA here is from genome assembly GCA_034769895.1 of Magicicada septendecula. NCBI lineage: Eukaryota > Metazoa > Arthropoda > Insecta > Hemiptera > Cicadidae > Magicicada > Magicicada septendecula. Next base: position 111,263,617 of record CM068372.1, read on the forward strand.
CAGGTTGTCTGACCACAAACGTGGAGAAGGTAACAGAACAACCAATTCGTTATACGCAAGACATTTCATAGAAGACAACCATAAGTTTGTTAATCCTTTGGAAGAATACGAAATTGTAAAAGTAATAAATAACACAGTTGAAAGGAAGCTTAGAGAGGAGTTAGAAATATTGAAAGAAAGAGAAAAAAGTTTAGACAATTTAGTTAATATTAAAATTAAATTTGATAATGAAGAAATATTTTATAACATGATAAAGAAGTAAATGATAGAGGACAGATAGATAAGATTAAGAATTATATTGCATAGTACTAATTGGATGTTTTAAAATAAGGGTGTGTGACTGACCCACGTGTGTGGAGAGGAAGAGGGTAAGTTTAAAAGGATGCACACACACACACACACACACACACACACACACACACACACACACACACACACACAACACTGAAACACAAGGAATTTGCTAGAAAAATATGTAACTGTACAGATGGTGGGACAGGGTTTAGGGGGTGGGGAAGGGTCATTTATATTATAGCTTGTTCTGTGTGAGCACGGTGGTGGAGAGGGGTGAAAGGTTTGTTTTCACATATTTCCTGTCTATTCCGATCTGACGATGGGCTGTGAAGCTTGAAAGCGCTAATCGGGATAATTTTTATATAGTGGTGTGCAACATGATCATTCTGATTGTGATTTCAACCACTAACACAAATTTCTTCATTAAACGTCTGTTAAGATGTGCAATCGACTACAGGTAATGGACAACAACAATGAGGTAATAAACGACAACAATAAGGTAAGTAAAGTTTTTAAATATCTTAAGTTAAAAGTTAAATTGAAGAGGGTTTTAAGTAAAAATGGTTTAATAAACAATGTCTGGATAATAATGTCATCCCAAAGTACGCTCAAGTTAAAATTAAAAATAAGAACAGTGTAGCCAATAAAGTAAAAGAACAAAGCGAGAAGTTGTGGATAAAACTGGAAATAAGGTCACTCTACGGCTTAATCAATAGATATAATAGGGAATTATATGACAGACACATAGAATTGTTAAGAATATACTCGTATGTAGAGTTAGAAGAAATATTATATAATTTTGGTTTGGGGTACGTAGAAAAGAAATTGGAAAAGAAAATTTAAAAAATGGTAGATAAGTTAAATAAATTAATAAGAAAGAACGAAGTAAAAAAGGAACACCTCTCTAAGAATAACTATGAAAAAAGAGTAATAAACTTTACAGAGGTAAATTTCAATACAGAAGAAAAAGAAATGTTTGCAAAAGGCTTAAAATACGCACCGCCACCAGAATTAAATCAAGAAAAAACGATTATTGAATGCGAAAGCATAATACAAAAACTAGGAAATGAAAATGATAAAAAAAGAATAAGGTGGGAAGTAGGGAATGTAGTAGATAAAATATTTAAGAAAAGTTTGTATAATTCAAAAAATGAACAAAAAATCAAATCAACTGTAACTAAACTAAAGAATAAAATAAAGAAGAATGATATTATAGTTATGAAGGCGGACAAAGGAAATACAATGATACTACTGAGAAAGGACGAAAACATAAAGAAAACGGAAGAATTTATAAGGGAAGGACCATACGAGGAAATAAAGTATGATTATACAAGTAAGTACCAGTCAAGGATAAAACAGATGATGAAACAGATAACATTTATAGAAGAAAATAAGAAAAAGTATTTATTGGAAAGTAATCCAACAGCACCAACTTTTAAAAGTCAGGTTAAGATATATAAAGAAGGAAAACCAATTAGACCGATTGTTTCTTTTATTAATGCACCTATTTATAAATTATCAAAGGAAGTTAGCAGAGTACTGAAAGAGAAATATGAATTTGAGACAAAATACAACATAGAGAATAATATAAAATTGATAGAAAATATTAGGATTAATGTAAATACAAAATTGATATCACTGGATGTTAAGGACATGTTTACCAATATCACAGTAAATAAAGTTATTAAGTTAATAAACGATAATAATATGGGAGAATACAGGTATAAAAAGCAGTTGATGAAAGTAATTAAAGAATGTGTAAATCAGAACTATTCTAGGTTTAATAACAAGTTTTATATACAGAAAAAAGGTTTACCTATAGGGTCTTCATTATCCCCTATTCTTGCTGAAATATACATGAATGATTTTGAAAACCAATTAATAAGTTCCACTAAGTATAAAGACAATATAAAATTATGGTCTAGATATGTTGATGATGTATTAGTAATTTGGGAAGGAAGCATAGAAGAAGTGCATGAGTTTATAAATGAGGTAAATAATAAGGATAAAAACTTACACTTTAAAGAAGAGATAGGAGGTAAGAAAATAAAATACTTAGATCTAAACATATAAATTAAAGATAATGAGAAACTACAGTTTGGGATATTTAGGAAAGAGTCGTATTCTGATATAATAATACCAAGAGAGTCTTACCACCCATATAGATATAAAATGGTGGCAATCAATTCATTTTGTTACAGAGCTCAGAAGTGTTTAAAAGAGACCAAATCAAAAGATAGGGAGTGAAAAACGATAAAGGGAATTGTAAGGAATAATAATTATAGCACCAACATAGTGGATAAAGTTTTGAAAAGGGTTAACATACAAAAAGCTAAAATAGAACCAGAACAAAAGAATTATGCAGGGTCATTGACATACATAGGTTCACATACAAGAAAAATTATAAAATGTTTTAATAAATATGGAGTAGATATAGCTATTAAAAAATGTGAAACGGTATTTGATAAGATAAGGTATAAGAATATAGAAAAAATTCCAGTATTACAGAAAAGCGGAATTTATAAATTAAAATGTAAAGACTGCAACAAAGTGTACCTAGGTGAGACAGGAGGAAAATTCGTATGCAGGTTGTCTGACCACAAACGTGGAGAAGGTAACAGAACAACCAATTCGTTATACGCAAGACATTTCATAGAAGACAACCATAAGTTTGTTAATCCTTTGGAAGAATACGAAATTGTAAAAGTAATAAATAACACAGTTGAAAGGAAGCTCAGAGAGGAGTTAGAAATATTGAAAGAAAGAGAAAAAAGTTTAGACAATTTAGTTAATATTAAAATTAAATTTGATAATGAAGAAATATTTTATAACATGATAAAGAAGTAAATTGTAGAGGACAGATAGATAAGATTAAGAATTATATTGCATAGTACTAATTGGATGTTTTAAAATAAGGGTGTGTGACTGACCCACGTGTGTGGAGAGGAAGAGGGTAAGTTTAAAAGGATGCACACACACACACACACACACACAACACTGAAACACAAGGAATTTGCTAGAAAAATATGTAACTGTACAGATGGTGGGACAGGGTTTAGGGGGTGGGGAAGGGTCATTTATATTATAGCTTGTTCTGTGTGAGCTCGGTGGTGGAGAGGGGTGAAAGGTTTGTTTTCACATATTTCCTGTCTATTCCGATCTGACGATGGGCTGTGAAGCTTGAAAGCGCTAATCGGGATAATTTTTATATAGTGGTGTGCAACATGATCATTCTGATTGTGATTTCAACCACTAACACAAATTTCTTCATTAAACGTCTGTTAAGATGTGCAATCGACTACAGGTAATGGACAACAACAATGAGGTAATAAACGACAACAATAAGGTAAGTAAAGTTTTTAAATATCTTAAGTTAAAAGTTAAATTGAAGAGGGTTTTAAGTAAAAATGGTTTAATAAACAATGTCTGGATAATAATGTCATCCCAAAGTACGCTCAAGTTAAAATTAAAAATAAGAACAGTGTAGCCAATAAAGTAAAAGAACAAAGCGAGAAGTTGTGGATAAAACTGGAAATAAGGTCACTCTACGGCTTAATCAATAGATATAATAGGGAATTATATGACAGACACATAGAATTGTTAAGAATATACTCGTATGTAGAGTTAGAAGAAATATTATATAATTTTGGTTTGGGGTACGTAGAAAAGAAATTGGAAAAGAAAATTAAAAAAATGGTAGATAAGTTAAATAAATTAATAAGAAAGAACGAAGTAAAAAAGGAACACCTCTCTAAGAATAACTATGAAAAAAGAGTAATAAACTTTACAGAGGTAAATTTCAATACAGAAGAAAAAGAAATGTTAGCAAAAGGTTTAAAATACGCACCGCCACCAGAATTAAATCAAGAAAAAACGATTATTGAATGCGAAAGCATAATACAAAAACTAGGAAATGAAAATGATAAAAAAAGAATAAGGTGGGAAGTAGGGAATGTAGTAGATAAAATATTTAAGAAAAGTTTGTATAATTCAAAAAATGAACAAAAAATCAAATCAACTGTAACTAAACTAAAGAATAAAATAAAGAAGAATGATATTATAGTTACGAAGGCGGACAAAGGAAATACAATGGTACTACTGAGAAAGGACGAAAACATAAAGAAAACGGAAGAATTTATAAGGGAAGGACCATACGAGGAAATAAAGTATGATTATACAAGTAAGTACCAGTCAAGGATAAAACAGATGATGAAACAGATAACATTTATAGAAGAAAATAAGAAAAAGTATTTATTGGAAAGTAATCCAACAGCACCAACTTTTAAAAGTCAGGTTAAGATATATAAAGAAGGAAAACCAATTAGACCGATTGTTTCTTTTATTAATGCACCTATTTATAAATTATCAAAGGAAGTTAGCAGAGTACTGAAAGAGAAATATGAATTTGAGACAAAATACAACATCGAGAATAATATAAAATTGATAGAAAATATTAGGATTAATGTAAATACAAAATTGATATCACTGGATGTTAAGGACATGTTTACCAATATCACAGTAAATAAAGTTATTAAGTTAATAAACGATAATAATATGGGAGAATACAGGTATAAAAAGCAGTTGATGAAAGTAATTAAAGAATGTGTAAATCAGAACTATTTTAGGTTTAATAACAAGTTTTATATACAGAAAAAAGGTTTACCTATAGGGTCTTCATTATCCCCTATTCTTGCTGAAATATACATGAATGATTTTGAAAAGCAATTAATAACTTCCACTAAGTATAAAGACAATATAAAATTATGGTCTAGATATGTTGATGATGTATTAGTAATTTGGGAAGGAAGCATAGAAGAAGTGCATGAGTTTATAAATGAGGTAAATAATAAGGATAAAAACTTACACTTTAAAGAAGAGATAGGAGGTAAGAAAATAAAATACTTAGATCTAAACATATAAATTAAAGATAATGAGAAACTACAGTTTGGGATATTTAGGAAAGAGTCGTATTCTGATATAATAATACCAAGAGAGTCTTACCACCCATATAGATATAAAATGGCGGCAATCAATTCATTTTGTTACAGAGCTCAGAAGTGTTTAAAAGAGACCAAATCAAAAGATAGGGAGCGAAAAACGATAAAGGGAATTGTAAGGAATAATAATTATAGCACCAACATAGTGGATAAAGTTATGAAAAGGTTTAACATACAAAAAGCTAAAATAGAACGAGAACAAAAGAATTATGCAGGGTCATTGACATACATAGGTTCACATACAAGAAAAATTATAAAATGTTTTAATAAATATGGAGTAGATATAGCTATTAAAAAATGTGAAACGGTATTTGATAAGATAAGGTATAAGAATATAGAAAAAATTCCAGTATTACAGAAAAGCGGAATTTATAAATTAAAATGTAAAGACTGCAACAAAGTGTACCTAGGTGAGACAGGAGGAAAATTCGTATGCAGGTTGTCTGACCACAAACGTGGAGAAGGTAACAGAACAACCAATTCGTTATACGCAAGACATTTCATAGAAGACAACCATAAGTTTGTTAATCCTTTGGAAGAATACGAAATTGTAAAAGTAATAAATAACCCAGTTGAAAGGAAGCTTAGAGAGGAGTTAGAAATATTGAAAGAAAGAGAAAAAAGTTTAGACAATTTAGTTAATATTAAAATTAAATTTGATAATGAAGAAATATTTTATAACATGATAAAGAAGTAAATGATAGAGGACAGATAGATAAGATTAAGAATTATATTGCATAGTACTAATTGGATGTTTTAAAATAAGGGTGTGTGACTGACCCACGTGTGTGGAGAGGAAGAGGGTAAGTTTAAAAGGATGCACACACACACACACACACACACACACACACACACACACACACACACACACAACACTGAAACACAAGGAATTTGCTAGAAAAATATGTAACTGTACAGATGGTGGGACAGGGTTTAGGGGGTGGGGAAGGGTCATTTATATTATAGCTTGTTCTGTGTGAGCACGGTGGTGGAGAGGGGTGAAAGGTTTGTTTTCACATATTTCCTGTCTATTCCGATCTGACGATGGGCTGTGAAGCTTGAAAGCGCTAATCGGGATAATTTTTATATAGTGGTGTGCAACATGATCATTCTGATTGTGATTTCAACCACTAACACAAATTTCTTCATTAAACGTCTGTTAAGATGTGCAATCGACTACAGGTAATGGACAACAACAATGAGGTAATAAACGACAACAATAAGGTAAGTAAAGTTTTTAAATATCTTAAGTTAAAAGTTAAATTGAAGAGGGTTTTAAGTAAAAATGGTTTAATAAACAATGTCTGGATAATAATGTCATCCCAAAGTACGCTCAAGTTAAAATTAAAAATAAGAACAGTGTAGCCAATAAAGTAAAAGAACAAAGCGAGAAGTTGTGGATAAAACTGGAAATAAGGTCACTCTACGGCTTAATCAATAGATATAATAGGGAATTATATGACAGACACATAGAATTGTTAAGAATATACTCGTATGTAGAGTTAGAAGAAATATTATATAATTTTGGTTTGGGGTACGTAGAAAAGAAATTGGAAAAGAAAATTTAAAAAATGGTAGATAAGTTAAATAAATTAATAAGAAAGAACGAAGTAAAAAAGGAACACCTCTCTAAGAATAACTATGAAAAAAGAGTAATAAACTTTACAGAGGTAAATTTCAATACAGAAGAAAAAGAAATGTTTGCAAAAGGCTTAAAATACGCACCGCCACCAGAATTAAATCAAGAAAAAACGATTATTGAATGCGAAAGCATAATACAAAAACTAGGAAATGAAAATGATAAAAAAAGAATAAGGTGGGAAGTAGGGAATGTAGTAGATAAAATATTTAAGAAAAGTTTGTATAATTCAAAAAATGAACAAAAAATCAAATCAACTGTAACTAAACTAAAGAATAAAATAAAGAAGAATGATATTATAGTTATGAAGGCGGACAAAGGAAATACAATGATACTACTGAGAAAGGACGAAAACATAAAGAAAACGGAAGAATTTATAAGGGAAGGACCATACGAGGAAATAAAGTATGATTATACAAGTAAGTACCAGTCAAGGATAAAACAGATGATGAAACAGATAACATTTATAGAAGAAAATAAGAAAAAGTATTTATTGGAAAGTAATCCAACAGCACCAACTTTTAAAAGTCAGGTTAAGATATATAAAGAAGGAAAACCAATTAGACCGATTGTTTCTTTTATTAATGCACCTATTTATAAATTATCAAAGGAAGTTAGCAGAGTACTGAAAGAGAAATATGAATTTGAGACAAAATACAACATAGAGAATAATATAAAATTGATAGAAAATATTAGGATTAATGTAAATACAAAATTGATATCACTGGATGTTAAGGACATGTTTACCAATATCACAGTAAATAAAGTTATTAAGTTAATAAACGATAATAATATGGGAGAATACAGGTATAAAAAGCAGTTGATGAAAGTAATTAAAGAATGTGTAAATCAGAACTATTCTAGGTTTAATAACAAGTTTTATATACAGAAAAAAGGTTTACCTATAGGGTCTTCATTATCCCCTATTCTTGCTGAAATATACATGAATGATTTTGAAAACCAATTAATAAGTTCCACTAAGTATAAAGACAATATAAAATTATGGTCTAGATATGTTGATGATGTATTAGTAATTTGGGAAGGAAGCATAGAAGAAGTGCATGAGTTTATAAATGAGGTAAATAATAAGGATAAAAACTTACACTTTAAAGAAGAGATAGGAGGTAAGAAAATAAAATACTTAGATCTAAACATATAAATTAAAGATAATGAGAAACTACAGTTTGGGATATTTAGGAAAGAGTCGTATTCTGATATAATAATACCAAGAGAGTCTTACCACCCATATAGATATAAAATGGTGGCAATCAATTCATTTTGTTACAGAGCTCAGAAGTGTTTAAAAGAGACCAAATCAAAAGATAGGGAGTGAAAAACGATAAAGGGAATTGTAAGGAATAATAATTATAGCACCAACATAGTGGATAAAGTTTTGAAAAGGGTTAACATACAAAAAGCTAAAATAGAACCAGAACAAAAGAATTATGCAGGGTCATTGACATACATAGGTTCACATACAAGAAAAATTATAAAATGTTTTAATAAATATGGAGTAGATATAGCTATTAAAAAATGTGAAACGGTATTTGATAAGATAAGGTATAAGAATATAGAAAAAATTCCAGTATTACAGAAAAGCGGAATTTATAAATTAAAATGTAAAGACTGCAACAAAGTGTACCTAGGTGAGACAGGAGGAAAATTCGTATGCAGGTTGTCTGACCACAAACGTGGAGAAGGTAACAGAACAACCAATTCGTTATACGCAAGACATTTCATAGAAGACAACCATAAGTTTGTTAATCCTTTGGAAGAATACGAAATTGTAAAAGTAATAAATAACACAGTTGAAAGGAAGCTCAGAGAGGAGTTAGAAATATTGAAAGAAAGAGAAAAAAGTTTAGACAATTTAGTTAATATTAAAATTAAATTTGATAATGAAGAAATATTTTATAACATGATAAAGAAGTAAATTGTAGAGGACAGATAGATAAGATTAAGAATTATATTGCATAGTACTAATTGGATGTTTTAAAATAAGGGTGTGTGACTGACCCACGTGTGTGGAGAGGAAGAGGGTAAGTTTAAAAGGATGCACACACACACACACACACACACACACACACAACACTGAAACACAAGGAATTTGCTAGAAAAATATGTAACTGTACAGATGGTGGGACAGGGTTTAGGGGGTGGGGAAGGGTCATTTATATTATAGCTTGTTCTGTGTGAGCTCGGTGGTGGAGAGGGGTGAAAGGTTTGTTTTCACATATTTCCTGTCTATTCCGATCTGACGATGGGCTGTGAAGCTTGAAAGCGCTAATCGGGATAATTTTTATATAGTGGTGTGCAACATGATCATTCTGATTGTGATTTCAACCACTAACACAAATTTCTTCATTAAACGTCTGTTAAGATGTGCAATCGACTACAGGTAATGGACAACAACAATGAGGTAATAAACGACAACAATAAGGTAAGTAAAGTTTTTAAATATCTTAAGTTAAAAGTTAAATTGAAGAGGGTTTTAAGTAAAAATGGTTTAATAAACAATGTCTGGATAATAATGTCATCCCAAAGTACGCTCAAGTTAAAATTAAAAATAAGAACAGTGTAGCCAATAAAGTAAAAGAACAAAGCGAGAAGTTGTGGATAAAACTGGAAATAAGGTCACTCTACGGCTTAATCAATAGATATAATAGGGAATTATATGACAGACACATAGAATTGTTAAGAATATACTCGTATGTAGAGTTAGAAGAAATATTATATAATTTTGGTTTGGGGTACGTAGAAAAGAAATTGGAAAAGAAAATTAAAAAAATGGTAGATAAGTTAAATAAATTAATAAGAAAGAACGAAGTAAAAAAGGAACACCTCTCTAAGAATAACTATGAAAAAAGAGTAATAAACTTTACAGAGGTAAATTTCAATACAGAAGAAAAAGAAATGTTAGCAAAAGGTTTAAAATACGCACCGCCACCAGAATTAAATCAAGAAAAAACGATTATTGAATGCGAAAGCATAATACAAAAACTAGGAAATGAAAATGATAAAAAAAGAATAAGGTGGGAAGTAGGGAATGTAGTAGATAAAATATTTAAGAAAAGTTTGTATAATTCAAAAAATGAACAAAAAATCAAATCAACTGTAACTAAACTAAAGAATAAAATAAAGAAGAATGATATTATAGTTACGAAGGCGGACAAAGGAAATACAATGGTACTACTGAGAAAGGACGAAAACATAAAGAAAACGGAAGAATTTATAAGGGAAGGACCATACGAGGAAATAAAGTATGATTATACAAGTAAGTACCAGTCAAGGATAAAACAGATGATGAAACAGATAACATTTATAGAAGAAAATAAGAAAAAGTATTTATTGGAAAGTAATCCAACAGCACCAACTTTTAAAAGTCAGGTTAAGATATATAAAGAAGGAAAACCAATTAGACCGATTGTTTCTTTTATTAATGCACCTATTTATAAATTATCAAAGGAAGTTAGCAGAGTACTGAAAGAGAAATATGAATTTGAGACAAAATACAACATCGAGAATAATATAAAATTAATAGAAAATATTAGGATTAATGTAAATACAAAATTGATATCACTGGATGTTAAGGACATGTTTACCAATATCACAGTAAATAAAGTTATTAAGTTAATAAACGATAATAATATGGGAGAATACAGGTATAAAAAGCAGTTGATGAAAGTAATTAAAGAATGTGTAAATCAGAACTATTTTAGGTTTAATAACAAGTTTTATATACAGAAAAAAGGTTTACCTATAGGGTCTTCATTATCCCCTATTCTTGCTGAAATATACATGAATGATTTTGAAAAGCAATTAATAACTTCCACTAAGTATAAAGACAATATAAAATTATGGTCTAGATATGTTGATGATGTATTAGTAATTTGGGAAGGAAGCATAGAAGAAGTGCATGAGTTTATAAATGAGGTAAATAATAAGGATAAAAACTTACACTTTAAAGAAGAGATAGGAGGTAAGAAAATAAAATACTTAGATCTAAACATATAAATTAAAGATAATGAGAAACTACAGTTTGGGATATTTAGGAAAGAGTCGTATTCTGATATAATAATACCAAGAGAGTCTTACCACCCATATAGATATAAAATGGCGGCAATCAATTCATTTTGTTACAGAGCTCAGAAGTGTTTAAAAGAGACCAAATCAAAAGATAGGGAGCGAAAAACGATAAAGGGAATTGTAAGGAATAATAATTATAGCACCAACATAGTGGATAAAGTTATGAAAAGGTTTAACATACAAAAAGCTAAAATAGAACGAGAACAAAAGAATTATGCAGGGTCATTGACATACATAGGTTCACATACAAGAAAAATTATAAAATGTTTTAATAAATATGGAGTAGATATAGCTATTAAAAAATGTGAAACGGTATTTGATAAGATAAGGTATAAGAATATAGAAAAAATTCCAGTATTACAGAAAAGCGGAATTTATAAATTAAAATGTAAAGACTGCAACAAAGTGTACCTAGGTGAGACAGGAGGAAAATTCGTATGCAGGTTGTCTGACCACAAACGTGGAGAAGGTAACAGAACAACCAATTCGTTATACGCAAGACATTTCATAGAAGACAACCATAAGTTTGTTAATCCTTTGGAAGAATACGAAATTGTAAAAGTAATAAATAACACAGTTGAAAGGAAGCTTAGAGAGGAGTTAGAAATATTGAAAGAAAGAGAAAAAAGTTTAGACAATTTAGTTAATATTAAAATTAAATTTGATAATGAAGAAATATTTTATAACATGATAAAGAAGTAAATGATAGAGGACAGATAGATAAGATTAAGAATTATATTGCATAGTACTAATTGGATGTTTTAAAATAAGGGTGTGTGACTGACCCACGTGTGTGGAGAGGAAGAGGGTAAGTTTAAAAGGATGCACACACACACACACACACACACACACACACACACACACACACACACACACACACACACAACACTGAAACACAAGGAATTTGCTAGAAAAATATGTAACTGTACAGATGGTGGGACAGGGTTTAGGGGGTGGGGAAGGGTCATTTATATTATAGCTTGTTCTGTGTGAGCACGGTGGTGGAGAGGGGTGAAAGGTTTGTTTTCACATATTTCCTGTCTATTCCGATCTGACGATGGGCTGTGAAGCTTGAAAGCGCTAATCGGGATAATTTTTATATAGTGGTGTGCAACATGATCATTCTGATTGTGATTTCAACCACTAACACAAATTTCTTCATTAAACGTCTGTTAAGATGTGCAATCGACTACAGGTAATGGACAACAACAATGAGGTAATAAACGACAACAATAAGGTAAGTAAAGTTTTTAAATATCTTAAGTTAAAAGTTAAATTGAAGAGGGTTTTAAGTAAAAATGGTTTAATAAACAATGTCTGGATAATAATGTCATCCCAAAGTACGCTCAAGTTAAAATTAAAAATAAGAACAGTGTAGCCAATAAAGTAAAAGAACAAAGCGAGAAGTTGTGGATAAACCTGGAAAGAAGGTCACTCTACGGCTTTATCAATAGATATAATAGGGAATTATATGACAGACACATAGAATTGTTAAGAATATACTCGTATGTAGAGTTAGAAGAAATATTATATCATTTTGGTTTGGGGTACGTAGAAAAGAAATTGGAAAAGAAAATTAAAAAAATGGTAGATAAGTTAAATAAATTAATAAGAAAGAACGAAGTAAAAAAGGAACACCACTCTAAGAATAACTATGAAAAAAGAGTAATAAACCTTACAGAGGTAAATTTCAATACAGAAGAAAAAGAAATGTTAGCAAAAGGCTTAAAATACGCACCGCCACCAGAATTAAATCAAGAAAAACCGATTATTGAATGCGAAAGCATAATACAAAAACTAGGAAATGAAAATGATAAAAAAAGAATAAAGTGGGAAGTAGGGAATGTAGTAGATAAAATATTTAAGAAAAGTTTGTATAATTCAAAAAATGAACAAAAAATCAAATCAACTGTAACTAAACTAAAGAATAAAATAAAGAAGAATGATATTATAGTTACGAAGGCGGACAAAGGAAATACAATGGTACTACTGAGAAAGGACGAAAACATAAAGAAAACGGAAGAATTTATAAGGGAAGGACCATACGAGGAAATAAAGTATGATTATACAAGTAAGTACCAGTCAAGGATAAAACAGATGATGAAACAGATAACATTTATAGAAGAAAATAAGAAAAAGTATTTATTGGAAAGTAATCCAACAGCACCAACTTTTAAAAGTCAGGTTAAGATATATAAAGAAGGAAAACCAATTAGACCGATTGTTTCTTTTATTAATGCACCTATTTATAAATTATCGAAGGAAGTTAGCAGAGTACTGAAAGAGAAATATGAATTTGGGACAAAATACAACATAGAGAATAATATAAAATTGATAGAAAATATTAGGATTAATGTAAATACAAAATTGATATCACTGGATGTTAAGGACATGTTTACCAATATCACAGTAAATAAAGTTATTAAGTTAATAAACGATAATAATATGGGAGAATACAGGTATAAAAAGCAGTTGATGAAAGTAATTAAAGAATGTGTAAATCAGAACTATTTTAGGTTTAATAACAAGTTTTATATACAGAAAAAAGGTTTACCTATAGGGTCTTCATTATCCCCTATTCTTGCTGAAATATACATGAATGATTTTGAAAAGCAATTAATAACTTCCACTAAGTATAAAGACAATATAAAATTATGGTCTAGATATGTTGATGATGTATTAGTAACTTGGGAAGGAAGCATAGAAGTGCATGAGTTTATAAATGAGGTAAATAATAAGGATAAAAACTTACACTTTAAAGAAGAGATAGGAGGTAAGAAAATAAAATAATTAGATCTAAACATATAAATTAAAGATAATGAGAAACTACAGTTTGGGATATTTAGGAAAGAGTCGTATTCTGATATAATAATACCAAGAGAGTCTTACCACCCATATAGATATAAAATGGCGGCAATCAATTCATTTTGTTACAGAGCTCAGAAGTGTTTAAAAGAGACCAAATCAAAAGATAGGGAGCGAAAAACGATAAAGGGAATTGTAAGGAATAATAATTATAGCACCAACATAGTGGATAAAGTTATGAAAAGGTTTAATATACAAAAAGCTAAAATAGAACCAGAACAAAAGAATTATGCAGGGTCATTGACATACATAGGTTCACATACAAGAAAAATTATAAAATGTTTTAATAAATATGGAGTAGATATAGCTATTAAAAAATGTGAAACGGTATTTGATAAGATAAGGTATAAGAATATAGAAAAAATTCCAGTATTACAGAAAAGCGGAATTTATAAATTAAAATGTAAAGACTGCAACAAAGTGTACCTAGGTGAGACACGAGGAAAATTCGTATGCAGGTTGTCTGACCACAAACGTGGAGAAGGTAACAGAACAACCAATTCGTTATACGCAAGACATTTCATAGAAGACAACCATAAGTTTGTTAATCCTTTGGAAGAATACGAAATTGTAAAAGTAATAAATAACACAGTTGAAAGGAAGCTTACAGAGGAGTTAGAAATATTGAAAGAAAGAGAAAAAAGTTTAGACAATTTAGTTAATATTAAAATTAAATTTAATAATGAAGAAATATTTTATAACATGATATAGAAGTAAATGATAGAGGACAGATAGATAAGATTAAGAATTATATTGCATAGTACTAATTGGATGTTTTAAAATAAGGGTGTGTGACTGACCCACGTGTGTGGAGAGGAAGAGGGTAAGTTTAAAAGGATGCACACACACACACACACACAACACTGAAACACAAGGAATTTGCTAGAAAAATATGTAACTGTACAGATGGTGGGACAGGGTTTAGGGGGTGGGGAAGGGTCATTTATATTATAGCTTGTTCTGTGTGAGCACGGTGGTGGAGAGGGGTGAAAGGTTTGTTTTCACATATTTCCTGTCTATTCCGATCTGACGATGGGCTGTGAAGCTTGAAAGCGCTAATCGGGATAATTTTTATATAGTGGTGTGCAACATGATCATTCTGATTGTGATTTCAACCACTAACACAAATTTCTTCATTAAACGTCTGTTAAGATGTGCAATCGACTACAGGTAATGGACAACAACAATGAGGTAATAAACGACAACAATAAGGTAAGTAAAGTTTTTAAATATCTTAAGTTAAAAGTTAAATTGAAGAGGGTTTTAAGTAAAAATGGTTTAATAAACAATGTCTGGATAATAATGTCATCCCAAAGTACGCTCAAGTTAAAATTAAAAATAAGAACAGTGTAGCCAAAAAAGTAAAAGAACAAAGCAAGAAGTTGTGGATAAACCTGGAAATAAGGTCACTCTACGGCTTTATCAATAGATATAATAGGGAATTATATGACAGACACATAGAATTGTTAAGAATATACTCGTATGTAGAGTTAGAAGAAATATTATATAATTTTGGTTTGGGGTACGTAGAAAAGAAATTGGAAAAGAAAATTAAAAAAATGGTAGATAAGTTAAATAAATTAATAAGAAAGAACGAAGTAAAAAAGGAACACCTCTCTAAGAATAACTATGAAAAAAGAGTAATAAACCTTACAGAGGTAAATTTCAATACAGAAGAAAAAGAAATGTTAGCAAAAGGCTTAAAATACGCACCGCCACCAGAATTAAATCAAGAAAAACCGATTATTGAATGCGAAAGCATAATAAAAAAACTAGGAAATGAAAATGATAAAAAAAGAATAAAGTGGGAAGTAGGGAATGTAGTAGATAAAATATTTAAGAAAAGTTTGTATAATTCAAAAAATGAACAAAAAATCAAATCAACTGTAACTAAACTAAAGAATAAAATAAAGAAGAATGATATTATAGTTACGAAGGCGGACAAAGGAAATACAATGGTACTACTGAGAAAGGACGAAAACATAAAGAAAACGGAAGAATTTATAAGGGAAGGACCATACGAGGAAATAAAGTATGATTGTACAAGTAAGTACCAGTCAAGGATAAAACAGATGATGAAACAGATAACATTTATAGAAGAAAATAAGAAAAAGTATTTATTGGAAAGTAATCCAACAGCACCAACTTTTAAAAGTCAGGTTAAGATACATAAAGAAGGAAAACCAATTAGACCGATTGTTTCTTTTATTAATGCACCTATTTATAAATTATCGAAGGAAGTTAGCAGAGTACTGAAAGAGAAATATGAATTTGGGACAAAATACAACATAGAGAATAATATAAAATTGATAGAAAATATTAGGATTAATGTAAATACAAAATTGATATCACTGGATGTTAAGGACATGTTTACCAATATCACAGTAAATAAAGTTATTAAGTTAATAAACAATAATAATATGGGAGAATACAGGTATAAAAAGCAGTTGATGAAAGTAATTAAAGAATGTGTACATCAGAACTATTTTAGGTTTAATAACAAGTTTTATATACAGAAAAAAGGTTTACCTATGGGGTCTTCATTATCCCCTATTCTTGCTGAAATATACATGAATGATTTTGAAAAGCAATTAATAACTTCCACTAAGTATAAAGACAATATAAAATTATGGTCTAGATATGTTGATGATGTATTAGTAATTTGGGAAGGAAGCATAGAAGAAGTGCATGAGTTTATAAATGAGGTAAATAATAAGGATAAAAACTTACAATTTAAAGAAGAGATAGGAGGTAAGAAAATAAATTACTTAGATTTAAACATAGAAATTAAAGATAATGAGAAACTACAGTTTGGGATATTTAGAAAAGAGTCGTATTCTGATATAATAATACCAAGAGAGTCTTACCACCCATATAGATATAAAATGGCGGCAATCAATTCATTTTGTTACAGAGCTCAGAAGTGTTTAAAAGAGACCAAATCAAAAGATAGGGAGTGAAAAACGATAAAGGGAATTGTAAGGAATAATAATTATAACACCAACATAGTGGATAAAGTTATGAAAAGGGATAACATACAAAAAGCTAAAATAGAACCAGAACAAAAGAATTATGCAGGGTCATTGACATACATAGGTTCACATACAAGAAAAATTATAAAATGTTTTAATAAATATGGAGTAGATATAGCTATTAAAAAATGTGAAACGGTATTTGATAAGATAAGGTATAAGAATATAGAAAAAATTCCAGTATTACAGAAAAGCGGAATTTATAAATTAAAATGTAAAGACTGCAACAAAGTATACCTAGGTGAGACAGGAGGAAAATTCGTATGCAGGTTGTCTGACCACAAACGTGGAGAAGGTAACAGAACAACCAATTCGTTATATGCAAGACATTTCATAGAAGACAACCATAAGTTTGTTAATCCTTTGGAAGAATACGAAATTGTAAAAGTAATAAATAACACAGTTGAAAGGAAGCTTAGGGAGGAGTTAGAAATATTGAAAGAAAGAGAAAAAAGGTTAGACAAATTTAATTAATATTAAAATTAAATTTGATAATGAAGAAATATTTTATAACATGATAAAGAAGTAAATGATAGAGGACATATAGATAAGATTAAGAATTATATTGCATAGTACTAATTGGATGTTTTAAAATAAGGGTGTGTGACTGACCCACGTGTGTGGAGAGGAAGAGGGTAAGTTTAAAAGGATGCACACACACACACACACACACACAACACTGAAACACAAGGAATTTGCTAGAAAAATATGTAACTGTACAGATGGTGGGACAGGGTTTAGGGGGTGGGGAAGGGTCATTTATATTATAGCTTGTTCTGTGTGAGCTCGGTGGTGGAGAGGGGTGAAAGGTTTGTTTTCACATATTTCCTGTCTATTCCGATCTGACGATGGGCTGTGAAGCTTGAAAGCGCTAATCGGGATAATTTTTATATAGTGGTGTGCAACATGATCATTCTGATTGTGATTTCAACCACTAACACAAATTTCTTCATTAAACGTCTGTTAAGATGTGCAATCGACTACAGGTAATGGACAACAACAATGAGGTAATAAACGACAACAATAAGGTAAGTAAAGTTTTTAAATATCTTAAGTTAAAAGTTAAATTGAAGAGGGTTTTAAGTAAAAATGGTTTAATAAACAATGTCTGGATAATAATGTCATCCCAAAGTACGCTCAAGTTAAAATTAAAAATAAGAACAGTGTAGCCAATAAAGTAAAAGAACAAAGCGAGAAGTTGTGGATAAAACTGGAAATAAGGTCACTCTACGGCTTAATCAATAGATATAATAGGGAATTATATGACAGACACATAGAATTGTTAAGAATATACTCGTATGTAGAGTTAGAAGAAATATTATATAATTTTGGTTTGGGGTACGTAGAAAAGAAATTGGAAAAGAAAATTAAAAAAATGGTAGATAAGTTAAATAAATTAATAAGAAAGAACGAAGTAAAAAAGGAACACCTCTCTAAGAATAACTATGAAAAAAGAGTAATAAACTTTACAGAGGTAAATTTCAATACAGAAGAAAAAGAAATGTTAGCAAAAGGTTTAAAATACGCACCGCCACCAGAATTAAATCAAGAAAAAACGATTATTGAATGCGAAAGCATAATACAAAAACTAGGAAATGAAAATGATAAAAAAAGAATAAGGTGGGAAGTAGGGAATGTAGTAGATAAAATATTTAAGAAAAGTTTGTATAATTCAAAAAATGAACAAAAAATCAAATCAACTGTAACTAAACTAAAGAATAAAATAAAGAAGAATGATATTATAGTTACGAAGGCGGACAAAGGAAATACAATGGTACTACTGAGAAAGGACGAAAACATAAAGAAAACGGAAGAATTTATAAGGGAAGGACCATACGAGGAAATAAAGTATGATTATACAAGTAAGTACCAGTCAAGGATAAAACAGATGATGAAACAGATAACATTTATAGAAGAAAATAAGAAAAAGTATTTATTGGAAAGTAATCCAACAGCACCAACTTTTAAAAGTCAGGTTAAGATATATAAAGAAGGAAAACCAATTAGACCGATTGTTTCTTTTATTAATGCACCTATTTATAAATTATCAAAGGAAGTTAGCAGAGTACTGAAAGAGAAATATGAATTTGAGACAAAATACAACATCGAGAATAATATAAAATTGATAGAAAATATTAGGATTAATGTAAATACAAAATTGATATCACTGGATGTTAAGGACATGTTTACCAATATCACAGTAAATAAAGTTATTAAGTTAATAAACGATAATAATATGGGAGAATACAGGTATAAAAAGCAGTTGATGAAAGTAATTAAAGAATGTGTAAATCAGAACTATTTTAGGTTTAATAACAAGTTTTATATACAGAAAAAAGGTTTACCTATAGGGTCTTCATTATCCCCTATTCTTGCTGAAATATACATGAATGATTTTGAAAAGCAATTAATAACTTCCACTAAGTATAAAGACAATATAAAATTATGGTCTAGATATGTTGATGATGTATTAGTAATTTGGGAAGGAAGCATAGAAGAAGTGCATGAGTTTATAAATGAGGTAAATAATAAGGATAAAAACTTACACTTTAAAGAAGAGATAGGAGGTAAGAAAATAAAATACTTAGATCTAAACATATAAATTAAAGATAATGAGAAACTACAGTTTGGGATATTTAGGAAAGAGTCGTATTCTGATATAATAATACCAAGAGAGTCTTACCACCCATATAGATATAAAATGGCGGCAATCAATTCATTTTGTTACAGAGCTCAGAAGTGTTTAAAAGAGACCAAATCAAAAGATAGGGAGCGAAAAACGATAAAGGGAATTGTAAGGAATAATAATTATAGCACCAACATAGTGGATAAAGTTATGAAAAGGTTTAACATACAAAAAGCTAAAATAGAACGAGAACAAAAGAATTATGCAGGGTCATTGACATACATAGGTTCACATACAAGAAAAATTATAAAATGTTTTAATAAATATGGAGTAGATATAGCTATTAAAAAATGTGAAACGGTATTTGATAAGATAAGGTATAAGAATATAGAAAAAATTCCAGTATTACAGAAAAGCGGAATTTATAAATTAAAATGTAAAGACTGCAACAAAGTGTACCTAGGTGAGACAGGAGGAAAATTCGTATGCAGGTTGTCTGACCACAAACGTGGAGAAGGTAACAGAACAACCAATTCGTTATACGCAAGACATTTCATAGAAGACAACCATAAGTTTGTTAATCCTTTGGAAGAATACGAAATTGTAAAAGTAATAAATAACACAGTTGAAAGGAAGCTTAGAGAGGAGTTAGAAATATTGAAAGAAAGAGAAAAAAGTTTAGACAATTTAGTTAATATTAAAATTAAATTTGATAATGAAGAAATATTTTATAACATGATAAAGAAGTAAATGATAGAGGACAGATAGATAAGATTAAGAATTATATTGCATAGTACTAATTGGATGTTTTAAAATAAGGGTGTGTGACTGACCCACGTGTGTGGAGAGGAAGAGGGTAAGTTTAAAAGGATGCACACACACACACACACACACACACACACACACACACACACACACACACACAACACTGAAACACAAGGAATTTGCTAGAAAAATATGTAACTGTACAGATGGTGGGACAGGGTTTAGGGGGTGGGGAAGGGTCATTTATATTATAGCTTGTTCTGTGTGAGCACGGTGGTGGAGAGGGGTGAAAGGTTTGTTTTCACATATTTCCTGTCTATTCCGATCTGACGATGGGCTGTGAAGCTTGAAAGCGCTAATCGGGATAATTTTTATATAGTGGTGTGCAACATGATCATTCTGATTGTGATTTCAACCACTAACACAAATTTCTTCATTAAACGTCTGTTAAGATGTGCAATCGACTACAGGTAATGGACAACAACAATGAGGTAATAAACGACAACAATAAGGTAAGTAAAGTTTTTAAATATCTTAAGTTAAAAGTTAAATTGAAGAGGGTTTTAAGTAAAAATGGTTTAATAAACAATGTCTGGATAATAATGTCATCCCAAAGTACGCTCAAGTTAAAATTAAAAATAAGAACAGTGTAGCCAATAAAGTAAAAGAACAAAGCGAGAAGTTGTGGATAAACCTGGAAAGAAGGTCACTCTACGGCTTTATCAATAGATATAATAGGGAATTATATGACAGACACATAGAATTGTTAAGAATATACTCGTATGTAGAGTTAGAAGAAATATTATATCATTTTGGTTTGGGGTACGTAGAAAAGAAATTGGAAAAGAAAATTAAAAAAATGGTAGATAAGTTAAATAAATTAATAAGAAAGAACGAAGTAAAAAAGGAACACCACTCTAAGAATAACTATGAAAAAAGAGTAATAACCCTTACAGAGGTAAATTTCAATACAGAAGAAAAAGAAATGTTAGCAAAAGGCTTAAAATACGCACCGCCACCAGAATTAAATCAAGAAAAACCGATTATTGAATGCGAAAGCATAATACAAAAACTAGGAAATGAAAATGATAAAAAAAGAATAAAGTGGGAAGTAGGGAATGTAGTAGATAAAATATTTAAGAAAAGTTTGTATAATTCAAAAAATGAACAAAAAATCAAATCAACTGTAACTAAACTAAAGAATAAAATAAAGAAGAATGATATTATAGTTACGAAGGCGGACAAAGGAAATACAATGGTACTACTGAGAAAGGACGAAAACATAAAGAAAACGGAAGAATTTATAAGGGAAGGACCATACGAGGAAATAAAGTATGATTATACAAGTAAGTACCAGTCAAGGATAAAACAGATGATGAAACAGATAACATTTATAGAAGAAAATAAGAAAAAGTATTTATTGGAAAGTAATCCAACAGCACCAACTTTTAAAAGTCAGGTTAAGATATATAAAGAAGGAAAACCAATTAGACCGATTGTTTCTTTTATTAATGCACCTATTTATAAATTATCGAAGGAAGTTAGCAGAGTACTGAAAGAGAAATATGAATTTGGGACAAAATACAACATAGAGAATAATATAAAATTGATAGAAAATATTAGGATTAATGTAAATACAAAATTGATATCACTGGATGTTAAGGACATGTTTACCAATATCACAGTAAATAAAGTTATTAAGTTAATAAACGATAATAATATGGGAGAATACAGGTATAAAAAGCAGTTGATGAAAGTAATTAAAGAATGTGTAAATCAGAACTATTTTAGGTTTAATAACAAGTTTTATATACAGAAAAAAGGTTTACCTATAGGGTCTTCATTATCCCCTATTCTTGCTGAAATATACATGAATGATTTTGAAAAGCAATTAATAACTTCCACTAAGTATAAAGACAATATAAAATTATGGTCTAGATATGTTGATGATGTATTAGTAACTTGGGAAGGAAGCATAGAAGTGCATGAGTTTATAAATGAGGTAAATAATAAGGATAAAAACTTACACTTTAAAGAAGAGATAGGAGGTAAGAAAATAAAATAATTAGATCTAAACATATAAATTAAAGATAATGAGAAACTACAGTTTGGGATATTTAGGAAAGAGTCGTATTCTGATATAATAATACCAAGAGAGTCTTACCACCCATATAGATATAAAATGGCGGCAATCAATTCATTTTGTTACAGAGCTCAGAAGTGTTTAAAAGAGACCAAATCAAAAGATAGGGAGCGAAAAACGATAAAGGGAATTGTAAGGAATAATAATTATAGCACCAACATAGTGGATAAAGTTATGAAAAGGTTTAATATACAAAAAGCTAAAATAGAACCAGAACAAAAGAATTATGCAGGGTCATTGACATACATAGGTTCACATACAAGAAAAATTATAAAATGTTTTAATAAATATGGAGTAGATATAGCTATTAAAAAATGTGAAACGGTATTTGATAAGATAAGGTATAAGAATATAGAAAAAATTCCAGTATTACAGAAAAGCGGAATTTATAAATTAAAATGTAAAGACTGCAACAAAGTGTACCTAGGTGAGACACGAGGAAAATTCGTATGCAGGTTGTCTGACCACAAACGTGGAGAAGGTAACAGAACAACCAATTCGTTATACGCAAGACATTTCATAGAAGACAACCATAAGTTTGTTAATCCTTTGGAAGAATACGAAATTGTAAAAGTAATAAATAACACAGTTGAAAGGAAGCTTACAGAGGAGTTAGAAATATTGAAAGAAAGAGAAAAAAGTTTAGACAATTTAGTTAATATTAAAATTAAATTTAATAATGAAGAAATATTTTATAACATGATATAGAAGTAAATGATAGAGGACAGATAGATAAGATTAAGAATTATATTGCATAGTACTAATTGGATGTTTTAAAATAAGGGTGTGTGACTGACCCACGTGTGTGGAGAGGAAGAGGGTAAGTTTAAAAGGATGCACACACACACACACACACAACACTGAAACACAAGGAATTTGCTAGAAAAATATGTAACTGTACAGATGGTGGGACAGGGTTTAGGGGGTGGGGAAGGGTCATTTATATTATAGCTTGTTCTGTGTGAGCACGGTGGTGGAGAGGGGTGAAAGGTTTGTTTTCACATATTTCCTGTCTATTCCGATCTGACGATGGGCTGTGAAGCTTGAAAGCGCTAATCGGGATAATTTTTATATAGTGGTGTGCAACATGATCATTCTGATTGTGATTTCAACCACTAACACAAATTTCTTCATTAAACGTCTGTTAAGATGTGCAATCGACTACAGGTAATGGACAACAACAATGAGGTAATAAACGACAACAATAAGGTAAGTAAAGTTTTTAAATATCTTAAGTTAAAAGTTAAATTGAAGAGGGTTTTAAGTAAAAATGGTTTAATAAACAATGTCTGGATAATAATGTCATCCCAAAGTACGCTCAAGTTAAAATTAAAAATAAGAACAGTGTAGCCAAAAAAGTAAAAGAACAAAGCAAGAAGTTGTGGATAAACCTGGAAATAAGGTCACTCTACGGCTTTATCAATAGATATAATAGGGAATTATATGACAGACACATAGAATTGTTAAGAATATACTCGTATGTAGAGTTAGAAGAAATATTATATAATTTTGGTTTGGGGTACGTAGAAAAGAAATTGGAAAAGAAAATTAAAAAAATGGTAGATAAGTTAAATAAATTAATAAGAAAGAATGAAGTAAAAAAGGAACACCTCTCTAAGAATAACTATGAAAAAAGAGTAATAAACCTTACAGAGGTAAATTTCAATACAGAAGAAAAAGAAATGTTAGCAAAAGGCTTAAAATACGCACCGCCACCAGAATTAAATCAAGAAAAACCGATTATTGAATGCGAAAGCATAATAAAAAAACTAGGAAATGAAAATGATAAAAAAAGAATAAAGTGGGAAGTAGGGAATGTAGTAGATAAAATATTTAAGAAAAGTTTGTATAATTCAAAAAATGAACAAAAAATCAAATCAACTGTAACTAAACTAAAGAATAAAATAAAGAAGAATGATATTATAGTTACGAAGGCGGACAAAGGAAATACAATGGTACTACTGAGAAAGGACGAAAACATAAAGAAAACGGAAGAATTTATAAGGGAAGGACCATACGAGGAAATAAAGTATGATTGTACAAGTAAGTACCAGTCAAGGATAAAACAGATGATGAAACAGATAACATTTATAGAAGAAAATAAGAAAAAGTATTTATTGGAAAGTAATCCAACAGCACCAACTTTTAAAAGTCAGGTTAAGATACATAAAGAAGGAAAACCAATTAGACCGATTGTTTCTTTTATTAATGCACCTATTTATAAATTATCGAAGGAAGTTAGCAGAGTACTGAAAGAGAAATATGAATTTGGGACAAAATACAACATAGAGAATAATATAAAATTGATAGAAAATATTAGGATTAATGTAAATACAAAATTGATATCACTGGATGTTAAGGACATGTTTACCAATATCACAGTAAATAAAGTTATTAAGTTAATAAACAATAATAATATGGGAGAATACAGGTATAAAAAGCAGTTGATGAAAGTAATTAAAGAATGTGTACATCAGAACTATTTTAGGTTTAATAACAAGTTTTATATACAGAAAAAAGGTTTACCTATGGGGTCTTCATTATCCCCTATTCTTGCTGAAATATACATGAATGATTTTGAAAAGCAATTAATAACTTCCACTAAGTATAAAGACAATATAAAATTATGGTCTAGATATGTTGATGATGTATTAGTAATTTGGGAAGGAAGCATAGAAGAAGTGCATGAGTTTATAAATGAGGTAAATAATAAGGATAAAAACTTACAATTTAAAGAAGAGATAGGAGGTAAGAAAATAAATTACTTAGATTTAAACATAGAAATTAAAGATAATGAGAAACTACAGTTTGGGATATTTAGAAAAGAGTCGTATTCTGATATAATAATACCAAGAGAGTCTTACCACCCATATAGATATAAAATGGCGGCAATCAATTCATTTTGTTACAGAGCTCAGAAGTGTTTAAAAGAGACCAAATCAAAAGATAGGGAGTGAAAAACGATAAAGGGAATTGTAAGGAATAATAATTATAACACCAACATAGTGGATAAAGTTATGAAAAGGGATAACATACAAAAAGCTAAAATAGAACCAGAACAAAAGAATTATGCAGGGTCATTGACATACATAGGTTCACATACAAGAAAAATTATAAAATGTTTTAATAAATATGGAGTAGATATAGCTATTAAAAAATGTGAAACGGTATTTGATAAGATAAGGTATAAGAATATAGAAAAAATTCCAGTATTACAGAAAAGCGGAATTTATAAATTAAAATGTAAAGACTGCAACAAAGTATACCTAGGTGAGACAGGAGGAAAATTCGTATGCAGGTTGTCTGACCACAAACGTGGAGAAGGTAACAGAACAACCAATTCGTTATATGCAAGACATTTCATAGAAGACAACCATAAGTTTGTTAATCCTTTGGAAGAATACGAAATTGTAAAAGTAATAAATAACACAGTTGAAAGGAAGCTTAGGGAGGAGTTAGAAATATTGAAAGAAAGAGAAAAAAGGTTAGACAAATTTAATTAATATTAAAATTAAATTTGATAATGAAGAAATATTTTATAACATGATAAAGAAGTAAATGATAGAGGACATATAGATAAGATTAAGAATTATATTGCATAGTACTAATTGGATGTTTTAAAATAAGGGTGTGTGACTGACCCACGTGTGTGGAGAGGAAGAGGGTAAGTTTAAAAGGATGCACACACACACACACACAACACTGAAACACAAGGAATTTGCTAGAAAAATATGTAACTGTACAGATGGTGAGACAGGGTTTAGGGGGTGGGGAAGGGTCATTTATATTATAGCTTGTTCTGTGTGAGCACGGTGGTGGAGAGGGGTGAAAGGTTTGTTTTCACATATTTCCTGTCTATTCCGATCTGACGATGGGCTGTGAAGCTTGAAAGCGCTAATCGGGATAATTTTTATATAGTGGTGTGCAACATGATCATTCTGATTGTGATTTCAACCACTAACACAAATTTCTTCATTAAACGTCTGTTAAGATGTGCAATCGACTACAGGTAATGGACAACAACAATGAGGTAATAAACGACAACAATAAGGTAAGTAAAGTTTTTAAATATCTTAAGTTAAAAGTTAAATTGAAGAGGGTTTTAAGTAAAAATGGTTTAATAAACAATGTCTGGATAATATTGTCATCCCAAAGTACGCTCAAGTTAAAATTAATAATAAGAACAGTGTAGCCAAAAAA
Organism: Magicicada septendecula; assembly: GCA_034769895.1. Lineage (NCBI taxonomy): Eukaryota > Metazoa > Arthropoda > Insecta > Hemiptera > Cicadidae > Magicicada > Magicicada septendecula. Next base: position 111,290,264 of record CM068372.1, read on the forward strand.
GTAAAAGAACAAAGCGAGAAGTTGTGGATAAAACTGGAAATAAGGTCACTCTACGGCTTAATCAATAGATATAATAGGGAATTATATGACAGACACATAGAATTGTTAAGAATATACTCGTATGTAGAGTTAGAAGAAATATTATATAATTTTGGTTTGGGGTACGTAGAAAAGAAATTGGAAAAGAAAATTAAAAAAATGGTAGATAAGTTAAATAAATTAATAAGAAAGAACGAAGTAAAAAAGGAACACCTCTCTAAGAATAACTATGAAAAAAGAGTAATAAACCTTACAGAGGTAAATTTCAATACAGAAGAAAAAGAAATGTTAGCAAAAGGCTTAAAATACGCACCGCCACCAGAATTAAATCAAGAAAAACCGATTATTGAATGCGAAAGCATAATACAAAAACTAGGAAATGAAAATGATAAAAAAAGAATAAACTGGGAAGTAGGGAATGTAGTAGATAAAATATTTAAGAAAAGTTTGTATAATTCAAAAAATGAACAAAAAATCAAATCAACTGTAACTAAACTAAAGAATAAAATAAAGAAGAATGATATTATAGTTACGAAGGCGGACAAAGGAAATACAATGGTACTACTGAGAAAGGACGAAAACATAAAGAAAACGGAAGAATTTATAAGGGAAGGACCAAACGAGGAAATAAAGTATGATTATACAAGTAAGTACCAGTCAAGGATAAAACAGATGATGAAACAGATAACATTTATAGAAGAAAATAAGAAAAAGTATTTATTGGAAAGTAATCCAACAGCACCAACTTTTAAAAGTCAGGTTAAGATATATAAAGAAGGAAAACCAATTAGACCGATTGTTTCTTTTATTAATGCACCTATTTATAAATTATCGAAGGAAGTTAGCAGAGTACTGAAAGAGAAATATGAATTTGGGACAAAATACAACATAGAGAATAATATAAAATTGATAGAAAATATTAGGATTAATGTAAATACAAAATTGATATCACTGGATGTTAAGGACATGTTTACCAATATCACAGTAAATAAAGTTATTAAGTTAATAAACGATAATAATATGGGAGAATACAGGTATAAAAAGCAGTTGATGAAAGTAATTAAAGAATGTGTAAATCAGAACTATTTTAGGTTTAATAACAAGTTTTATATACAGAAAAAAGGTTTACCTATAGGGTCTTCATTATCCCCTACTCTTGCTGAAATATACATGAATGATTTTGAAAAGCAATTAATAACTTCCACTAAGTATAAAGACAATATAAAATTATGGTCTAGATATGTTGATGATGTATTAGTAACTTGGGAAGGAAGCATAGAAGTGCATGAGTTTATAAATGAGGTAAATAATAAGGATAAAAACTTACACTTTAAAGAAGAGATAGGAGGTAAGAAAATAAAATACTTAGATCTAAACATATAAATTAAAGATAATGAGAAACTACAGTTTGGGATATTTAGGAAAGAGTCGTATTCTGATATAATAATACCAAGAGAGTCTTACCACCCATATAGATATAAAATGGCGGCAATCAATTCATTTTGTTACAGAGCTCAGAAGTGTTTAAAAGAGACCAAATCAAAAGATAGGGAGCGAAAAACGATAAAGGGAATTGTAAGGAATAATAATTATAGCACCAACATAGTGGATAAAGTTATGAAAAGGTTTAACATACAAAAAGCTAAAATAGAACCAGAACAAAAGAATTATGCAGGGTCATTGACATACATAGGTTCACATACAAGAAAAATTATAAAATGTTTTAATAAATATGGAGTAGATATAGCTATTAAAAAATGTGAAACGGTATTTGATAAGATAAGGTATAAGAATATAGAAAAAATTCCAGTATTACAGAAAAGCGGAATTTATAAATTAAAATGTAAAGACTGCAACAAAGTGTACCTAGGTGAGACAGGAGGAAAATTCGTATGCAGGTTGTCTGACCACAAACGTGGAGAAGGTAACAGAACAACCAATTCGTTATACGCAAGACATTTCATAGAAGACAACCATAAGTTTGTTAATCCTTTGGAAGAATACGAAATTGTAAAAGTAATAAATAACACAGTTGAAAGGAAGCTTACAGAGGAGTTAGAAATATTGAAAGAAAGAGAAAAAAGTTTAGACAATTTAGTTAATATTAAAATTAAATTTGATAATGAAGAAATATTTTATAACATGATAAAGAAATAAATGATAGAGGACAGATAGATAAGATTAAGAATTATATTGCATAGTACTAATTGGATGTTTTAAAATAAGGGTGTGTGACTGACCCACGTGTGTGGAGAGGAAGAGGGTAAGTTTAAAAGGATGCACACACACACACACACAACACTGAAACACAAGGAATTTGCTAGAAAAATATGTAACTGTACAGATGGTGAGACAGGGTTTAGGGGGTGGGGAAGGGTCATTTATATTATAGCTTGTTCTGTGTGAGCACGGTGGTGGAGAGGGGTGAAAGGTTTGTTTTCACATATTTCCTGTCTATTCCGATCTGACGATGGGCTGTGAAGCTTGAAAGCGCTAATCGGGATAATTTTTATATAGTGGTGTGCAACATGATCATTCTGATTGTGATTTCAACCACTAACACAAATTTCTTCATTAAACGTCTGTTAAGATGTGCAATCGACTACAGGTAATGGACAACAACAATGAGGTAATAAACGACAACAATAAGGTAAGTAAAGTTTTTAAATATCTTAAGTTAAAAGTTAAATTGAAGAGGGTTTTAAGTAAAAATGGTTTAATAAACAATGTCTGGATAATAATGTCATCCCAAAGTACACTCAAGTTAAAATTAAAAATAAGAACAGTGTAGCCAAAAAAGTAAAAGAACAAAGCGAGAAGTTGTGGATAAAACTGGAAATAAGGTCACTCTACGGCTTAATCAATAGATATAATAGGGAATTATATGACAGACACATAGAATTGTTAAGAATATACTCGTATGTAGAGTTAGAAGAAATATTATATAATTTTGGTTTGGGGTACGTAGAAAAGAAATTGGAAAAGAAAATTAAAAAAATGGTAGATAAGTTAAATAAATTAATAAGAAAGAACGAAGTAAAAAAGGAACACCTCTCTAAGAATAACTATGAAAAAAGAGTAATAAACCTTACAGAGGTAAATTTCAATACAGAAGAAAAAGAAATGTTAGCAAAAGGCTTAAAATACGCACCGCCACCAGAATTAAATCAAGAAAAAATGATTATTGAATGCGAAAGCATAATACAAAAACTAGGAAATGAAAATGATAAAAAAAGAATAAAGTGGGAAGTAGGGAATGTAGTAGATAAAATATTTAAGAAAAGTTTGTATAATTCAAAAAATGAACAAAAAATCAAATCAACTGTAACTAAACTAAAGAATAAAATAAAGAAGAATGATATTATAGTTACGAAGGCGGACAAAGGAAATACAATGGTACTACTGAGAAAGGACGAAAACATAAAGAAAACGGAAGAATTTATAAGGGAAGGACCAAACGAGGAAATAAAGTATGATTATACAAGTAAGTACCAGTCAAGGATAAAACAGATGATGAAACAGATAACATTTATAGAAGAAAATAAGAAAAAGTATTTATTGGAAAGTAATCCAACAGCACCAACTTTTAAAAGTCAGGTTAAGATATATAAAGAAGGAAAACCAATTAGACCGATTGTTTCTTTTATTAATGCACCTATTTATAAATTATCGAAGGAAGTTAGCAGAGTACTGAAAGAGAAATATGAATTTGGGACAAAATACAACATAGAGAATAATATAAAATTGATAGAAAATATTAGGATTAATGTAAATACAAAATTGATATCACTGGATGTTAAGGACATGTTTACCAATATCACAGTAAATAAAGTTATTAAGTTAATAAACGATAATAATATGGGAGAATACAGGTATAAAAAGCAGTTGATGAAAGTAATTAAAGAATGTGTAAATCAGAACTATTTTAGGTTTAATAACAAGTTTTATATACAGAAAAAAGGTTTACCTATAGGGTCTTCATTATCCCCTATTCTTGCTGAAATATACATGAATGATTTTGAAAAGCAATTAATAACTTCCACTAAGTATAAAGACAATATAAAATTATGGTCTAGATATGTTGATGATGTATTAGTAACTTGGGAAGGAAGCATAGAAGTGCATGAGTTTATAAATGAGGTAAATAATAAGGATAAAAACTTACACTTTAAAGAAGAGATAGGAGGTAAGAAAATAAAATACTTAGATCTAAACATATAAATTAAAGATAATGAGAAACTACAGTTTGGGATATTTAGGAAAGAGTCGTATTCTGATATAATAATACCAAGAGAGTCTTACCACCCATATAGATATAAAATGGCGGCAATCAATTCATTTTGTTACAGAGCTCAGAAGTGTTTAAAAGAGACCAAATCAAAAGATAGGGAGTGAAAAACGATAAAGGGAATTGTAAGGAATAATAATTATAGCACCAACATAGTGGATAAAGTTATGAAAAGGTTTAACATACAAAAAGCTAAAATAGAACCAGAACAAAAGAATTATGCAGGGTCATTGACATACATAGGTTCACATACAAGAAAAATTATAAAATGTTTTAATAAATATGGAGTAGATATAGCTATTAAAAAATGTGAAACGGTATTTGATAAGATAAGGTATAAGAATATAGAAAAAATTCCAGTATTACAGAAAAGCGGAATTTATAAATTAAAATGTAAAGACTGCAACAAAGTGTACCTAGGTGAGACAGGAGGAAAATTCGTATGCAGGTTGTCTGACCACAAACGTGGAGAAGGTAACAGAACAACCAATTCGTTATACGCAAGACATTTCATAGAAGACAAACATAAGTTTGTTAATCCTTTGGAAGAATACGAAATTGTAAAAGTAATAAATAACACAGTTGAAAGGAAGCTTAGAGAGGAGTTAGAAATATTGAAAGAAAGAGAAAAAAGTTTAGACAATTTAGTTAATATTAAAATTAAATTTGATAATGAAGAAATATTTTATAACATGATAAAGAAGTAAATGATAGAGGACAGATAGATAAGATTAAGAATTATATTGCATAGTACTAATTGGATGTTTTAAAATAAGGGTGTGTGACTGACCCACGTGTGTGGAGAGGAAGAGGGTAAGTTTAAAAGGATGCACACACACACACACACACACACACACACACACACAACACTGAAACACAAGGAATTTGCTAGAAAAATATGTAACTGTACAGATGGTGAGACAGGGTTTAGGGGGTGGGGAAGGGTCATTTATATTATAGCTTGTTCTGTGTGAGCACGGTGGTGGAGAGGGGTGAAAGGTTTGTTTTCACATATTTCCTGTCTATTCCGATCTGACGATGGGCTGTGAAGCTTGAAAGCGCTAATCGGGATAATTTTTATATAGTGGTGTGCAACATGATCATTCTGATTGTGATTTCAACCACTAACACAAATTTCTTCATTAAACGTCTGTTAAGATGTGCAATCGACTACAGGTAATGGACAACAACAATGAGGTAATAAACGACAACAATAAGGTAAGTAAAGTTTTTAAATATCTTAAGTTAAAAGTTAAATTGAAGAGGGTTTTAAGTAAAAATGGTTTAATAAACAATGTCTGGATAATAATGTCATCCCAAAGTACGCTCAAGTTAAAATTAAAAATAAGAACAGTGCAGCCAAAAAAGTAAAAGAACAAAGCGAGAAGTTGTGGATAAAACTGGAAATAAGGTCACTCTACGGCTTTATCAATAGATATAATAGGGAATTATATGACAGACACATAGAATTGTTAAGAATATACTCGTATGTAGAGTTAGAAGAAATATTATATAATTTTGGTTTGGGGTACGTAGAAAAGAAATTGGAAAAGAAAATTAAAAAAATGGTAGATAAGTTAAATAAATTAATAAGAAAGAACGAAGTAAAAAAGGAACACCTCTCTAAGAATAACTATGAAAAAAGAGTAATAAACCTTACAGAGGTAAATTTCAATACAGAAGAAAAAGAAATGTTAGCAAAAGGCTTAAAATACGCACCGCCACCAGAATTAAATCAAGAAAAACCGATTATTGAATGCGAAAGCATAATACAAAAACTAGGAAATGAAAATGATAAAAAAAGAATAAAGTGGGAAGTAGGGAATGTAGTTGATAAAATATTTAAGAAAAGTTTGTATAATTCAAAAAATGAACAAAAAATCAAATCAACTGTAACAAAACTAAAGAATAAAATAAAGAAGAATGATATTATAGTTACGAAGGCGGACAAAGGAAATACAATGGTACTACTGAGAAAGGACGAAAACATAAAGAAAACGGAAGAATTTATAAGGGAAGGACCAAACGAGGAAATAAAGTATGATTATACAAGTAAGTACCAGTCAAGGATAAAACAGATGATGAAACAGATAACATTTATAGAAGAAAATAAGAAAAAGTATTTATTGGAAAGTAATCCAACAGCACCAACTTTTAAAAGTCAGGTTAAGATACATAAAGAAGGAAAACCAATTAGACCGATTGTTTCTTTTATTAATGCACCTATTTATAAATTATCGAAGGAAGTTAGCAGAGTACTGAAAGAGAAATATGAATTTGGGACAAAATACAACATAGAGAATAATATAAAATTGATAGAAAATATTAGGATTAATGTAAATACAAAATTGATATCACTGGATGTTAAGGACATGTTTACCAATATCACAGTAAATAAAGTTATTAAGTTAATAAACAATAATAATATGGGAGAATACAGGTATAAAAAGCAGTTGATGAAAGTAATTAAAGAATGTGTACATCAGAACTATTTTAGGTTTAATAACAAGTTTTATATACAGAAAAAAGGTTTACCTATGGGGTCTTCATTATCCCCTATTCTTGCTGAAATATACATGAATGATTTTGAAAAGCAATTAATAACTTCCACTAAGTATAAAGACAATATAAAATTATGGTCTAGATATGTTGATGATGTATTAGTAATTTGGGAAGGAAGCATAGAAGAAGTGCATGAGTTTATAAATGAGGTAAATAATAAGGATAAAAACTTACAATTTAAAGAAGAGATAGGAGGTAAGAAAATAAATTACTTAGATTTAAACATAGAAATTAAAGATAATGAGAAACTACAGTTTGGGATATTTAGAAAAGAGTCGTATTCTGATATAATAATACCAAGAGAGTCTTACCACCCATATAGATATAAAATGGCGGCAATCAATTCATTTTGTTACAGAGCTCAGAAGTGTTTAAAAGAGACCAAATCAAAAGATAGGGAGTGAAAAACGATAAAGGGAATTGTAAGGAATAATAATTATAACACCAACATAGTGGATAAAGTTATGAAAAGGGTTAACATACAAAAAGCTAAAATAGAACCAGAACAAAAGAATTATGCAGGGTCATTGACATACATAGGTTCACATACAAGAAAAATTATAAAATGTTTTAATAAATATGGAGTAGATATAGCTATTAAAAAATGTGAAACGGTATTTGATAAGATAAGGTATAAGAATATAGAAAAAATTCCAGTATTACAGAAAAGCGGAATTTATAAATTAAAATGTAAAGACTGCAACAAAGTATACCTAGGTGAGACAGGAGGAAAATTCGTATGCAGGTTGTCTGACCACAAACGTGGAGAAGGTAACAGAACAACCAATTCGTTATATGCAAGACATTTCATAGAAGACAACCATAAGTTTGTTAATCCTTTGGAAGAATACGAAATTGTAAAAGTAATAAATAACACAGTTGAAAGGAAGCTTAGGGAGGAGTTAGAAATATTGAAAGAAAGAGAAAAAAGGTTAGACAAATTTAATTAATATTAAAATTAAATTTGATAATGAAGAAATATTTTATAACATGATAAAGAAGTAAATGATAGAGGACAGATAGATAAGATTAAGAATTATATTGCATAGTACTAATTGGATGTTTTAAAATAAGGGTGTGTGACTGACCCACGTGTGTGGAGAGGAAGAGGGTAAGTTTAAAAGGATGCACACACACACACACACAACACTGAAACACAAGGAATTTGCTAGAAAAATATGTAACTGTACAGATGGTGAGACAGGGTTTAGGGGGTGGGGAAGGGTCATTTATATTATAGCTTGTTCTGTGTGAGCACGGTGGTGGAGAGGGGTGAAAGGTTTGTTTTCACATATTTCCTGTCTATTCCGATCTGACGATGGGCTGTGAAGCTTGAAAGCGCTAATCGGGATAATTTTTATATAGTGGTGTGCAACATGATCATTCTGATTGTGATTTCAACCACTAACACAAATTTCTTCATTAAACGTCTGTTAAGATGTGCAATCGACTACAGGTAATGGACAACAACAATGAGGTAATAAACGACAACAATAAGGTAAGTAAAGTTTTTAAATATCTTAAGTTAAAAGTTAAATTGAAGAGGGTTTTAAGTAAAATGGTTTAATAAACAATGTCTGGATAATAATGTCATCCCAAAGTACGCTCAAGTTAAAATTAAAAATAAGAACAGTGTAGCCAAAAAAGTAAAAGAACAAAGCGAGAAGTTGTGGATAAAACTGGAAATAAGGTCACTCTACGGCTTTATCAATAGATATAATAGGGAATTATATGACAGACACATAGAATTGTTAAGAATATACTCGTATGTAGAGTTAGAAGAAATATTATATAATTTTGGTTTGGGGTACGTAGAAAAGAAATTGGAAAAGAAAATTAAAAAAATGGTAGATAAGTTAAATAAATTAATAAGAAAGAACGAAGTAAAAAAGGAACACCTCTCTAAGAATAACTATGAAAAAAGAGTAATAAACCTTACAGAGGTAAATTTCAATACAGAAGAAAAAGAAATGTTAGCAAAAGGCTTAAAATACGCACCGCCACCAGAATTAAATCAAGAAAAACCGATTATTGAATGCGAAAGCATAATACAAAAACTAGGAAATGAAAATGAATAAAAAAAGAATAAAGTGGGAAGTAGGGAATGTAGTTGATAAAATATTTAAGAAAAGTTTGTATAATTCAAAAAATGAACAAAAAATCAAATCAACTGTAACAAAACTAAAGAATAAAATAAAGAAGAATGATATTATAGTTACGAAGGCGGACAAAGGAAATACAATGGTACTACTGAGAAAGGACGAAAACATAAAGAAAACGGAAGAATTTATAAGGGAAGGACCAAACGAGGAAATAAAGTATGATTATACAAGTAAGTACCAGTCAAGGATAAAACAGATGATGAAACAGATAACATTTATAGAAGAAAATAAGAAAAAGTATTTATTGGAAAGTAATCCAACAGCACCAACTTTTAAAAGTCAGGTTAAGATACATAAAGAAGGAAAACCAATTAGACCGATTGTTTCTTTTATTAATGCACCTATTTATAAATTATCGAAGGAAGTTAGCAGAGTACTGAAAGAGAAATATGAATTTGGGACAAAATACAACATAGAGAATAATATAAAATTGATAGAAAATATTAGGATTAATGTAAATACAAAATTGATATCACTGGATGTTAAGGACATGTTTACCAATATCACAGTAAATAAAGTTATTAAGTTAATAAACAATAATAATATGGGAGAATACAGGTATAAAAAGCAGTTGATGAAAGTAATTAAAGAATGTGTACATCAGAACTATTTTAGGTTTAATAACAAGTTTTATATACAGAAAAAAGGTTTACCTATGGGGTCTTCATTATCCCCTATTCTTGCTGAAATATACATGAATGATTTTGAAAAGCAATTAATAACTTCCACTAAGTATAAAGACAATATAAAATTATGGTCTAGATATGTTGATGATGTATTAGTAATTTGGGAAGGAAGCATAGAAGAAGTGCATGAGTTTATAAATGAGGTAAATAATAAGGATAAAAACTTACAATTTAAAGAAGAGATAGGAGGTAAGAAAATAAATTACTTAGATTTAAACATAGAAATTAAAGATAATGAGAAACTACAGTTTGGGATATTTAGAAAAGAGTCGTATTCTGATATAATAATACCAAGAGAGTCTTACCACCCATATAGATATAAAATGGCGGCAATCAATTCATTTTGTTACAGAGCTCAGAAGTGTTTAAAAGAGACCAAATCAAAAGATAGGGAGTGAAAAACGATAAAGGGAATTGTAAGGAATAATAATTATAACACCAACATAGTGGATAAAGTTATGAAAAGGGTTAACATACAAAAAGCTAAAATAGAACCAGAACAAAAGAATTATGCAGGGTCATTGACATACATAGGTTCACATACAAGAAAAATTATAAAATGTTTTAATAAATATGGAGTAGATATAGCTATTAAAAAATGTGAAACGGTATTTGATAAGATAAGGTATAAGAATATAGAAAAAATTCCAGTATTACAGAAAAGCGGAATTTATAAATTAAAATGTAAAGACTGCAACAAAGTATACCTAGGTGAGACAGGAGGAAAATTCGTATGCAGGTTGTCTGACCACAAACGTGGAGAAGGTAACAGAACAACCAATTCGTTATATGCAAGACATTTCATAGAAGACAACCATAAGTTTGTTAATCCTTTGGAAGAATACGAAATTGTAAAAGTAATAAATAACACAGTTGAAAGGAAGCTTAGGGAGGAGTTAGAAATATTGAAAGAAAGAGAAAAAAGGTTAGACAAATTTAATTAATATTAAAATTAAATTTGATAATGAAGAAATATTTTATAACATGATAAAGAAGTAAATGATAGAGGACAGATAGATAAGATTAAGAATTATATTGCATAGTACTAATTGGATGTTTTAAAATAAGGGTGTGTGACTGACCCACGTGTGTGGAGAGGAAGAGGGTAAGTTTAAAAGGATGCACACACACACACACACAACACTGAAACACAAGGAATTTGCTAGAAAAATATGTAACTGTACAGATGGTGAGACAGGGTTTAGGGGGTGGGGAAGGGTCATTTATATTATAGCTTGTTCTGTGTGAGCACGGTGGTGGAGAGGGGTGAAAGGTTTGTTTTCACATATTTCCTGTCTATTCCGATCTGACGATGGGCTGTGAAGCTTGAAAGCGCTAATCGGGATAATTTTTATATAGTGGTGTGCAACATGATCATTCTGATTGTGATTTCAACCACTAACACAAATTTCTTCATTAAACGTCTGTTAAGATGTGCAATCGACTACAGGTAATGGACAACAACAATGAGGTAATAAACGACAACAATAAGGTAAGTAAAGTTTTTAAATATCTTAAGTTAAAAGTTAAATTGAAGAGGGTTTTAAGTAAAAATGGTTTAATAAACAATGTCTGGATAATAATGTCATCCCAAAGTACGCTCAAGTTAAAATTAAAAATAAGAACAGTGTAGCCAAAAAAGTAAAAGAACAAAGCGAGAAGTTGTGGATAAAACTGGAAATAAGGTCACTCTACGGCTTTATCAATAGATATAATAGGGAATTATATGACAGACACATAGAATTGTTAAGAATATACTCGTATGTAGAGTTAGAAGAAATATTATATAATTTTGGTTTGGGGTACGTAGAAAAGAAATTGGAAAAGAAAATTAAAAAAATGGTAGATAAGTTAAATAAATTAATAAGAAAGAACGAAGTAAAAAAAGGAACACCTCTCTAAGAATAACTATGAAAAAAGAGTAATAAACCTTACAGAGGTAAATTTCAATACAGAAGAAAAAGAAATGTTAGCAAAAGGCTTAAAATACGCACCGCCACCAGAATTAAATCAAGAAAAACCAATTATTGAATGCGAAAGCATAATACAAAAACTAGGAAATGAAAATGATAAAAAAAGAATAAAGTGGGAAGTAGGGAATGTAGTAGATAAAATATTTAAGAAAAGTTTGTATAATTCAAAAAATGAACAAAAAATCAAATCAACTGTAACTAAACTAAAGAATAAAATAAAGAAGAATGATATTATAGTTACGAAGGCGGACAAAGGAAATACAATGGTACTACTGAGAAAGGACGAAAACATAAAGAAAACGGAAGAATTTATAAGGGAAGGACCAAACGAGGAAATAAAGTATGATTATACAAGTAAGTACCAGTCAAGGATAAAACAGATGATGAAACAGATAACATTTATAGAAGAAAATAAGAAAAAGTATTTATTGGAAAGTAATCCAACAGCACCAACTTTTAAAAGTCAGGTTAAGATATATAAAGAAGGAAAACCAATTAGACCGATTGTTTCTTTTATTAATGCACCTATTTATAAATTATCGAAGGAAGTTAGCAGAGTACTGAAAGAGAAATATGAATTTGGGACAAAATACAACATAGAGAATAATATAAAATTGATAGAAAATATTAGGATTAATGTAAATACAAAATTGATATCACTGGATGTTAAGGACATGTTTACCAATATCACAGTAAATAAAGTTATTAAGTTAATAAACGATAATAATATGGGAGAATACAGGTATAAAAAGCAGTTGATGAAAGTAATTAAAGAATGTGTAAATCAGAACTATTTTAGGTTTAATAACAAGTTTTATATACAGAAAAAAGGTTTACCTATAGGGTCTTCATTATCCCCTATTCTTGCTGAAATATACATGAATGATTTTGAAAAGCAATTAATAACTTCCACTAAGTATAAAGACAATATAAAATTATGGTCTAGATATGTTGATGATGTATTAGTAACTTGGGAAGGAAGCATAGAAGTGCATGAGTTTATAAATGAGGTAAATAATAAGGATAAAAACTTACACTTTAAAGAAGAGATAGGAGGTAAGAAAATAAAATACTTAGATCTAAACATATAAATTAAAGATAATGAGAAACTACAGTTTGGGATATTTAGGAAAGAGTCGTATTCTGATATAATAATACCAAGAGAGTCTTACCACCCATATAGATATAAAATGGCGGCAATCAATTCATTTTGTTACAGAGCTCAGAAGTGTTTAAAAGAGACCAAATCAAAAGATAGGGAGTGAAAAACGATAAAGGGAATTGTAAGGAATAATAATTATAGCACCAACATAGTGGATAAAGTTATGAAAAGGGTTAACATACAAAAAGCTAAAATAGAACCAGAACAAAAGAATTATGCAGGGTCATTGACATACATAGGTTCACATACAAGAAAAATTATAAAATGTTTTAATAAATATGGAGTAGATATAGCTATTAAAAAATGTGAAACGGTATTTGATAAGATAAGGTATAAGAATATAGAGAAAATTCCAGTATTACAGAAAAGCGGAATTTATAAATTAAAATGTAAAGACTGCAACAAAGTATACCTAGGTGAGACAGGAGGAAAATTCGTATGCAGGTTGTCTGACCACAAACGTGGAGAAGGTAACAGAACAACCAATTCGTTATATGCAAGACATTTCATAGAAGACAACCATAAGTTTGTTAATCCTTTGGAAGAATACGAAATTGTAAAAGTAATAAATAACACAGTTGAAAGGAAGCTTAGGGAGGAGTTAGAAATATTGAAAGAAAGAGAAAAAAGGTTAGACAAATTTAATTAATATTAAAATTAAATTTGATAATGAAGAAATATTTTATAACATGATAAAGAAGTAAATGATAGAGGACAGATAGATAAGATTAAGAATTATATTGCATAGTACTAATTGGATGTTTTAAAATAAGGGTGTGTGACTGACCCACGTGTGTGGAGAGGAAGAGGGTAAGTTTAAAAGGATGCACACACACACACACACACACACACACACACACACACACACACACACAACACTGAAACACAAGGAATTTGCTAGAAAAATATGTAACTGTACAGATGGTGAGACAGGGTTTAGGGGGTGGGGAAGGGTCATTTATATTATAGCTTGTTCTGTGTGAGCACGGTGGTGGAGAGGGGTGAAAGGTTTGTTTTCACATATTTCCTGTCTATTCCGATCTGACGATGGGCTGTGAAGCTTGAAAGCGCTAATCGGGATAATTTTTATATAGTGGTGTGCAACAGTGATCATTCTGATTGTGATTTCAACCACTAACACAAATTTCTTCATTAAACGTCTGTTAAGATGTGCAATCGACTACAGGTAATGGACAACAACAATGAGGTAATAAACGACAACAATAAGGTAAGTAAAGTTTTTAAATATCTTAAGTTAAAAGTTAAATTGAAGAGGGTTTTAAGTAAAAATGGTTTAATAAACAATGTCTGGATAATAATGTCATCCCAAAGTACGCTCAAGTTAAAATTAAAAATAAGAACAGTGCAGCCAAAAAAGTAAAAGAACAAAGCGAGAAGTTGTGGATAAAACTGGAAATAAGGTCACTCTACGGCTTTATCAATAGATATAATAGGGAATTATATGACAGACACATAGAATTGTTAAGAATATACTCGTATGTAGAGTTAGAAGAAATATTATATAATTTTGGTTTGGGGTACGTAGAAAAGAAATTGGAAAAGAAAATTAAAAAAATGGTAGATAAGTTAAATAAATTAATAAGAAAGAACGAAGTAAAAAAGGAACACCTCTCTAAGAATAACTATGAAAAAAGAGTAATAAACCTTACAGAGGTAAATTTCAATACAGAAGAAAAAGAAATGTTAGCAAAAGGCTTAAAATACGCACCGCCACCAGAATTAAATCAAGAAAAACCGATTATTGAATGCGAAAGCATAATACAAAAACTAGGAAATGAAAATGATAAAAAAAGAATAAAGTGGGAAGTAGGGAATGTAGTTGATAAAATATTTAAGAAAAGTTTGTATAATTCAAAAAATGAACAAAAAATCAAATCAACTGTAACTAAACTAAAGAATAAAATAAAGAAGAATGATATTATAGTTACGAAGGCGGACAAAGGAAATACAATGGTACTACTGAGAAAGGACGAAAACATAAAGAAAACGGAAGAATTTATAAGGGAAGGACCAAACGAGGAAATAAAGTATGATTATACAAGTAAGTACCAGTCAAGGATAAAACAGATGATGAAACAGATAACATTTATAGAAGAAAATAAGAAAAAGTATTTATTGGAAAGTAATCCAACAGCACCAACTTTTAAAAGTCAGGTTAAGATATATAAAGAAGGAAAACCAATTAGACCGATTGTTTCTTTTATTAATGCACCTATTTATAAATTATCGAAGGAAGTTAGCAGAGTACTGAAAGAGAAATATGAATTTGGGACAAAATACAACATAGAGAATAATATAAAATTGATAGAAAATATTAGGATTAATGTAAATACAAAATTGATATCACTGGATGTTAAGGACATGTTTACCAATATCACAGTAAATAAAGTTATTAAGTTAATAAACGATAATAATATGGGAGAATACAGGTATAAAAAGCAGTTGATGAAAGTAATTAAAGAATGTGTAAATCAGAACTATTTTAGGTTTAATAACAAGTTTTATATACAGAAAAAAGGTTTACCTATAGGGTCTTCATTATCCCCTATTCTTGCTGAAATATACATGAATGATTTTGAAAAGCAATTAATAACTTCCACTAAGTATAAAGACAATATAAAATTATGGTCTAGATATGTTGATGATGTATTAGTAACTTGGGAAGGAAGCATAGAAGTGCATGAGTTTATAAATGAGGTAAATAATAAGGATAAAAACTTACACTTTAAAGAAGAGATAGGAGGTAAGAAAATAAAATACTTAGATCTAAACATATAAATTAAAGATAATGAGAAACTACAGTTTGGGATATTTAGGAAAGAGTCGTATTCTGATATAATAATACCAAGAGAGTCTTACCACCCATATAGATATAAAATGGCGGCAATCAATTCATTTTGTTACAGAGCTCAGAAGTGTTTAAAAGAGACCAAATCAAAAGATAGGGAGTGAAAAACGATAAAGGGAATTGTAAGGAATAATAATTATAGCACCAACATAGTGGATAAAGTTATGAAAAGGGTTAACATACAAAAAGCTAAAATGGAACCAGAACAAAAGAATTATGCAGGGTCATTGACATACATAGGTTCACATACAAGAAAAATTATAAAATGTTTTAATAAATATGGAGTAGATATAGCTATTAAAAAATGTGAAACGGTATTTGATAAGATAAGGTATAAGAATATAGAAAAAATTCCAGTATTACAGAAAAGCGGAATTTATAAATTAAAATGTAAAGACTGCAACAAAGTGTACCTAGGTGAGACAGGAGGAAAATTCGTATGCAGGTTGTCTGACCACAAACGTGGAGAAGGTAACAGAACAACCAATTCGTTATACGCAAGACATTTCATAGAAGACAACCATAAGTTTGTTAATCCTTTGGAAGAATACGAAATTGTAAAAGTAATAAATAACACAGTTGAAAGGAAGCTCAGAGAGGAGTTAGAAATATTGAAAGAAAGAGAAAAAAGTTTAGACAATTTAGTTAATATTAAAATTAAATTTGATAATGAAGAAATATTTTATAACATGATAAAGAAGTAAATTGTAGAGGACAGATAGATAAGATTAAGAATTATATTGCATAGTACTAATTGGATGTTTTAAAATAAGGGTGTGTGACTGACCCACGTGTGTGGAGAGGAAGAGGGTAAGTTTAAAAGGATGCACACACACACACACACACACACACACACACACACACACACACACACACACACACACACACACACATACACACAACACTGAAACACAAGGAATTTGCTAGAAAAATATGTAACTGTACAGATGGTGGGACAGGGTTTAGGGGGTGGGGAAGGGTCATTTATATTATAGCTTGTTCTGTGTGAGCACGGTGGTGGAGAGGGGTGAAAGGTTTGTTTTCACATATTTCCTGTCTATTCCGATCTGACGATGGGCTGTGAAGCTTGAAAGCGCTAATTGGGATAATTTTTATATAGTGGTGTGCAACATGATCATTCTGATTGTGATTTCAACCACTAACACAAATTTCTTCATTAAACGTCTGTTAAGATGTGCAATCGACTACAGGTAATGGACAACAACAATGAGGTAATAAACGACAACAATAAGGTAAGTAAAGTTTTTAAATATCTTAAGTTAAAAGTTAAATTGAAGAGGGGTTTTAAGTAAAAATGGTTTAATAAACAATGTCTGGATAATAATGTCATCCCAAAGTACGCTCAAGTTAAAATTAAAAATAAGAACAGTGTAGCCAATAAAGTAAAAGAACAAAGCGAGAAGTTGTGGATAAAACTGGAAATAAGGTCACTCTACGGCTTTATCAATAGATATAATAGGGAATTATATGACAGACACATAGAATTGTTAAGAATATACTCGTATGTAGAGTTAGAAGAAATATTATATAATTTTGGTTTGGGGTACGTAGAAAAGAAATTGGAAAAGAAAATTAAAAAAATGGTAGATAAGTTAAATAAATTAATAAGAAAGAACGAAGTAAAAAAGGAACACCTCTCTAAGAATAACTATGAAAAAAGAGTAATAAACTTTACAGAGGTAAATTTCAATACAGAAAAAAAAGAAATGTTAGCAAAAGGCTTAAAATACGCACCGCCACCAGAATTAAATCAAGAAAAAACGATTATTGAATGCGAAAGCATAATACAAAAACTAGGAAATGAAAATGATAAAAAAAGAATAAGGTGGGAAGTAGGGAATGTAGTAGATAAAATATTTAAGAAAAGTTTGTATAATTCAAAAAATGAACAAAAAATCAAATCAACTGTAACTAAACTAAAGAATAAAATAAAGAAGAATGATATTATAGTTACGAAGGCGGACAAAGGAAATACAATGGTACTACTGAGAAAGGACGAAAACATAAAGAAAACGGAAAAATTTATAAGGGAAGGACCATACAAGGAAATAAAGTATTATTATACAAGTAAGTACCAGTCAAGGATAAAACAGATGATGAAACAGATAACATTTATAGAAGAAAATAAGAAAAAGTATTTATTGGAAAGTAATCCAACAGCACCAACTTTTAAAAGTCAGGTTAAGATATATAAAGAAGGAAAACCAATTAGACCGATTGTTTCTTTTATTAATGCACCTATTTATAAATTATCAAAGGAAGTTAGCAGAGTACTGAAAGAGAAATATGAATTTGAGATAAAATACAACATAGAGAATAATATAAAATTGATAGAAAATATTAGGATTAATGTAAATACAAAACTGATATCACTGGATGTTAAGGACATGTTTACCAATATCACAGTAAATAAAGTTATTAAGTTAATAAACGATAATAATATGGGAGAATACAGGTATAAAAAGCAGTTGATGAAAGTAATTAAAGAATGTGTAAATCAGAACTATTTTAGGTTTAATAACAAGTTTTATATACAGAAAAAAGGTTTACCTATAGGGTCTTCATTATCCCCTATTCTTGCTGAAATATACATGAATGATTTTGAAAAGCAATTAATAACTTCCACTAAGTATAAAGACAATATAAAATTATGGTCTAGATATGTTGATGATGTATTAGTAATTTGGGAAGGAAGCATAGAAGAAGTGCATGAGTTTATAAATGAGGTAAATAATAAGGATAAAAACTTACACTTTAAAGAAGAGATAGGAGGTAAGAAAATAAAATACTTAGATCTAAACATATAAATTAAAGATAATGAGAAACTACAGTTTGGGATATTTAGGAAAGAGTCGTATTCTGATATAATAATACCAAGAGAGTCTTACCACCCATATAGATATAAAATGGCGGCAATCAATTCATTTTGTTACAGAGCTCAGAAGTGTTTAAAAGAGACCAAATCAAAAGATAGGGAGTGAAAAACGATAAAGGGAATTGTAAGGAATAATAATTATAGCACCAACATAGTGGATAAAGTTATGAAAAGGTTTAACATACAAAAAGCTAAAATAGAACCAGAACAAAAGAATTATGCAGGGTCATTGACATACATAAGTTCACATACAAGAAAAATTATAAAATGTTTTAATAAATATGGAGTAGATATAGCTATTAAAAAATGTGAAACGGTATTAGATAAGATAAGGTATAAGAATATAGAAAAAATTCCAGTATTACAGAAAAGCGGAATTTATAAATTAAAATGTAAAGACTGCAACAAAGTGTACCTAGGTGAGACAGGAGGAAAATTCGTATGCAGGTTGTCTGACCACAAACGTGGAGAAGGTAACAGAACAACCAATTCGTTATACGCAAGACATTTCATAGAAGACAACCATAAGTTTGTTAATCCTTTGGAAGAATACGAAATTGTAAAAGTAATAAATAACACAGTTGAAAGGAAGCTTAGAGAGGAGTCAGAAATATTGAAAGAAAGAGAAAAAAGGTTAGACAATTTAGTTAATATTAAAATTAAATTTGATAATGAAGAAATATTTTATAACATGATAAAGAAGTAAATGATAGAGGACAGATAGATAAGATTAAGAATTATATTGCATAGTACTAATTGGATGTTTTAAAATAAGGGTGTGTGACTGACCCACATGTGTGGAGAGGAAGAGGGTAAGTTTAAAAGGATGCACACACACACACACACACACAACACTGAAACACAAGGAATTTGCTAGAAAAATATGTAACTGTACAGATGGTGGGACAGGGTTTAGGGGGTGGGGAAGGGTCATTTATATTATAGCTTGTTCTGTGTGAGCACGGTGGTGGAGAGGGGTGAAAGGTTTGTTTTCACATATTTCCTGTCTATTCCGATCTGACGATGGGCTGTGAAGCTTGAAAGCGCTAATCGGGATAATTTTTATATAGTGGTGTGCAACATGATCATTCTGATTGTGATTTCAACCACTAACACAAATTTCTTCATTAAACGTCTGTTAAGATGTGCAATCGACTACAGGTAATGGACAACAACAATGAGGTAATAAACGACAACAATAAGGTAAGTATAGTTTTTAAATATCTTAAGTTAAAAGTTAAATTGAAGAGGGTTTTAAGTAAAAATGGTTTAATAAACAATGTCTGGATAATAATGTCATCCCAAAGTACGCTCAAGTTAAAATTAAAAATAAGAACAGTGTAGCCAATAAAGTAAAAGAACAAAGCGAGAAGTTGTGGATAAAACTGGAAATAAGGTCACTCTACGGCTTAATCAATAGATATAATAGGGAATTATATGACAGACACATAGAATTGTTAAGAATATACTCGTATGTAGAGTTAGAAGGAATATTATATAATTTTGGTTTGGGGTACGTAGAAAAGAAATTGGAAAAGAAAATTAAAAAAATGGTAGATAAGTTAAATAAATTAATAAGAAAGAACGAAGTAAAAAAGGAACACCTCTCTAAGAATAACTATGAAAAAAGAGTAATAAACTTTACAGAGGTAAATTTCAATACAGAAGGAAAAGAAATGTTAGCAAAAGGCTTAAAATACGCACCGCCACCAGAATTAAATCAAGAAAAAACGATTATTGAATGCGAAAGCATAATACAAAAACTAGGAAATGAAAATGATAAAAAAAGAATAAGGTGGGAAGTAGGGAATGTAGTAGATAAAATATTTAAGAAAAGTTTGTATAATTCAAAAAATGAACAAAAAATCAAATCAACTGTAACTAAACTGAAGAATAAAATAAAGAAGAATGATATTATAGTTACGAAGGCGGACAAAGGAATTACAATGGTACTACTAAGAAAGGACGAAAACATAAAGAAAACGGAAGAATTTATAAGGGAAGGACCAAACGAGGAAATAAAGTATGATTATACAAGTAAGTACCAGTCAAGGATAAAACAGATGATGAAACAGATAACATTTATAGAAGAAAATAAGAAAAAGTATTTATTGGAAAGTAATCCAACAGCACCAACTTTTAAAAGTCAGGTTAAGATATATAAAGAAGGAAAACCAATTAGACCGATTGTTTCTTTTATTAATGCATCTATTTATAAATTATCAAAGGAAGTTAGCAGAGTACTGAAAGAGAAATATGAATTTGAAACAAAATACAACATCGAGAATAATATAAAATTGATAGAAAATATTAGGATTATTGTAAATACAAAATTGATATCACTGGATGTTAAGGACATGTTTACCAATATCACAGTAAATAAAGTTATTAAGTTAATAAACGATAATAATATGGGAGAATACAGGTATAAAAAGCAGTTGATGAAAGTAATTAAAGAATGTGTAAATCAGAACTATTTTAGGTTTAATAACAAGTTTTATATACAGAAAAAAGGTTTACCTATAGGGTCTTCATTATCCCCTATTCTTGCTGAAATATACATGAATGATTTTGAAAAGCAATTAATAACTTCCACTAAGTATAAAGACAATATAAAATTATGGTCTAGATATGTTGATGATGTATTAGTAATTTGGGAAGGAAGCATAGAAGAAGTGCATGAGTTTATAAATGAGGTAAATAATAAGGATAAAAACTTACACTTTTAAGAAGAGATAGGAGGTAAGAAAATAAAATACTTAGATCTAAACATATAAATTAAAGATAATGAGAAACTACAGTTTGGGATATTTAGGAAAGAGTCGTATTCTGATATAATAATACCAAGAGAGTCTTACCACCCATATAGATATAAAATGGCGGCAATCAATTCATTTTGTTACAGAGCTCAGAAGTGTTTAAAAGAGACCAAATCAAAAGATAGGAAGTGAAAAACGATAAAGGGAATTGTAAGGAATAATAATTATAGCACCAACATAGTGGATAAAGTTATGAAAAGGGTTAACATACAAAAAGCTAAAATAGAACCAGAACAAAAGAATTATGCAGGGTCATTGACATACATAGGTTCACATACAAGAAAAATTATAAAATGTTTTAATAAATATGGAGTAGATATAGCTATTAAAAAATGTGAAACGGTATTTGATAAGATAAGGTATAAGAATATAGAAAAAATTCCAGTATTACAGAAAAGCGGAATTTATAAATTAAAATGTAAAGACTGCAACAAAGTGTACCTAGGTGAGACAGGAGGAAAATTCGTATGCAGGTTGTCTGACCACAAACGTGGAGAAGGTAACAGAACAACCAATTCGTTATACGCAAGACATTTCATAGAAGAAAACCATAAGTTTGTTAATCCTTTGGAAGAATACGAAATTGTAAAAGTAATAAATAACACAGTTGAAAGGAAGCTTAGAGAGGAGTTAGAAATATTGAAAGAAAGAGAAAAAAGGTTAGACAATTTAATTAATATTAAAATTAAATTTGATAATGAAGAAATATTTTATAACATGATAAAGAAGTAAATGATAGAGGACAGATAGATAAGATTAAGAATTATATTGCATAGTACTAATTGGATGTTTTAAAATAAGGGTGTGTGACTGACCCACGTGTGTGGAGAGGAAGAGGGTAAGTTTAAAAGGATGCACACACACACACACACACACACAACACTGAAACACAAGGAATTTGCTAGAAAAATATGTAACTGTACAGATGGTGGGACAGGGTTTAGGGGGTGGGGAAGGGTCATTTATATTATAGTTTGTTGTTTGTGAGCACGGTGGTGGAGAGGGGTGAAAGGTTTGTTTTCACATATTTCCTGTCTATTCCGATCTGACAATGGGCTGTGAAGCTTGAAAGCGCTAATCGGGATAATTTTTATATAGTTGTGTGCAACAGTGATCATTCTGATTGTGATTTCAACCACTAACACAAATTTCTTCATTAAACGTCTGTTAAGATGTGCAATCGACTACAGGTAATGGACAACAACAATGAGGTAATAAACGACAACAATAAGGTAAGTAAAGTTTTTAAATATCTTAAGTTAAAAGCTAAATTGAAGAGGGTTTTAAGTAAAAATGATTTAATAAACAATGTCTGGATAATAATGTCATCCCAAAGTACGCTCAAGTTAAAATTAAAAATAAGAACAGTGTAGCCAAAAAAGTAAAAGAACAAAGCGAGAAGTTGTGGATAAAACTGGAAATAAGGTCACTCTACGGCTTAATCAATAGATATAATAGGGAATTATATGACAGACACATAGAATTGTTAAGAATATACTCGTATGTAGAGTTAGAAGAAATATTATATAATTTTGGTTTGGGGTACGTAGAAAAGAATTTGGAATAGAAAATTAAAAAAATGGTAGATAAGTTAAATAAATTAATAAGAAAGAACGAAGTAAAAAAGGAACACCTCTCTAAGAATAACTATGAAAAAAGAGTAATAAACCTTACAGAGGTAAATTTCAATAAGAAGAAAAAGAAATGTTAGCAAAAGGCTTAAAATACGCACCGCCACCAGAATTAAATCAAGAAAAAACGATTATTGAATGCGAAAGCATAATACAAAAACTAGGAAATGAAAATGATAAAAAAAGAATAAAGTGGGAAGTAGGGAATGTAGTAGATAAAATATTTAAGAAAAGTTTGTATAATTCAAAAAATGAACAAAAAATCAAATCAACTGTAACTAAACTAAAGAATAAAATAAAGAAGAATGATATTATAGTTACGAAGGCGGACAAAGGAAATACAATGGTACTACTGAGAAAGGACGAAAACATAAAGAAAACGGAAGAATTTATAAGGGAAGGACCATACGAGGAAATAAAGTATGATTATACAAGTAAGTACCAGTCAAGGATAAAACAGATGATGAAACAGATAACATTTATAGAAGAAAATAAGAAAAAGTATTTATTGGAAAGTAATCCAACAACACCAACTTTTAAAAGTCAGGTTAAGATACATAAAGAAGGAAAACCAATTAGACCGATTGTTTCTTTTATTAATGCACCTATTTATAAATTATCGAAGGAAGTTAGCAGAGTACTGAAAGAGAAATATGAATTTGGGACAAAATACAACATAGAGAATAATATAAAATTGATAGAAAATATTAGGATTAATGTAAATACAAAATTGATATCACTGGATGTTAAGGACATGTTTACCAATATCACAGTAAATAAAGTTATTAAGTTAATAAACGATAATAATATGGGAGAATACAGGTATAAAAAGCAGTTGATGAAAGTAATTAAAGAATGTGTAAATCAGAACTATTTTAGGTTTAATAACAAGTTTTATATACAGAAAAAAGGTTTACCTATGGGGTCTTCATTATCCCCTATTCTTGCTGAAATATACATGAATGATTTTGAAAAGCAATTAATAACTTCCACTAAGTATAAAGACAATATAAAATTATGGTCTAGATATGTTGATGATGTATTAGTAATTTGGGAAGGAAGCATAGAAGAAGTGCATGAGTTTATAAATGAGGTAAATAATAAGGATAAAAACTTACAATTTAAAGAAGAGGTAGGAGGTAAGAAAAAAAATTATTTAGATTTAAACATAGAAATTAAAGATAATGAGAAACTACAGTTTGGGATATTTAGGAAAGAGTCGTATTCTGATATAATAATACCAAGAGAGTCTTACCACCCATACAGATATAAAATGGCGGCAATCAATTCATTTTGTTACAGAGCTCAGAAGTGTTTAAAAGAGACCGAATCAAAAGATAGGGAGTGAAAAACGATAAAGGGAATTGTAAGGAATAATAATTATAACACCAACATAGTGGATAAAGTTATGAAAAGGGTTAACATACAAAAAGCTAAAATAGAACCAGAACAAAAGAATTATGCAGGGTCATTGACATACATAGGTTCACATACAAGAAAAATTATAAAATGTTTTAATAAATATGGAGTAGATATAGCTATTAAAAAATGTGAAACGGTATTTGATAAGATAAGGTATAAGAATATAGAAAAAATTCCAGTATTACAGAAAAGCGGAATTTATAAATTAAAATGTAAAGACTGCAACAAAGTGTACCTAGGTGAGACAGGAGGAAAATTCGTATGCAGGTTGTCTGACCACAAACGTGGAGAAGGTAACAGAACAACCAATTCGTTATACGCAAGACATTTCATAGAAGACAACCATAAGTTTGTTAATCCTTTGGAAGAATACGAAATTGTAAAAGTAATAAATAACACAGTTGAAAGGAAGCTTAGAGAGGAGTTAGAAATATTGAAAGAAAGAGAAAAAAGGTTAGACAATTCAATTAATATTAAAATTAAATTTGATAATGAAGAAATATTTTATAACATGATAAAGAAGTAAATGATAGAGGACAGATAGATAAGATTAAGAATTATATTGCATAGTACTAATTGGATGTTTTAAAATAAGGGTGTGTGACTGACCCACGTGTGTGGAGAGGAAGAGGGTAAGTTTAAAAGGATGCACACACACACACACACACAACACTGAAACACAAGGAATTTGCTAGAAAAACATGTAACTGTACAGATGGTGGGACAGGGTTTAGGGGGTGGGGAAGGGTCATTTATATTATAGCTTGTTGTTTGTGAGCACGGTGGTGGAGAGGGGTGAAAGGTTTGTTTTCACATATTTCCTGTCTATTCCGATCTGACGATGGGCTGTGAAGCTTGAAAGCGCTAATCGGGATAATTTTTATATAGTGGTGTGCAACAGTGATCATTCTGATTGTGATTTCAACCACTAACACAAATTTCTTCATTAAACGTCTGTTAAGATGTGCAATCGACTACAGGTAATGGACAACAACAATGAGGTAATAAACGACAACAATAAGGTAAGTAAAGTTTTTAAATATCTTAAGTAAAAGCTAAATTGAAGAGGGTTTTAAGTAAAAATGATTTAATAAACAATGTCTGGATAATAATGTCATCCCAAAGTACGCTCAAGTTAAAATTAAAAATAAGAACAGTGTAGCCAAAAAAGTAAAAGAACAAAGCGAGAAGTTGTGGATAAAACTGGAAATAAGGTCACTCTACGGCTTAATCAATAGATATAATAGGGAATTATATGACAGACACATAGAATTGTTAAGAATATACTCGTATGTAGAGTTAGAAGAAATATTATATAATTTTGGTTTGGGGTACGTAGAAAAGAATTTGGAAAAGAAAATTAAAAAAATGGTAGATAAGTTAAATAAATTAATAAGAAAGAACGAAGTAAAAAAGGAACACCTCTCTAAGAATAACTATGAAAAAAGAGTAATAAACCTTACAGAGGTAAATTTCAATACAGAAGAAAAAGAAATGTTAGCAAAAGGCTTAAAATACGCACCGCCACCAGAATTAAATCAAGAAAAAACGATTATTGAATGCGAAAGCATAATACAAAAACTAGGAAATGAAAATGATAAAAAAAGAATAAGGTGGGAAGTAGGGAATGTAGTAGATAAAATATTTAAGTAAAGTTTGTATAATTCAAAAAATGAACAAAAAATCTAATCAACTGTAACTAAACTAAAGAATAAAATAAAGAAGAATGATATTATAGTTACGAAGGCGGACAAAGGAAATACAATGGTACTACTGAGAAAGGACGAAAACATAAAGAAAACGGAAGAATTTATAAGGGAAGGACCATACGAGGAAATAAAGTATGATTATACAAGTAAGTACCAGTCAAGGATAAAACAGATGATGAAACAGATAACATTTATAGAAGAAAATAAGAAAAAGTATTTATTGGAAAGTAATCCAACAGCACCAACTTTTAAAAGTCAGGTTAAGATACATAAAGAAGGAAAACCAATTAGACCGATTGTTTCTTTTATTAATGCACCTATTTATAAATTATCAAAGGAAGTTAGCAGAGTACTGAAAGAGAAATATGAATTTGGGACAAATTACAACATAGAGAATAATATAAAATTGATAGAAAATATTAGGATTAATGTAAATACAAAATTGATATCACTGGATGTTAAGGACATGTTTACCAATATCACAGTAAATAAAGTTATTAAGTTAATAAACGATAATAATATGGGAGAATACAGGTATAAAAAGCAGTTGATGAAAGAAATTAAAGGATGTGTAAATCAGAACTATTTTAGGTTTAATAACAAGTTTTATATACAGAAAAAAGGTTTACCTATGGGGTCTTCATTATCCCCTATTCTTGCTGAAATATACATGAATGATTTTGAAAAGCAATTAATAACTTCCACTAAGTATAAAGACAATATAAAATTATGGTCTAGATATGTTGATGATGTATTAGTAATTTGGGAATTATATTGCATAGTACTAATTGGATGTTTTAAAATAAGGGTGTATGACTGACCCACGTGTGTGGAGAGGAAGAGGGTAAGTTTAAAAGGATGCACACACACACACACACACACACACACACACACACACACACACACACACACACACACACACACACACACAACACTGAAACACAAGGAATTTGCTAGAAAAATATGTAACTGTACAGATGGTGGGACAGGGTTTAGGGGGGTGGGGAAGGGTCACTTATATTATAGCTTGTTGTGTGTGAGCAGGGTGGTGGAGAGAGGTGAAGGGTTTGTTTTCACATATTTCCTGTCTATTCCGATCTGACGATGGGCTGTGAAGCTTGAAAGCGCTAATCGGGATACTTTTTATATAGTGGTGTGCAACAGTGATCTTTCTGATTGTGATTTCAACCACTAACACAAATTTCTTCATTAAAAATCTGTTTGTGCAATGAGCTTATGAAATGTACCATTACAACCACTTTTAATAAAGTCAAACTATTGTTCAAAATTAGTTAACAGAGGAGAAGATATTAGTGCAAAATTAAATAAGAGTTATTATTCAATGATCCACTATAAAT
This sequence comes from Magicicada septendecula, assembly GCA_034769895.1. Lineage (NCBI taxonomy): Eukaryota > Metazoa > Arthropoda > Insecta > Hemiptera > Cicadidae > Magicicada > Magicicada septendecula. Next base: position 111,317,840 of record CM068372.1, read on the forward strand.
GAGTGCATGGTCTTGGGCCCAGGAACAACGAAAATGTGGAAATACACTTGGACTTTCTATTCTTACTCTTTTGTATGTAAACTGTAAAGTAACTTTTAGTAATCTGTAATGTGTTTTGCAAACGAGAGTTGTTTAAATTAAACAAAGTATACAGTTTGGGCTTTTATTCTAATTCTTGTGTTCATTCTTTGTAATATAACATTTTACTACAACTGATTTACAAATCAATATAAATACTGAATTATAAAAGGTGTTTTACAAATAATTTCCATTATTATGATTAGACATTTCTAATTTTTACTGTCAAAAATTAACTTAAACTAACATATTTAACATGTATCTTATTGTGTATTATACAATGTCTGATCCTGCAATCTTTACTTAGAAAAATTTTCATTGCAACATGATATCATACGCTTAGAGTTAAATTACTTCTTTATATGCAAATTCCACCTTTTGTAACATATTATAACGAGAAAATGTGTATGGTGTATTTTTAAAATAATAATAACACTTCTTACATCATATCGACTTTGTAAAAACCATTCAAAAATTTATTAAATAAAATTTTCAAAAATTATGAATTAAAGTTTCGTCATTATTGATGGCATAATATTCTTCTTTTGTGTGTGCTCATCATACACATAATTATTGTCACTATACAAATAACATTACACATATATTCATAAATATAATATACAAAATATAAATTGACATGTATAAATAGAAAATTTTATAGTATATAATGTGCTCTCGACTTGCTCAGATCGAATTTCTTTTTAAATTCCACATTTTTTTATGTAATTACTACTTTGCTTTGTGTGCCTTCATATGAATATTGTATTCATAAAATATCAATCAATTTTAGAATTACTTAAATATTTATGCTACGTTATAATTTCAAAATAATTTTGTAAATGTTAAATATCATTATAAATTACTACAATTTAACCAAATAAATTTTACAATTATTATTTACACTATTAAAGTTTATCATTGTCTCTTTATTCTTTTATTTTAATGTCTTTTATGACTCATTGGTTGACAAGTAAAAAATGGTTTCATGTCACCTTATTGCTATGCGGTGATACTCAGTGATTCCTTGTCATGATCCTGAGTCCTGTGTCGATCCTCCGTTGTCATCTGATCCTCCTGGAGTCCGTCGTCCGGTCCTCCTGGTCCACTCAGCATTCAGATGACTCGTACGGTGCTGCTGGGATATCGACCTTATATGCTCCGTCGTCGGGCATAGCCTTCAGCTGCAGAGGTGTTCCAGTGAATGAAAGGTTGAGGCTGGTGCGCCTCGCTTATTTATAGTGCCGGGCGCAAAAATCATGTTTAAACCATTCTGTGCATGATTTATATTGTTTAAGTTTGTTGAGCATCCCTTTCCAGACTCATTTATTTTTTGTACTCAGTTTACTTTTATTCGCAACAATGCGAAGTCTTTTGTTTATTACTCGATGTTGAAGTATGACGAGTTAATTAGTTATTAAAATATTGAAATTCGTCCCTGTTTAGGGTGTCATTTGAAGTATTATGTGTTAAGTAAAGGTTTAAAAATATTAAAATTTCGTATTACCTACCTTTATCGGTAATTTACCAAGGTGTCGTCTGGTGTACTTTAGCAGAGAAGAACAGGTAATGCAATTGACAAACACATATTTATATGTTCACTTAACACATTTTTTATTTCATCTTATCTTGCCATCAAATACTATCATAATTACCACATCACCAATTTCGTCTCTCTTTTACGTTACATTGAACATAGATTGTGAAATATATTTTTTACGTTACATTGAAAATAGATTGTGAAATACACTTAACTCTATTTAATAAACTAGATTATATTTATTTCAAAACAACCCAGCTTGCTCACTCACTCATTCATTCCTCCTACTTTTTATCCCCTGAAGCGCTTTCTTATTGAATTGTTATAATTTAATATTAATGAATTAAAGTTAATTAAAACTGAAATATATTGTGTGTTCAAATTGTGTAAATTATGTACTCATCCCTTGATCCATGTGGTTTCGCCATCACTGTTAATATTTGAATCTGCTGGCACACTCCGAATTTAAGTTTAAAATGTTATTATAACATCACTATAACATGGTTGACTGTTACTTTAAATTACAAGTAAGATTTACTGGTCGGCTGACCCTAATTAGCTCAAGTGATATTTTACATGACCGTACAGTCAGGAGTTCTAAGTCGACTGCCCGGCAACTGCGAACCAGGCTCCCCACTTTTGCTGGTGGCTCAACAGGAAACACACTGCCTTCATACTACGGGTTTTTCGTAGTCGTACAATAAGTCTGGATCGTCTATGGACCTCACAGGATAGTGTTGTTAAACGGCGATGATATAAGAGGCTGAGTTGGTTGGAGCCTTTACTTGATTTCCGCCGTCTACAGAGCACGTGGCAAGGAAATCTTCATGCCTCGCCATTTTCTCAGCGTCGGTTCAGATTTTTTGTGAGTAGAAACCGCGCTCCGTCGAGTGTATGCGCGTAGTTGTACATGACCAACATTCAGTCTTCAAACAAGTATCGCATTCTTCAACTACACTCTGCTCAAAAAGTTACGCCACGGTTCACTGTTTGAATACCACCTGATTTTACATGGGATTTGTTATGATGATACAGAATAAGTTTAATAAAAATAAAAACCCCCTTTTTTTGACACATTACAATGTTCATACGATCGGTAATTATTTTATGTATAATTGTATGTTAACAGTTTTTCTATACTTTAATTGTTCTTGGTTCTATTCACTTTTATTTACACTGCATTAATAGGTATTATTTGTTTTGCACTAGATTTTGCACATGTGCATGCATCTTTATATTATTAATAACGTGGCATAATTTGTTTTGTCATATCTTATGCGCTTACCAAAATTTAAATAAATTACTTATTTAATTCACATTTATTCAGGGGTGACGCTATGCCAGATTCAACTGGCTTACACTCACACACATAAAATACACTGTCCACAAACGTGTTGAGTGTGGTGTGATCTGCATGTGCCGTCCTGCACATTCGGTGTTCCCCTTCACTGGTTACTTACATCTTTCAATACGCATTTTTTTGTTAAATATTGACAGTATTAATTACTTATTCTAATTTAACAGTTTTTTTTAACTAACTGCGGCAATGCACAGTAACATACGCAGACGTACTGTTGCATTATTTCCCTGCTTAAAAACAAAAAAATTTAATAAACTTGTTTATTAAATTTTTGTTTTTTGTATTTGACAAAATTTACATCACATTTTATTACGACAATATTCATTTAATTTAATTAATTATGCTCATAATAATGGTATAATCATTATTTAATTTACCCTTATGTAGGGTGGACTGAGCAAAATATTCCCCCCTTACATGTTGAAGTACTGCGTGGATTCGTTAGTATATCCACTTTAAATCTCTATAGCGTGTGTTCTCCTTTAATTGTAATAGTGACCTACTTACTCATTCATAAAATTTCCTTAGAGAGCTCGCATCATATTTGCCTATCTCTCTCTGTCATGTGTCATCATGTACAATAAAAGTTTACTTGCCACCTTGTCTTAGCAAAGTATAAGGTCCATCATACAGTCTAAACAATTTTTTAGCAGTACAGTCTATGCGTTTGCCAACTGGATTTGTTTTTAATAACACTCTCTGTCCAACATTAAAATTCTGTAACTTATGAGTTCTGTTAAATCTTTCCATTCTCTTATTACCTCTTTCAATTATTCTACTTTTAGCATGATCAATTTTAATGCTTAAAGGTACAGGTAAGTTCTGATTAGCAGGTTTGTGAACATACCCCTCCCAAAATCTGTCGGGTTGATGTCCTTGCTCAAGCTCTGTTGGTGTGTAGCTTATTGCATCGCTATAATTATCATTAATAGCTTGTTGAAAGAGCGGTAAATTTTCTGCCCATCTATTATGTTGGTTATGGCAGTAAATAAGTAGGTACTAACCCAATTCTTTATTCACTCTCTCGGCTAAATTTCCCTGTGGAAGCTGATGGATGTGAGTATGGGCTGAATTCCATTTTCCCTTAATACTCTATTCCATACGACACTTTGAAACTGTACTCCTTGGTCACTAAGAATTCTCTTCATTTTACCATACATCAGAATATATTTTTGTAACAGAATTTTTAGGACGGCTTTCCTTGTGGGTTGCATAACAGGATACAGATGAACTGCTTTAGAAAACATAATTTATACTGGAGGCTTTTACTTGATGAAAATCCATTTTTATAAAGAAAACTACAAACTTGTTTTCGTGATTTTCACTCGTCATATATTTAAAAACTATAATAACCACAACAGCTGTTTCGGCACACAGTGCCTTCTTCAGATGGTAAGAGCTGACTAGTTACGTACAATAAAATATCACATAAAGCCAGTGCTATGAAAACGATAAACGACTTAAGTTAGAACAATAAACAATACACATAACATATACACAACTATATACAAATTAGAAAGCAACGTACATTTACTTATATAATTTCAAATTTAAAAGCGGAGAGCTATTTAAATCAGTTTGGTTATTCAAAAGCAAACCTAAATCTTTACGCTTATTAATTTCGAGGGCTTCAAGTAAATCAAGGAAAAAAGGTAAAAAACTTGATTTACTTGAAGCCCTCGAAATTAATAAGCGTAAAGATTTAGGTTTGCTTTTGAATAACCAAACTGATTTAAATAGCTCTCCGCTTTTAAATTTGAAATTATATAAGTAAATGTACGTTGCTTTCTAATTTGTATATAGTTGTGTATATGTTATGTGTATTGTTTATTGTTCTAACTTAAGTCAATTATCGTTTACATAGCACTGGCTTTATGTGATATTTTATTGTACATAACTAGTCAGCTCTTACCATCTGAAGAAGGCACTGTGTGCCGAAACAGCTGTCGTGGTTATTATAGTTTTTAAATATATGACGAGTGAAAATCACGAAAACAAGTTTGTAGTTTTCTTTATAAAATTATTTTAGAAAACATGTCTATACAGACCAGTATGTGTCTAACCACCCCGACTTGATCACGGTAATGGGCCTAAAAAGTCAACTGCAACTAACTCCCTTTTCGCCTGCTTCTGTGCACATTGCATTTCCACGTATGTGTGAAGATTAGGTTGCTTAGCAGTCTGGGAATCACAGCATTTCTTCAATTCACCTTTTATCTTCCTGAACACGTTAATTGTAAAATCTTCTCATAGGGATATATAACATTTTAATGCCGAGGCATGAGCTAAGCTCTCGTGAGTTGGTGTAATCATTTTAAATAACATTTTATTTGTCAATACAATTTTCCAATCATGGCGTATTAACTTGAAAAGAATATTATTATATAGCTTATATTGAGAAGGTAGATGTGACTGATGTATTAAATTCTGAATATAAGATCTTGATCTTGTTCTTCAGCTAGATTCTGTAGCATTCTTTTTACTTCATTAGTTGTTTCAAAGCGTATAGGTAGTAGTTGTACCTTTTAGATCATCTTATCATAGATCTCGTGTTCTTCTGTAACATATCGGCTCAATATATCTGCAACACTATTATCTTTTCCTTTGCAGTACTTAATAGTGAAGGAGTACTCTCCAATGGCTAAAATCCATCTCAGTAAATGAGAATTGGTTACTTTACATTTTATTAGGAATGACAACGCTTGATGGTCAGTATGTATTTCAAAATGAGTACCATAAATGTAGTAGCAAAATTGTTTTTGTGCGTAGACAATTGCAAGTATTTCCTTCTCTGATGTTGAGTAGTGCCGCTCTGCTCCTTTGAAAACTCTGCTCGCATAGGCGATGACCCTTAGCTTTCCTTCTGAGTTCTTCTGGTAGAATACACTTCCTATGGCGTAATCACTAGCATCAGAATAAATTACAAATTTTTCTTCCCGTTGAGGGTGGTGTAGCATAATGTTTTATATAAATTATGTTCTCACTTTATCGAAGGCTTTCCCTCCCATCTCCCTTTCCTTTCTTTCTTCGTCAACTCTAACAATGGTTGAGTCCTTTCTCCATATAACGGCATAAATCTCTGTAATATCCAGTTAGACCTAAGAATGCACATAGGCCTTTTAGATTTCTGGGTATGGGAAAGTTGGTTATACTGGTTATCTTGCTGGGATCTGGTTGTATACCAAAAGATGAGATGATGTGTCCTAGGAATTGAATGGAAGTTTTAATGAATTCACATTTGTCCAGGTTTAGGGACATGTTTGCTTCCCTAAACTTATGGAATACTGTTCTCAGGTTCTGGATATGTTCATTGAATGTCTTAGATATCACTAGAATGGCATCGACGAAGATGAAGATTATCGTATAAGGTTCCACCACTAGACCACTAGACCTCTTTCTGAACATTTCACAATAGCTGCCAAACTCGTACTCAATCCAAATGGAACTATTTTATGGTGGTAGCACTTGTTCTTATACAGAAACGCAGTAAACTTACTTCCTCCTCTCGGATTGGAATCTGCCAGAAACTTGAACATAGATCTAGCTTAGTCAAGTAGCAAGCTCCTTCACACTTCATAAACAGCTCGTCCGCAGTTGGAGCACAGTCATACTCTTTCATTATACCGTACTACTGTTTTGCTCCCTCGTGTCCAGGCATAGACGAACTCCCCGTTTTTCTTCTTTACTACTACAAGAGGATTTAAGAAGTTGCTGTTGGACCGTTCAATCGCGTTACTATCCAGCATGCGATGTATCTCCGTTTCTACTTCTTCCTCGTAGCACACTGGAATAGGGTATGTCCTCCTGACAAATTTTGTTAATGTATCACAGTTAATGTATTAACTTGTGTCTTGACAAATGGCTTGACTGAGTAAATGTTTTTGTACAAACATCTGACTGGTACTTTTAACTGCTGGAAGGTATCAACTAGTGTTTTGACAAATGGCCTGGCCGAATAAATGATTTTGAACACACTTCGCACTGGTACTTCTTAATACCAGAATGTATTAACTTGTGTTCTGATAAACTGCCTGACTGAGTAAATGATTTTGAACAAACGTCGCACTGGTACTTCTTAATGCCAGAATGTATTAACTTGTGTATTGACAAATGGCCTGACAGAGTAAATGATTTTGAACAAACGTCGCACTGGTACTTCTTGATGCCAGAATGTATTAACTTGTTTCCACAAATGGCCTGACCGAATAAATGATTTTGAACACACTTCGCACTGGTACTTCTTAATACCAGAATGTATTAACTTGTGGTCTGATAAAGTGCCTGACTGAGTAAATGATTTTGAACAAACGTCGAACTGGTACTTCTTAATGCCAGAATGTATTAACTTGTGTATTGACAAATGGCCTGACAGAGTAAATGATTTTGAACACACGTCGCACTGCTACTTCTGAATGCCAGAATGTATTAACTTGTGTCTTGACAAATGGCCTGACTGAGTAAATGATTTTGAACAAACGTCGCACTGGTACTTCTTGATGCCAGAATGTATTAACTTGTGTTTCGACAAATGGCCTGACAGAGTAAATGATTTTGAACAAACGTCGCACTGGTACTTCTTGATGCCAGAATGTATTAACTTGTGTATTGACAAATGGCCTGACTGAGTAAATGATTTTGAACAAACGTCGCACTGGTACTTCTGAACGCCAGAATGTATTAACTTGTGTATTGACAAATGGTCTGGCCGAGTAAATGATTTTGAGCACACGTCGCACTGGTACTTCTTGATGCCAGAATGTATTAACTTGTGGTCTGACAAATGGCCTGACTGAGTAAATGATTTTGAACAAACGTCGCACTGGTACTTCTTAATGCCAGAATGTATTAACTTGTGTATTGACAAATGGCCTGACAGAGTAAATGATTTTGAACAAACGTCGCACTGGTACTTCTTGATGCCAGAATGTATTAACTTGTGTTTCGACAAATTGCCTGACCGAATAAATGATTTTGAACACACTTCGCACTGGTACTTAATAATACCAGAATGTATTAACTTGTGGTCTGATAAAGTGCCTGACTGAGTAAATGATTTTGAACAAACGTCGCACTGGTACTTCTTAATGCCAGAATGTATTAACTTGTGTATTGACAAATGGCCTGACAGAGTAAGCGATTTTGAACACACGTCGCACTGGTACTTCTGAATGTCAGAATGTATTAACTTGTGTCTTGACAAATGGTCTGGCCGAGTAAATGATTTTGAACACACGTCGCACTGGTACTTCTTGATGCCAGAATGTATTAACTTGTGTTTTGACAAACTGGCTGACTGAGTAAATGATTTTGAACAAACGTCGCACTGGTACTTCTGAACGCCAGAATGTATTAACTTGTGTATTGACAAATGGTCTGGCCGAGTAAATGATTTTGAACACACGTCGCACTGGTACTTCTTGATGCCAGAATGTATTAACTTGTGTCTTGACAATTTACCTGACGTCGTAAATGATTTTGAACACACTTCGCACTGGTACTTAATAATACCAGAATGTATTAACTTGTGGTCTGACAAATGGCCTGACTCAGTAAATGTGTTTTTTAACTTGTGTTTCTTCTTTTTGCAAACAGATTGATTCTGACTTGATTTTCTGCTGTATTCTTCAGAATCCAGAGTATGATCCACTACTGCACAGATATTATTCACTGGTGTAAATATGTAACCCTGGAACAAATGAATATGAAACTGTAATAATAAATAACTAGAACACTGCAGCACTAAAGACCACTAGTGCTAGAAACCATGGACTATCCATGAAGTACCTAGCTTTTAGCTTGCAAAATTAACCTTACCCTATATACGATCACAGTATTGCATTACTATTCATATGAAGAATAGATTTTTATAAAAACAAATTTGTATACAATATACTGGTATCTGTTGTGTTTTATATATATATTTAAATAGGTGAGATTTGCATAAAAAATAATAATTTAATTCTTGACATATGATAGCATGTTACGAGGCGTGTCCGCAAAGTAAAGATACATTGCATCTAGGCCGTGAGGGAATTTCTTTTTGGCGGTGGTGGTAACACTGTCGTTATTGTTATTCGATGCCGATGCATCATAGCCATTAAGAGAATAGACTTTGCTCTTTGTAGTTTGTGTTACACATATTAAAAATGACAGCGTCGATCCAAAACCCCGCTAAATGTGAAGTTCGTTCTGTGATATGTTTTCTAAACGCAGGTGGAATATTCATACGCCCGGCGGAAATTCATAGACGAATTACAGCTGTTTATGGTGACGTTATGAATCGACAAAATGTCTTGAAGTGGTGCCATAATTTTTCGGAAGGAAGGACTGCTGTTCACAAGGAACAAAAGAGCGGTAGGCCGTCTTTGATCTCTGACGACCTTCTTCACAAAATTGAAGAAAACATTCATAAAGATCGTCGTTTGACGATAAGAGAATTGTGTGAATTCATTCCTGAAGTGTCTAAGACGTTGATTCATGAAATTGTGACGAAAAAAAATAGGCTATAAAAAATTGTGTGTTCGTTGGGTGCCCAAAATGTTAACGGACGATCACAAGAAAAATCGGATGGGTTCCGCACTCACGTTTCTCACACGTTATGCAGACAAAGGAGATGAGTTCCTGGACTCTATTGTGACTGGGGATGAAACCTGGGTTTATCACCATACTCCTGAATCGAAGTGACAATCATTGCAATGGCGCCACACACATTCCCCCAAAACCGAAAAATTCAAAACATTGATTTCAGGCAAAAAAATTATGGCTTCAGTTTTTTGGGACAGGAGAGGCGTTCTCCTGGTTGACTTCATGCCCCAAGGCAAAACCGTTACTGCAAATGCATATTGCAGATTCATACATAGACTATTGTCAATACCTATCAACAAGTATGATTTCCTTGACGAGTTGAACACTATAAAATATATAGCTTTGGCTAATGGTTACAACAGCTCCTTATTTGATAAGCTTCTCAAAAAACATAAAAACTAGATGTTAAACCCCAATTAGGACAAGATGTAAAACCATTTGTTACAACCTCTTATACTGACATAATGCCAAAGATTTTAACCTATACGTTAAGTAAAATTAACATCATGACAATTTTCAACACAAATAACAATATAATAAATATACTCCGCCATAATAATAGTATCACTCCACTAGAAAAGAAAGCAGGTGTATATAAATTGTCGTGTGATGATTGCGATTGTTTTTATATTGGCCAAACTGGGAGGGGTGTCCTAAAGAGATTTAATGAACACACACCAAAACAATTTTAAAAATTTGGACTTCACTTAATAACATAAAATCCAACTATGCATGACATTTAATTTCAAGCAATAATACATAAATAGACTTCACAAGAAATTTAAAATACTTACACATTTTCAATAAAGGCCAGTACATGAACGCTTTAGGGGAATTTGAAATTTACAAAGCATACAATAACACACGCAGTCAGGATTTCATATTGAATACTAACTGAACTTTAAATTGAACCCACTGTATGACACAACAGTGAACTTGCAACTTGCAAAAACATTTGTAGACAACTTCAGTATCTGGGTACTGAAGTATATGGAAGTAGCAACCAGTATACTGTACTGTAATGTATTACTAAGGCTAAAAATCATTTAATTAAAACTGAGTGTAATTAATAAAACCAAACGTTAATTTAAACAAAATTAAGAGTTTAATGACACTGTACTATAAAATTAATTACAAATGAAAAACAAAACATACAGTACCATGGATTTACGCTTTTTTTGAAGAATTGTTCTAGCACTGTCTGCTTCAAACCGATACACCATTTTCTCGCAGCTAAAGATTGAAGTCGTTTAAGATGATAAGCTGAATACAATCTATCGGCCCACTTTCAGAACAGTCTCCAGTGCGTCAAAAGCTTTTGCTGCCGTTGGTGGTATTGTATTAGTAGCATTCTCGCCATCTTCATCTGAATCTGTTTTGTTTTCATTATGTTCATTTAATGCCTCAACTATCTCTTCATCGGCTAATAACTGAAAACCAGGATCGGCTACATCCACTGTCAGGCAATTGTTAACTTCTACTTTGTTACAGTTTTTAAACTGAGGAATATTCTGTACCATTTGATGCATGATTTCAATATCTGAGACTCGATGTTGAGTATCAGATTTATTTCCTCATTTAACGTTTGATTTAAAAGTTTTCCTAAAGCTCGTTTCAGAGTTTCAGTTTTTATGGTATCCCAGGCATCTGCAATCATATACGCACTTTCCTTTAAGTTAAATTCTTTTATTAACTGTTTGGATCCTTCTTCATTTTCATTAAGTAGGTACCGAAGAAAAGATCTGCGGTAAAGCCATTTAAATGTTTCTATAACACTTTGGCCCATAGGTTGTAATATGTTTGTCAGTTCGGTGGGATAAACATCACATTAAAATCCTCATGCTGAGGTAAAGAATCAGCTGAAGGATGTGCAGAGGAGTTGTCCAATAGCAACAGTACAGGACCACTAATTTTATTTTCTGCTTTTCTTTTTTTTTATTGCAGGGACAAACACATTGTTAAACCACTTAGTACAATTTTCAACATTCATTCAAGCATTTTTTTGGTTGCAAGTTATTAACTGAGAAATTATTCATAATAACGTCTTTGAAACACCTAGGTTTCTTAGATTTCCCTATAACATTCAATTTTAATCTGTGGGAATTACTTGCATTATTCCATGACATAATTGTAATGTGTTCTTTATTAAATTTGAACCCAGAAGCAGGTTTTTCGTTTCTTAACACTAACATCTTTTTTGGAAGAGCTTTCCAGTTAAGCCCAGTTTTAGCAGCATTGTAGATATTTTCAGTGTTGTACTGATTTTCTTTTACAATAAGCAAAAACTGTTTCTTAAAATTATCAGCACTTTCAAAATTAGCAGAAAGTTTTTGGCCTGAAATATCTAGCTGTTGTATACCATGTCTCGATTTGGATTTTTGGAACCAGCCTGTTGTAGCTTTAAAGTGTGGATCACCTCAGCGTTTTTCATTTATTATAAGTGCCTTCTCACAGATGATAGGCCTCGATATGGATTCACCCTTGCTTCTTTGTTGCACAAGCCACGTGTACACTGCACAATCTAAGTTCATTTTTCAGCTGTTTCCATAGTTTTATTCTGGAAGTAGCAGCTTTCAAAGATTCTAGTTTACCACTGTAAGACATTAGCATAAGTTCACTTTTCTAATGCCAGTAATCATTGATTTACCAATGTTAAATTCGGAAGTCAATGCGCTAGCTGTTTTTCCTTTATTTAGACGATTAATAATTTTAAGTTTATCGTTTATTGACAGCACTACTCTTTTTCTTCATAAAGACATCGTAAAGCAGTTAAAGTAAAAAGAACAGCAACAAACGAGTGCACTAACGTAACTCAGCTTACTAATGCTTGCAAACTGAACAAGAGCCGGTGTGGTAGACTGATGTTGAATGATGTCACTGGTGACTCAGACTTCCGTTGACACAGTTTGTTTATGACTTGTAAATGTGTTCATCGATTGTAAGGCTGTATAGCTACAGCGTTTATTTATTACTGTACAGTACTGTAATAATTTATAGTATACAATTTTTTTATTTCCAATAAATATCTAGTACGCCTACACATGTCCAATACATTACTGTACAGTACAGTATATAATTGTACTTTTTACTGAATTTGGATAAAAGATCGTTCAGTTAATAGATGTTCAGATAATCGATGCTCTACTGTAATTTTATTTGCAACAGAAATAGTAATTAATTTTATTTTGTACAGAATGATTAATATATTTGTATCAGAAACAGTCAGTTAAATTTTTTGTTTTGTCATAGACTACTAAAATATTTGTACAAGTTAACAAAAAATATGGAAAATCTTTAATAAATTGAAACATTCCATTATCTAATAATCGACTACTTATTCTATACGACCTTGTACATCACTATATATATATATATATATATATATATATATATTATAACGATTCATAATAGCGTCCTATCAGAGCGTTATATGAAAGCTATAGACGGTACGGGGGTAGCGCCGTAAGCTAGAGAGAGAGCGTATAATCGCAGCCATCTCACTCTAACCACGTCACCGCTGCATCAGAATCCAGTTCAAACATGTTATTTTACTCAAAGCGAATTATCAGTTCAACCTGCTATAACTTCAAAAGTTATAAATATACGGCAATTCTGAAAACAGCATTGTATTCAGCAAGAAAAGCTTTATAAGTAGCCGCAAGCTCAGTTAATATAATTAACAATTAAAGAAGTTATACGGCTGACGCGTGCCAACAGGAATAACGAGAGAATTATGCTACGCAGGAATAAGGTGTTTTCACACACACACAGATAAAGACCTAAGCAACAATATTCTGTGGTCAGATCTTCGGAAACACATTTGCAAATACCTGTAATCAATCAATTTGCAAATACAGGAAGTACGATTTTGACAAGAATTTCTCTGCCGTTTGAAACCTGTCACAGTGTGTTAGACCGACCTGTTCGAGATTGTCAAAACTGGAAAAACGCATGATTTATTTGAACAACCAATCAGCAGCCCGTATTTAAAACTGACGCCAGCTAAAAGCGAGGGGTAACATCACTCTTCGTTCGGTACTTAAACACACTAGACGTGTATAATTCACATACAGAAATTTTTAAATTACACAACAGTGCAAATTAAGTTCTAAATCGAGAAGTAGTCCGCAGTGTACATGAATTAATACCATTCAATAACACTCGATGCGTAAAACAACCGTTAATTAATTAAATAATTAATTAATTAATCCATCAGCCGTAAAGGACCTGTGCTACAGAAGGCTACAGCATCTGTAATTGCCAGGGCATCTTCAACAGCATTGATCAATCCATTCTTCTGTGCAACACCACCAAAAGGAGGACCTCTACAGATTCCTATCTTCGGTCAACACATCAAACAGTAAGAAATAGATTCATTGATCAATGATATAAGCGCTAAACAAATAATAAAACAATAAACAATTTTAAAAAGACACTAAGAAAAGCACACTTTGTATTTTAACTATAAGATTAGCTCTAATATAGTATAGGAGTGTTGAATGGAAAGTGGTGTGTAGTATTGGACGTGCAAATTATTGCAGACCTGTTCTTTAGCACTGGTTTGGGAGATAGAAATCTCTTAATCAAACCAGATAAGAGCTATAGGTCGTTTGAGCGTCTTAATCATTACTTTCCACACTAACTCAATAATTATAAGGTTAGGGTAGAATTAAGTCCTACCATTAACAATTTAAAGTTTAAAAATCATTTATTAAAACATTAAATATAAAAATCAAGCAAATCTTAAAGTGTTATTTGTAACGATTCCCATTGAAAACCACAATCACTGAACGAATCCTGAGAATGAGTGTCTCCATGCGCTGAGCTAAGCTGAAACCGTGTCATTTGTATCTGGGATTTGTTCTGGCGCCCAGGTAAAGTAATATCACAGGTAAGTAACTTTTTATCTAACATCACAAATATTAGATAATTGTGTTAGACGAAAGGTAGCGTTGTATGTATTTGTCGCCACAACTAATGGGCCCGATTAAACACAAAATTATATAAATAAAGTTATATAATTTGGCGTTGCTTTTACCCAAGTGATTAGTTAAGTTGTAAGATTAATAAATTAAAAAAGAAAGTGGAATTCAAGGTTACAAATAACAGTAAAATAATTGTTAAATTTATTTGTTAATAATAAAATTGAACAAACTAATAAATATTTGTCCAGTGAAATGAAACAAATAAATGAAAATTGTCTAGCCAAATAGAACAAAGTAGTAAAGAGGTAAAGAGGCTACATTTAAAATAGATGAAGAAATAGCAAATTTAGCTATTAACTTAGCTGGTAAAATAGATGAGAGTAATAATAAGTTTGATAAACATACCGAAGAGGTTAAAACTACTCTAGAGGAGTTTAGAAAACAAGTAAACACTAATTTTCGCCGTCAAGACGAAAAGCTAAAAAATTTAGAAATGAATTACATGAAAGGTTAGAACAAAAAGTAACCCTCATTAATCAACAATTCAGTGAAGTAACAGCTGAACTAAAAACACAAACACTTCTAAATAAAGAAAAAATCCAAAATACTAGGGAAGAGTGTACCCAACTGGGTGTAAATATTAATGAAGTTAAGAAACAGGTAGAGAGTAAGGCTAACAGTGACGAAGTACATAAAAAGGTGGAACAACAGTTAAAGGTAATGCGGGAAGATCTGACTAAAGCAATGAAGTCACAGCAAACCAAAGTAGTGAGGTGTGGCAGCTATAAGGAAGAACCGGAAAACCTTGCATTTTCAGGAAACCCACATGAGAATCCTGTGGAATTCCTAAAGCTGTTTGAAGCGTATGTAACTCGTGTAAATCCACTGATGGACGACGAGGATAAGAAGGACATGTTAGGCCGATTTCTCAAGAATTGGGCAGGTACGTGGTGGAAAGTCATCTCAGACAGAGTCCAAACCTACTCAGACTTCAGAGAAAAATTCCTTGCTCAGTACTGGAATGTTCAGATACAAAGAAGGGTACGTGATCATTTAGAATTTGGTAAGTATCATCCGCCAATGAATATGACAACTACCAATTATGTGCTAAATGTAATGGCGCAAGTTAAACATCTAACACCACCAATAGAAGAGAGACCTAGTATATAAGCTAGCGCGTCATTTCTCAGAACGCACTAGAGTAGCAACCACTACTAGAGGAGTGGATACTTTAAAAAAGTTCATTATGGTTGTAGATGAATGTCTAGATTTAGAGAGGGACCTACAGCGTGTAAGTAATCAGCTGAGTAACTACTCTAGAGGCGATCAGCAAGAACCAACATTCTACTCAAATAGGAGGAGAGATAATGAACGTATGAAAGAAAAAAGGTTTACTCCATATCCGGGTAACAAACCACAAAATCGACAGGAAGTGGAGGATAAAGGTAGAAGTCGAAGTGTGGAAAATAAACCTAATAAAGGGTATAAAGTGTGTAAAACAACTGTAACCTCTACCGAGCAGCAACCGTCGACTAGTAAAATGAATACGGGAAACGGGAAACCACTGCAGGTAGAAAAGAAACAAAACTAAACCTACCATTACCTGCAGTGAAATCACAAAAGAAAACAGGTAAGAAGAACGTAGCTAATAATATAAAACAAGTGAGCGATAGGGAGTTTTTGTTAAAAGAGGAGCAAGAAGTGGGTAGAAACCATTATCCTGAATGTCCGGAAATAATTTGTAAGATCAGTAATCTACTGGTAGGAGCGCTTATTGACACTGGCAGTGAAGTTACCTGTGTTAGCTCAAAGTTTGTAGATAATTATCAGTTGCAAAATTGTCCCAGACTACCCGTAAAACATTGTAATGTACAGGGAGCCACTGGAGCCAAAATGCAAAAGATAACTGAACAAATATATTCAGTTATGCTACTGTCAGTATAAATGGTAACCAAACCCAAATAGTAGCTCTAATTGTCCCGAAACTCATTCATGATTGTATTATTGAGGTAGATACGTTGCTTGAATGGAAAGCAAAAATAAATTTTAAAAGAAATACCATTACTATGGAAATAAATGCTAATAAAATTAATGTAGGTATTAAAGAATATAAGCATTGGAAGTCGGTAAGTGTAATAAAGAACTGCAAGCAGCTAAAGTCATTTCTAGGTTTAGCTAACTACTATCAAAAGTTTACAAGTAAGTACGCGGAAAGTACTGTTCCATTGTTAAAATTGTTAAATAAAGGGATTAAATGGAAGTGGACAAAGGACCACGATGAAGCACTGCAACAAGTGAAAAGTTTTTTTATAAATACTGTTGTATTAAATCATCCAAGAATAGGAGAAAGATTTTACTTGCAAACAGACGCCAGCAATATTGCTATTGGGGCACACTTGTATCAGATTGATGAGAAGGGCCAAAAAGCGGTATTAGGATTCGTAAGTCGCACACTTAAATGGGCAGAATTAACCTATTTTACGACAGGAAAAGAGCTATTAGCGATAGTGCATAGCCTGTCAAAGTTTAGAAGTTATATTCTGGGTGCTAAACTTACTATAATCACCGACACTAAGGCGTTAGTGTTTTTATTAAAGTGTAAATTGGTAGGTGCTCGTCTGACTCGTTGGATCTTGGCTATACAAGAGTATCAATTTGAAATACAGTATTGCAAAGCGAAAGACAACTTAGTAGCAGATGTACTCAGTAGAAATCCACCATTAGAAAACAACATGGAAACAGGTAATATTAAATGTAGTAGCAGTGATATTGGTATTTACGCGGTAAAACATATAACGAAACCTGAAGTAGTTAGACGACTTAAGGAAATAGGGACTCATCAGCAACAAGACCCTAGGATTAGTGTAGCTTGGAGGAGTGCAGTTACCAACTCCAAACCAGGATTTTCTATATATGGAGGTAAGCTATATAAGCTATGTTCTCATAGGAGGAAGAATAAACAAAATATTGACCCATAAATAAATAAATAATTGTTTTGAAATAAGGTCTATGATAATAATAATAAAATTTATATAAATATATGTTAATATTGTTATTTAAATGTTTGACAAAAAATTAATCCAAAATGAGGATTAAAAATGATCATATAAATTCCAATATACCATGTTAGGTTAAGCAACATTGTAATCTTTAGTTATAAGATAGATGTAAGCAACATTGTAGTAGTGCAAGTTTTGTGCGGGAAAAAGTGCTAAAGTAAATGTGCAAAATTTTTAATCAGTGTAAAACTCAACATTAGAAAAAAATTAATACTTAAAATAATCAATTTTTTTTATACCGAGTGGGGGTATATATAACGATTCATAATAGCGTCCTATCAGAGCGTTATATGAAAGCTATAGATGGTACGGGGGCAGCGCCGTAAGCTAGAGAGAGAGCGTATAATTGCAGCCATCTCACTCTAACCACGTCACCGTTGCATCAGAATCCAGTTCGAACATGTTATTTTACTCAAAGTGAATTATCAGTTCAACCTGCTACAACTTCAAAAGTTATAAATATATGGCAATTCTGAAAACAGCATTGTATTCAGCAAGAAAAGCTTTATAAGTAGCCGCAAGCTCAGTTAATATAATTAACAATTAAAGAAGTTATACGGATGACTCACGCCAACAGGAATAACGAGAGAATTATGCTACGTAGGAATAAGGTGTTTTCACACACACACAGATAAAGACCTAAGCAACAATATTCTGTGGTCAGATCTTCGGAAACACATTTGCAAATACCTGTAATCAATCAATTTGCAAATACAGGAAGTACGATTTTGACAAGAATTTCTCTGCCGTTTGAAACCTGTCAATGTGTTGGACCGACCTGTTCGAGATTGTCAAAACTGGAAAAACGCATGATTTATTTGAACAACCAATCAGCAGCCCGTATTTAAAACTGACGCCAGCTAAAAGCGAGGGGTAACATCACTCTTCGTTCGGTACTTAAAACACACTAGACGTGTATAATTCACATACAGAAATTTTTAAATTACACAACAGTGCAAATTAAGTTCTAAATCGAGAAGTAGTCCGCAGTGTACATGAATTAATACCATTCAATAACACTCGCTGCGTAAAACAACCGTTAATTAATTAAATAATTAATTAATTAATCCATCAGCCGTAAAGGACCTGTGCTACAGAAGGCTACAGCATCTGTAATTGCCAGTGCATCTTCAACAGTATTGATCAATCCATTCTTCTGTGCAACACCATCAAAAGGAGGACCTCTACAGATTCCTATATTCGGTCAACGCATCAAACAGTAAGAAATAGATTCATTGATCAATGATATAAGCGCTAAACAAATAATAAAACAATAAACAATTTTAAAAAGACACTAAGGAAAGCACACTTTGTATTTTAACTATAAGATTAGCTCTAATATAGTATAGGAGTGTTGAATGGAAAGTGGTGTGTAGTATTGGACGTGCAAATTATTGCAGACCTGTTCTTTAGCACTGGTTTGGGAGATAGAAATCTCTTAATCAAACCAGATAAGAGCTATAGGTCGTTTGAGGATCTTAATCATTACTTTCCGCACTCACTCAATAATTATAAGGTTAGGGTAGAATTAAGTCCTACCATTAACAATTTAAAGTTTAAAAATCATTTATTAAAACATTAAATATAAAAATCAAGCAAATTTTAAAGTGTTATTTGTAACGATTCCCCTTGAAAACCACAATCACTGAACGAATCCTGAGAATGAGTGTCTCCATGCGCTGAGCTAAGCTGAAACCGTGTCATTTGTATCTGGGATTTGTTCTGGTGCCCAGGTAAAGTAATATCACAGGTAAGTAACTTTTTATCTAACATCACAAATATTAGATAATTGTGTTAGACGAAAGGTAGCGTTGTAATATATATATTGCAATGTGACAGAAGGAGGAAGGACTACAAAAGTGAATAAGCAATAATATTTGGAGGTTTGAAGTATATTTGTGTGTTAGTTGTAAATAGGTCAAGTTAAGATTGTGAATATTCGATTTGAGATACTGACGAACATTGATCATAACATACAAGTATATAGTTACATTTTAATAATTTGAAGTAACAATAGTTGAACCGTACCTGTTTAAATCAAGACAATAAACTTTGTTTTGGTGATAAGTTTAAAATTGTAAACAAATGGCTGAGTCTCAAACTCAATCAGCTGATATGCAATTGACACTGGCCGCTATTTTAGCTAATGTGCGAGGATTGAGTGATAACATGCAAACTATACGTGATGAAAATAAAACCAGTTTAAAATCTATCAGGGAGGACGCGATTAAACAAAACAAAGCTTTCCATGACGAAAACAAAAAAATATTTGCCGCAGTCCACTATCAAAGCAAGCAAAACAAAGCATTGTTAGAAGCGATGGAGAAGATCTCCAATAAAGTAGAATCTATACGCCGTTATGTTGAGCTTGCATTAGAGGTTAATAGTTCGCGTATAAGTGAATGCAAGGCTAGGGTTGGTTTGATCGAGGAACGAGTTCAAGGGCAGCGACCACCATTAGTGAATTTGTCTCCGAACAAGAACATCAGTTCGAAGACCTTAGACAACAGATTAATAGGTTACAACGTACCTCTATGCCTGCGAGCCAAACTACATACGTGTATAAAAACACTGATGAACCTAACTCACAACCAAAATTCTTTGGCCACGAGCCAGACAATCCTTTACAGTTTCTTCGGGCATGCGAATGAAATATGGAAGCAGTTAACAACAGTTTAAGCGAGGTGGACAAAATTAATTGGGTTGTGCGGCAGCTTAAATGTATGGCAGCAGAATGGTTCACGATTGTTGAGGATAAGATTACCGTATACGTGATCGCGGTTGTAGACCGTTTCCGAGCATGGTATTGGAATGAAGAGGTACAGCGAAAAATCTGTGTACAGTTAGAATTCGGTAAATATACGCCAGCCAAAGGGTCTAAGGAGAAATACCTGATACAACTGGTATCTAAAGCAAAGTATCTTGAACCACCGATGTCAGAGGCAGAAATGGTAAATAAGCTTGCACATCACTTTAGCCATGGGATTCAAATAGCCGTGATCACACAAGGCATAAAAGTTGTTATTACTGTTGACCAAATGGGAGAATGTTGATAGCCCTAACAGCGATAACAACCAAACACGCACATCGATTCAGTCAACGCACAAACAACAATATAGACACAAACAAAACATTCCAACATATAATCAGCATACTGTCGCGACGGTAACTGAAAATAAACCAGTTTTAGAACAACACAAACACGTGAGTCCGTGCACAGAAAAACATATTACTAAAAGTCAGTGTCACCAGTCTAGTGTTGACAATAGTAGTGATAACCAAATATTATGTGCGTCAGGCGTATACCCGAATCATATACGAGACGATCTAGTAGATCATAATAGATGTATGGAAAATGACAATAGTGTTAAGATAGTTAATAAGTGTACTACAGTTAGAGCCAAAATTAATAATTGTGTAGGAAATGTTCTGTTAGATAGTGGGGCTCAGGTATCTTTAATAAGTGAAAAATTTATAAATAAACATAAGACTCAGTTTAAGAAGGTACTAATATTACTTGTAAACAACACAATTATTAAAACAGCAACTAATGATAATCAAATTATTAACCAACAAGCATTGGTTTCTATCACAACACAGGGAGTCAAGATTGACGTGCCAGTACTAGTAATTGAAGACCTTGTATATGATGTTATACTGCGTACTGAAACGTTAAGCAAAATAAATGCAGTAATTGATTTTAATAATAATACATTAATGTGCAAAGTAATAATAATAAACATTATAATGTAAAGTTAGGACATATCGACATCAAAAATTAATCTGTTGCAAATGACTTAAAAATAAACAAACCTCATACTACCGTAATCTCTAATATAAACAATAACAGTGATAACATTGCTGAACAAGAAAACTATTCTACAACTAAAAATGAAACACAAATTTTAGCAATTAAGTATGTTTTACCCGATAATTTAAAAACTCAACTTAAAAACATTAGTATACAACAAGATGTAAAGTTAAAAAAAATTAGTCAAGAAATTAAAGATAGGGAGAATCCTAAATACCAAATTGTACATAATACATTGTATAAGCTAATTGATGGGCAGTGGATGATCATGGTTCCAGATAACATCGTTGAGGACTTGACTTGGGCATGTCATGAGAGTCTTGCACATGCAGGTGCACATAAGTGCTACTTAACCCTTAGAGAGACTTCATGTGGATGAACATGTCTAGGAAAATAAAATCTATATTACGAACCTGCCATACTTGTCAAACATCAAAGTATCCCAACCAGCATACCTACATTGAAATGGGTAATATGGTAACACGTGATAAAAATGAATTGCTATGTATTGATTTTCTAGGACCACTACCAAGTGCAGCCAGGGGAATGAGGAATCTTGTTGTTTGTTCAGACATTTTCTCCAAGCATGTGAGTTTATATTCTATTGGCCGACCAAAAACTGAGGCAGTTCTTAAGGTATATCTTCAGAAATATGTTCCAAAATATGGGTATGTTAAAAAGATATTATGGGATCAAGGTTAGCAATTTCAGAATAAGAAATGGCAATCTGAGCTTGAGAAGCATCACATACAGGCAGTATTGACGGCGATCCGGAGACCTCAGGGTAATCATGCGGAGAGGGTAAGTAAGGAATTAGGAAGACTATTCAGGACGTACTGTAATACCAATCAGAGTAAATGCCCTGAATATCTCGAGTTTTTCGAGCAAGCCATCAATGGGAATTACAACGATACGACTGGATTCACGCCTAAGGAGCTACACTGTGGAGCAATGCCTAAACGTGTATGGGATGAATATGTAAAGCGAGTTGCCACACAAAACTTACCTGTTCCTAACGAAGTTAAGCGTTTAGAAGCTAAAAGACGTATTAAAGAGTCCAGAGGAACGCACAGGAAAATTTAATGCGGAACATAAACGTCTAACATTCAAAGTAGGTGAGATGGTTCTTCTAAAGTCGTTAAACGTTTGTGGTAGTGAAGATAATACAGCTGCTTAATTCTTTAGGTTATATAATGGACCTTTCTTATTATCCGAGCAAGTTGGTAAAAATACTTCCATTGTTACTAATGCTACAACTAACCGTACTATTGGTAAATTCCATGCATCGTCTTTATGCAAATATTATGTTAAAGAATAAACTGTTCGTGTATATCAGGGTATATGATATATGACTGTATTGCAACAAATTATATAAAAAAAATAATAAATGTATTTAAGTAGTGAGGTGTGATGTCGGAATATGTGGAGAAATGTTTGGAATCTGTCTTAAGATAAAGAGATTGTGAGGACAAGATAAGCTTATCTTGTGAGGACATAGTATTCAAAATCTGACCACATGGAAACTGACTTTCTTAAACTCTAAAATTCTGACTGTAACACCTCATGTCATAATGAAAATTCTAAACATAACTGGCACCAACTTAACCTTGTTACTGGTAGATAAATCATTTGTGACAGTTCCAAAATTGGCTTTGTTGAGTTCAGATGTGACATCAACAAAGTTAAGGAGCAAGGACATTAACTACTATGGCCTCAGATTTAGTCCTAGGACTGCTAAACTTGGTGATAAGCTTACGCTGAGAGTCAGTAGATCTGAAACTCTGTTCATGTCTTACCTTGTGGCATAAAAATGTGTTTTTTCTTACTGAAATAACAAGGACGTCAGTCTTTGCAACTTTATTTTTTTAAAAAGTCCACAGCTCAACTTGCATTTGTCCTCTGTGTGGTTGTCAAATGTTTTTGAGTTTCCAATGTGACAGTACGAAAATCTCGATGTCAGAATTATGGTATGAGTGGTAACAAATTATCGTATTTTATTGTATCACCCACACACACACATACATGGAGAGAACAATTTCTCTTTGTGAAGAGACAACTACGCAGATTCTAATAGATCAAAACGATTCCAAGGTCAGGAGTAGACGTGCGGAGACGAGCAAACAAAATGGCCATCCAAGTGGAAACAGATTGTAAATAGCCACTCTCATTGGTCCAGAAGACGGGACGTCATTAAAATCAGTGATTACCTAACAAACAATGACATGACAACAGGGCGTGAGCCAATTTTGAACAAAAGACAATGACATGGATGCGCTAACACATACACAAAATATGTGCTTTGCATCCCCCCAGTCAGCATCAGACCATCAAGGCGTCAACACGCTGTGAAAATCGCCGGCAGTTTGTGCCAGCGAAAGTGTTTCTTAATCAAACTAACAATGTGGTAACATATAGTAATAACTCTTTATCAGAAATATCAAAGTAACTAGTAACAATGTAAATTAGAATCAGTGCAGTCAAAGAGACCTTTGGGACGATCGGCCGAACACCTGCTTGACCATGACGGCAATATAAGGACAACGGAGACTTTATACGCAGATACAGGAAAGTCCAACTATTTCTCTATTCCATTCTTTATTATTATTAACGTTGAGCTCAAAATTACAAAAATTCAATGTATGTGTAAATTCAAGTTTGGCGAAATGAGCGAGTGTGAGTGTGTATAGGCCGTACGGTACTTATAAATAATGTTTTTCTTATGAGACGTTGGTTTGTGTTCTGTTAAATATAAGAATCGATCAATTACAAGGTAACATGGGCAGTTGCAGTTAAATATAAATTCATTAAAAATTCCATAACAAGATTAATGCCTGAATAATCGAAAATAACAGAACTGTAATACAGCGGAATATGTATCCGCCATTTTGTCAATTTAGTATAAGGATTCCATTTGTTTTATTAATGTTGATATTGATCTAATTTCCTATGTTATTAAACGGCAACTATATATGTATTACGCTGTCTGATTTAACTATTCCGCACAATTATCCTGTCTTTGACAATTGCTTAATCGAACCCTGGGACCCGAACACAAAAATTTTGAATCACGAAGTTGGCACTACAAGATGGCCGCCGAACCAGTATGAAATACACAATAATTATGGTAATGAAAGGTAAACACCAAAACATACACTCACAACACCAAAATAAATATGTAAGTTGGTTAACAAATTGCGCCCGGAACAGTGACAAATATGTAAGTTGGTTAACAAATGCCGCCCGAACTGGTGACGTGATATAAATAAAAGTTTATACAATAAGCCGGAGTCAGAGACGGAGGATTGTCGGAAGAAATACGTAAGATATACCTGGTACGTAGATAATAGGTTATATTATTGTTTAAGTAAAATATAGAACAATTACTAAAAAATAAAATTCATTATAAATATGAGTAAAATGGCAGAAAGTAATAACAGCATAGAAATAAATAATACAGCTACAGAGTCAATTTTATTAGACGGAATAAGCGCAAATTCAACGCCTAGGGCAATCGAGAGTAAGATATCGTTAGAAGATCTGTTTATACTAATTAAAACACAAAATAGTGTATTAAAAGAACAAATTGACGAAAAGTTTGATAGTCTTGAGAACGAACTAAAGAAACAAAACAACGTACAAAATGTAAAATTGAATCAATTAGATGAGAAACTTGAAAATTTTGAAAACGAAATGCAAAAACGAAATTTTAATGTTGACAAGAGAATTAGTGAGATAGAGTTAGAAAATAAGAGTAGAGAAATAGACAAATTAGATAGAAACAAAGACAAGGTAAGTAGTAGTGGAAATTATGATAAAATAAATAAAAGTATGGTAATAGGAGATAATAGTGTGGATGTTGGTAGTGATAGTGAGATTTTAATGAGAGTAGAGGTTAATGGTGAGGTGACAGTTGTAGATGAGAGTGAAAGTGGGGGTAAGGAGAGTTTAAATGAGTATAGTGAGCAGAGGGCACATTTTCCCAGTGGTATAGTTGGAGTAAAGACTCCGAAATTGTTATTTGAGGATGAAGGTTCCTCTAGAGTTTATGTGGGAGACGTGTGGTCTCCAAATGATCCCTTAGTTTTTTGTGTTAGTGTACCTGGTGAGGCCAGGGGGTGTTTTTATGAAATAGTAGTGCCCTATGCAAATATATAGAGAGAGAATGTAGCTTGGTGTGATAGAGAGAGATGTTTTAAAAGTGAGAGGTATTGTGAGAGAAAAAGAGAAGTAGAAATTTTTAAGATAAGTAGAGATTATGATATATAATATAGTTATGATATAGTTAGGAGGAGAGATGATATATATAATAAATATAGTAAGTACTTACCTTGTAATAAAACTGAAGTAGTAGGAGATAAAGAGAATAATGACTTGGCAAATTACCGAATTATGACTGATTATACTGAAGGTGACAGAACTATACCCGATCATGAGTTATATGAGTCTGAGGAAAAGGATAAAAATTTGAATAGTTGGTACATGTATAATGATAAGATAAGATATTCAATATTAAACAATGTATATAGTTTTCAGATTCGACTATTATTTGACGATGGAGGTTAATTATTTTATTGTGTTATGAACATTTAATTATGTGGACAGTGTTTTTCAAAATGGACTGTTTATGACTGATTTATGGTAAACGATTAATTGGTAATTTGGATTGTATATTTTTGTGTATATTAATGTCAATGTATTTGTGTATTTTTGCTGTTGTGTATTTTATGTATTGTTTTACGGTAGAATTTTAAATAACTGAAGAAAGTTTGATGATTTTAAATAATTATGAGATGTAGATTCTACTGGATAATAAATGATTACGCATATGATATATTTGGATATTGAGTTGTTTTAGGATTGTAAGATAAGTGATGAATTTTCTAGTGGTATATTAAGGTGAAATGTTGTAAAAGAGTTTGGGTAATAATGATAAATAAGGGCATTGGAGTTAGTTAAGCAGAGTTAAGGGGAGTTAGTGAAAATAAGAGTGTTGAGATACTGATAATATATAAAGGGGTGTTAGATATTTTAGGGACACAGTAGTTAGTGATTATATGTAGAGGTGAGTAATGTGAATGGTAATTATATTTGTTGATTGTGATATTTTGTAGTAAGGGTAGTGGTGTAGGGAGTCCGC
Organism: Magicicada septendecula; assembly: GCA_034769895.1. Classification (NCBI taxonomy): domain Eukaryota; kingdom Metazoa; phylum Arthropoda; class Insecta; order Hemiptera; family Cicadidae; genus Magicicada; species Magicicada septendecula. The sequence continues at coordinate 111,344,332 of CM068372.1, forward strand.
AATGAAAGGTGTTGGGACAGGAAGGGACCAATGTGTGCCGGAAAGGGTTACCTGAAAGGGTCAGGAACCGATAAGGGAATGAGTTGGTTAGAGTAGGGTACACACATACTAGTACAAAAAACGAGCGGTGCCAGAGGTTTTAAAGGGATTAGTGAAGGGGGTTATTATAGAGATATTGGTGTCATAATATGTTAATGGTTAGAAGCGGTTGTTAGTAGAAAAAAGAGGGGTAGTAAGGTTAGATTGACAAATGCCAAAATAAGAAATAGAGAATAATGAATAATAGAGAGTCGCCCAAACTAATAAGGATAAAAGGTTAGAAAAGAAAATTCATGGTAGGAAGGTAATGTAACTGAAAGGTAAATGATAGAGTTGAAAATTTTTTGTATAGTATCTGATGAATGTTAAATAATAAAAGTTAATCGAGAATTGATGATAAAAATGTTATAAAGTTTGATACCAGTTATTTAAATGTAAATTGTTTAGTGTAAATGTAACAATGTTAATGTGTAGTGTTCAATGTTTTATTATATTTTTATTATATTGATGGTGTAATAGTGTGTGTGGTTAGGAGGTCGCTACAGGGGTAACGATGGTAACAAATGTTAAAAGATAGTAGATTGTGGATGTTAAAAGTATAAGGTTAGCAATGTTTGAACAAATACAGTATGATGTAAATTGCAAAAGAGATAAAATGATTATAAAATTGAGTAATGAAATTTGAATAATGAGCTTGTCTGCCATAGTAGTTGTAGGTTGAATCTTATAGAAATAAACAGGTGATGGTGTTTTGGGGAATATTAAAGAATTGTTTATGTATTATGTTATTTGTAGGAATATATATTTTCTCTTACAAGGAAGAGATTGAATTTGTGTTGGTGGAAAAATCAGTCTATGTTGAATTCTTGTTGTTGTTGTGTTGAAAAAAATTTTAGTTGAACAAACCAACGTCTCAAAACACAAACCAATGCATCTAAGGGGAGAAATATCAGTTGTGGATATGGGAATAGATAAGGCCACTATATTAAAATTTTGTATTCGATGTTTCAGAGTTTTGTGGTGTTGTGACCGCGGTCCTGAGCTGGCCGGAGCGTCAGAACAGGAGCGTTAAGTGCCTCATGGCCTTATGGTGTTGGGATCTCGCCTGAGAAGTCCAGTAAGGTCAGAGGGTGCGATCAGCATCATCAGACCAAGGGTAAGTGATTGTATTTCATTTATATCAATGTTAAGGGGGTTGTGGCGACATATCTGAACTGATCCTTTTAGAAAAGTGTGAAGGAGTCAATGAAAGTTTTTATGTTTCGACATAAAATCTTTCACTGAGGGGGTTTTGTGACAGTATGAAAATCTCGATGTCAGAATTATGGTATGAGTGGTAACAAATTATCGTATTTTATTGTATCACCCACACACACACATACATGGAGAGAACAATTTCCCTTCGTGAAGAGACAACTACGCAGATTCTAATAGATCAAAACGATTCCACGGTCAGGAGTAGACGTGCGGAGACGAGCATACAAAATGGCCATCCAAGTGGAAACAGATTGTAAATAGCCACTCTCATTGGTCCAGAAGACGGGATGTCATTAAAATCAGTGATGACCTAACAAACAATGACATGACAACAGGGCGTGAGCCAATTTTGAACAAAAGACAATGACGTGGATGCGCTAACACATACACAAAATGTGCTTTGCATCCCCCCAGTCAGCATCAGACCATCAAGGCGTCAACACGCTGTGAAAATCGCCGGCAGTTTGTGCCAGCGAAAGTGTTTCTTAATCAAACTAACAATGTGGTAACATATAGTAATAACTCTTTATCAGAAATATCAAAGTAACTAGTAACAATGTAAATTAGAATCAGTGCAGCCAAAGAGACCTTTGGGACGATCGGCCGAACACCTGCTTGACCATGACGGCAATATAAGGACAACGGAGACTTTATACGCAGATACAGGAAAGTCCAACTATTTCTCTATTCCATTCTTTATTATTATTAACGTTGAGCTCAAAATTACAAAAATTCAATGTATGTGTAAATTCAAGTTTGGCGAAATGAGTGAGTGTGAGTGTGTATAGGCCGTACGGTACTTATAAATAATGTTTTTCTTATGAGACGTTGGTTTGTGTTCTGTTAAATATAAGAATCGATCAATTACAAGGTAACATGGGCAGTTGCAGTTAAATATAAATTCATTAAAAATTCCATAACAAGATTAATGCCTGAATAATCGAAAATAACAGAACAGCGGAATATATATAAGTAATACAGCGGAATATGTGTCCGCCATTTTGTCAATTTAGTATAAGGATTCCATTTGTTTTATTAATGTTGATATTGATCGTAATTTCCTATGTTATTAAACGGCAACTATATATGTATTAAGCTGTCTGATTTAACTATTCCGCACAATTATCCCGTCTTTGACAATTGCTTAATCGAACCCTGGGACCCGAACACAAAAATTTTGAATCACGAAGTTGGCACTACAAGATGGCCGCCGAACCAGTGTGAAATACACAATAATTATGGTAATGAAAGGTAAACACCAAAACATACACTCACAACACCAAAATAAATATGTAAGTTGGTTAACACCAAATCATCCATATCTTGCTGGCCACCAAATGCAATACTCAACCTGGAGCTGCACACAGTACATACGAGTACAACACCTGAATCACTACCATCAATCGTTTTTAAAAATTGGAAATTGATCATAATTTAAGACAACTTGAGAAAAATTACACTTCTGGTTTATTTTCTACTCCCATCATGTATATTTCCTACCATTAAATTCAAATGTATTTACTCCAGACTTCTGTTGTACAAGGGATATTTTTTTTCAACCTACGAGATGCCACCCGATGAGACCCACATGCGATATTAGAATGGAGATACGCAGCGCATGCGCATTGGACTATTCCCTACCACACACCAATAGGTACAATCCCTCCCTTCAGTCATTGTTGAGTAACAAGCATGATAACATGTCTAATGTATAATCAAATCGCCCGCCAAGTGTGAAGTGCGTGCCATAATTCGCTTTCTTCTCGCCGAAGGGCGTAATGCAGCCGAAATTCATCGTCGAATAAGTAATGTTTATGGCGAAAATTTTATGAGTGATGGTTGTGTATGAGAATGGTGCAGAAAGTTTAAAGGACGAACTGACATCCATGACGAGGGCAGTCAAGGCAGGAAATCTGAAGCGACGGAAGAAATTGTTGAAAAAGTGAATCAAGTGGTTCGTGCACAGATTCATAATTTCTGAGCTGTCTGTCGAATTTCCTGAAATCTCAAGGTCAGGTCTGTATGACATTGTAAGCATGAAGCTTGGCTACAGAAAAACTTGTGCACGGTGGGTGCCGAAAATGCTCACTGACAACCATAAGACTCAGCGAATGGGCGCAGCCTTAGAATTTTTGCAACACTATCGCAAGAAAGGGCAGGGATTTCTGGACAAGATTGTGCCAGGAGATGAGACATGGGTGCAATATGAAAATGTCGAGACGAAAGAGCAGTCCAAACAGTGGAAGCATAGTGGGTCTCCAGGCAGACCAATAAAGTTCAAGCAAACCTTTTGCAACAAAAAACATATGGCTACAGTGTTTTGGGACCAAACAGGCGTATTATTGACTGAATGTAATGAACGGAGGACGAACGTCGCTTCAGGCTCGTACTGTGACACTCTTCAGCGACTGCGAAGAGCAATACAGAACAAGAGAAGAGGAATGTTGTCATCGGGTATTGTCTTTCTTCACGACAACGCTCGCCCTCACATTGCAGCACAGACTCAGGATCTCCTCTGGAAGTTCAAATGGGAGGTGTTTAAACATCCGCCGAATAGCCCGGATTTAGCGCCGAGCGACTTTCATCTTTTAACCCAAATGAAGCTGTGGTTAGCTGGGCGGAGGTTTATGAGTGACGATGAGCTGAAGGCCAATGTGAACAGTTGGCTAAGTGACCAGGCGGCAGCTTTCTTTGATGAGGGTATAGGAGAACTCGTGGCACGTTATGATAAGTGCCTAAATCGAAATGGCGATTACGTAGAAAAGTAGCCGAGAGATGTACAAATATTTTGTATATATACATTTTTTATAATTATTCTCGTTTTTTATTCCTACCTTAACAGAGGTTGAAAAAAAAATAGCCCTCATATTATCTGCTTAACATAATATGTAAAACATATGAAATGGCACTTCCTACCATGTTAGTCAAACTCCCTCCATATAATTTCTGTTATTCTTTAGCACTCAGCTTTTTATAAATGAGTATCATTACTGATTTATGTTCCAAATCAAATTTTAACCTCTCTTGTACCATTAAATGACGTTTTTCAACTGGACAGTTTATAAACACACACACACATGCACGGTTTATGTCTCTCAGCCAAATTTCAACATCCACCAACATTTTCTGTCTTCACAGTATGTGATTTGTAGGGCCCTGCTGCTCATAACAGTTTATATGCCATTGAATCAGGAAATTTATGCTCTACCATTACTTTTTTTTGTTGTGTTATGTAAGTGGCAATAAAATTGTAATTATTTTATTCGACTCTTCCTGTAATATTTATAAGCATTCTAGTTCACCTTGTTATTTCATCATTTCCAACCATGTCTAGCCTTGTTCAGTTTCAACTTCTCCTCCAGCGCCCCATTTCAACTGAACTTAACATTTCCCTATTTCTTTTATGTATATTCCACACTTGTGATCCATAAACTACTATCACCTCCACTGTAATCTTTTATTTAACACTTGTAATATTCTCTTTGATATTGGTTGGTTTTAATCTTAATAGGATACAAACTCTTTAAAGCTGTTCTTCTTCTTTGTATCAGTCATATTTTAGTTTTGTTTCATGATCAGGTTTATCCAGTATGATCAGATATTTGTTAAACTGTATCAAAGACTTTTCTACAACTCAGGGTATGTCTGCTTATGTCTACCATATTTCTATTACAATTTACACTGCCTTGTTCGTTTGTCATACAGATCCAGTCCTGTAGAAGCAAGTGATTGAAGTAGATTAATAATATACAGGTCTGTAATTACCACAAGGAAATCAAACGATTTATGTTTTTCTTTTTCTTCCCTTTTAGGTAGACTAATTGTAGTTACTTGTCTTCTAATTCTATGTCTGTGTGTTTGTTAAAATCTGTATTTGAATATTCATAAAACTAACTTAACAAAATAATAATTAAAAAATAAATCATGTTTAATATACTATTATGTGTAATGGACAGTTGCAGACTGAGCAGGATTGTCAATTGATAAAATTAATGAAGCTCTTGCAGACAAGTTGAAGAAGAACAAGTCAGATATTCATGTATTTGCCAAACCCTATTTTCATGTAAATAGTATTATAGATAAGATAAAAGAGAATTTACTTAACTTTAACAGAAGAGTCACATTTAGTGAAAAAGTCCTTTTCTGTAGTTATTACAAACCAAATTCTGAACTCAAAACAAGAGCAACAGGAAAAAGTAAGTGGGGTGTTCTGCGGCTAGCACTGTAACACAAAAATATCCTGGAGTCAAATTATTATAAATGTTAATTTCATAGTAACACAACATTTTGACTGTTCATAATGAGTGGTTGCCTTTTGAAGTACCCGAACATGTAACAAAATATCTTGTAAAAATTAAAAAAAATTAATTGCATAAACACAACTTGCTAATAAGGCCATGAGTCTGTAGGTTTTCAGAGTCATTATACCTTCCATAGATGGGAACTCTTACTCCTGGAATCTTTGTGGAAATGGGAGAACCTTTTTACAGTCTGTGTAAATTACTCGTAAGTTTTATTTATGCATGTCATTTATTTTTATTGTACTTTATTTGTTGTGTAATTATATATACATTTTTTTGATAATAGATCAGTTTTTGTGGTGTTGCTGTACATATGCACTGATTCTGACGGTGTTATCAGCCAACAGAGCTACAACTGATCAATGAGCCTGACCTCCTGAAGAAGTCTTTACCATTTTGGACGATCCTCTGCTGCTGTTCTCCACCAGATTCTAAGCACCTTCTGTCATACACTTACCCAGGCATGATTCTTCAATATTTAGTGCCTTTAAATTTAGAAAACTAAATTTACTTATCACCTCGGTATGTACACCGTGACTGTAGATACAAACAATTAATTTTACAGAACTACACATGAAGGTAGAAGTTATATCTGCTAGTGAGCTCCCAAGCTGCAGAACTTGCTCACTGTTTTGAGTGAAATAATTGTCATTAAATAAAACCAGATTAACAAAGTCGAATTTTGTTAAAGCGGTGAGTACAGTTCTATGTATATGTCAGTACAGTGGAATGACTTGCATCTTACCATGGGTGGGTTTTTGCAGTACAAAAAGGAAAAGTAACAATTAAATGTGATAGTGGTATAATACATGACTGTACCTGTGTTTAACACACTAAGGCCTATGGATGAGCATGACAGTCTACATCATTCCACTCTCAAATCCCAAGGATAAGCAACAGACTCATCCATGATTTTAATAGTGTTTATATTCAACTAGATGGCTCTTATACATCCACAGGTTTGTTTGGTATTAACAGTAATACTTTAATTCTGTAATATATCTGTAGAGGGCAGCAACGACTTGAAAACAAACAGTGTTACTTTCGTTGTTCGTAAACACATGCATTTGGAATGAAATCTTTTTTTTCTGTGCTGTGATGTGAGATGAGTATTTTGTTGTGTTCGTTTCATGGTTTATTATAATGAATTCATGTCAGTATCTTTCCAAAGAAGGCATTTATGAACTTTTGAGTAATTCTTAGTCAGATATTGAATGCAGAAATAATGTTATAAAAAAGTGAGTGTTTTGAAAACAGAAAAAATTTGTATGCCTACAATGGATTATTTTAAAAATGTTATTGGACATATATTATGGTATATGAAAGAGGATGACTTGAGCTTTCAGGCAATATATGTACATTACAGATAAGTTGAAATTGTTTTTTAAAATTAGGATTAAATTTATATAAAAATTCTCAGGTCACAACAGTAGGCAGCCCTCCAAGGTGACTAGGGCTCACCTTGTAAAAAAGTAAACCTACATTTGTTTTTTCATGATTCAATGGCCACAATTATCAGGTGGCTAAGACAAATAATTTTATATGACTGATTCAGACATGAATAAGCATGCACTGCCTGAACAAAGTGATGGGAATCTTGAGTAAACTAAAGAAAACATGGACAACAAAATCCAAGAATAAAGAAAGCAATCAGACGTCTTATAGCAGTGGCAGTAGTAAAAACTCTTTACTAAACTTTTTTAAACAGAAAAGTTGTGAATTTAACAGAATAATGATATTGCAGGACATTTGAGGAGAAACATGATGAACAATAACAAAAATAAAAAATTAATTAGCCGTTACTGTATTTCACTGAGCAAATTTTTGTTATACAATTTGTAAAATGTGTTTATTATATCAAGTCAACTATTATAATATGTTGTATTATTAAATCCGTTGAGATTTGCCGGATCAAAACATAGTACTTGTATTTCAAATAAAGACCAAACACACTGTATTGGAGATAGGCAGCAGTACTATATAGATCACTGCTTTCTCCTCAGAAATTTTGTTGGATATACTGTCGTGCATAAAAAAAACATGTCATCCATATAATGATCGGTAGAAACATTCTGCACTTGCACACAGACTCATTTAATGACAACCACCACATCATTAGTTTGAAATTGGCTCCAAGTCTGTTGTTTCTGGTGCTAGTTGTGGGAATAATATTGTTTTGTAGTGTTCACATAGTGTGTTTGGTTGGAAATAAATACTCTTTGTACATTTCAAATTATTCTGTTTGTGTCAAGTTTGGGACAGTCATTGAAAGACATCAGAGAAAGAGTATTTTTTGTTCTGTGTATTTGCTTATGTGCTTTGTATATAATATATAATTGAACCTCATATACATTATATTAAAATCTTGAATGGGTTAATATATCCAAAATATTTGTGTTTTTATGTGAGTGTTGGATCTATTAATGTGTGCAACATGTACTGATGTTAGAGTATAAGAAATTAACTCTTAAAATAACTACATATTGTAATGCAACAAACCAAGGGGACCCACAAAATAGGAACCTTTAGTACATAAAAGCCAAAATAAATATAATTACATTACAATCTAAAACCCCTGAAGTACAATACAGAAACCAAACTAAAAAACCATTGTACAATAGTTTTAAGTAAATATTGTTAATAATATTAAGTTGTAAAAGTGATGTGATGACGGAAGGGTAATTGTCAATAGTCAGACAAGAACAACTAGATGGTCTAGTTAAATTCTTCTCATGACAACAAACATAGTGTAAAAATCAGTGAAAGTGACATGTGAAGATGCACTACAAAGTGTAGTATATTCAAACGAATGTAATTAATAATAAGCAATTACATTAAAATGGAATAATAGTGAGATTAATTATAAAAGTGAAATGGTGAGTAAACAAACCAAAATATAATCAATCATAATCAGGTGAACAATACCAGTGTAAGTGTGAACATGCATAAACATGGACAAAACACATGATAACACAAATGTATTCAAAACCTACTATCACAAATTAAGTGGTAATGAAACTATAATAGAGAACAACTTTAACATTGATAATTAATTTTTCCCCACACCCCTGAACACATTAGAATATTACTATGAAAGTGGAGAACAATTGTCATTTCATGGTAATCACAAAAGTGAATAAAAATATTCATAAAGGAATGATAAATGAACCTAGTTAGAAATAACTAAACATTAGAAAGGTAGAAGGAGTTGAAAGGAGTTTGTTTTGTTATTATGTTAATTAATTATATAGAGTTACCAATGTTGTGGGTTAACTAATGCAAAGTTAGTTTAAAAGTTGAATTTTATGTTAGGTATTAAGTAGCATATAAGTCATGGAAACATGATTCCAAAGTTAAAATGTTTATAATTTGTCTTAGGGTAATAAGAGGATAAGAAAAGATATAATTCAAATGTAATAAAACATTAAGCATTAGTAGTATGTAACAAGGGTCCTAACAAAAAAAGAGATTAACGAACTAAAATGTAACATAGTAATTAATGTGAAACCATGACATGGGCCACTGCTAAATTCAACCAACTATTGTCAAAATTAATAATAGAAAAACCAAATAATGTTAATTAGTATCAAACAACAGATTTAAGAAATAAGCTATCTTTCAGGACTGTAAACATATTTTTGGAATATCAGAAGGTGCTAAACAGTGTTTCAGAAAATGTTAAACTGAACAAAAAGCATGACCTAGGCAGAAAGGTTGAATATTAAAAATAGTAGTAAAGTCAATTGACAAAAGACAAATCAATGTTAATTAACAAAAACAAGTCATGATTATTAAGTGGATGTTCATTTTTAGTAATGATACAATGTAATAAGAAACTGACAGAAGTTTGACATAATTTTGTGAAAATCAGATACCTAAAGGGTCTATAAACACAGATTTTGTAAATGTAATAGCTTACCTATTAGGTAACATAAATATAGCAAAAGGGATATCAAATTGTTTGTAATTAAGTAAGGAATACAACTATGTAAATTAAATTAAGCGAAATTAGTTAATAATTAGGGCATAACTTGTACTGGAAGGTAAAAAATCAGTTATTTGAAATAATGCAAATTCCCATAACCCCAAAATCAGCAGAATCAACCAATCAGAAATTAGAAAAATTGGTAAAAAATTCGTTGAAGGGAGAAGAGGAACGAATGACTCAATTGTTACATCTGAAAGTGAAAACATTAACTCCGTATAACCGAGAGAAAAAGTATGTTTGGAATCAATTCTTAGTTGACTAAAAAGTAAACCAAATATTTTTTAACAAGAAAATTTTTAAAACTAAGAGGAAATAAATACAAGTTAATGGAAAATAGCATATCAAGAACAGAAAATAAAATACACATAAGAGGGACGCCATACCCATACACTAATAAACGCAAGTATAGCGAAAAATCTCTGTTTGAAGTTGGTGAGTTCTAACCAAATTACACACATAATTTACGAATTCACAAACACCAAGGAAACTGCATGAACACTTGAACACAACAACACGGTGAAGGAAAACACAGAATCTGACATAATTTCAGTGAACACTATAAATAAACTTAAATATTTTAAAAGGAAAACTGGGACGATTAATTTCATATATTTGAGGTGGCGAATAAGCGGCCATTTTTGTTTGTTGTCACTTTACTGAAATTCATCTTTTGAACAGACTATAGGGGAAGTGATGTCGTCGCCTCGTCACACTCGCCTTGGTTGCCAAATGAACCGGCGTGCGATTCAAAGTTGTGCTCTAGCACTACAATACAGCAAACTGTAACCCACGTGGTCAAGATATTCACAGAGTAAGTAAGTGCGGCAGCTCCGCCTTGGCAACATCATTGCCATAACTCGTGCTGACAGGCGTGCCCCCTGCCCCTCTCCTACCATCTGACAACACCGTAGGCGCTGCTCCTTTCACCCGCACCTTCCCCTGGCCTACTCTCTCACTTCCACTTTAGTCTGCTCAAAAGGTGGCCTGGAGCGACGCCTATTTGGTGAAGCCTTCGGCCTTCAAATAAAATAATTACAGTTTATATTCAAAGAGTTTGACATTATTTGTAATAGTAAGGTTTTTAATATTTGTGAGGTATTGTACTTCTTAAACATTTCTGACTTTTTAATAGCAGTATAAAAGGACCCTTGAAAAATTAATATAAATTATCAAACCAAACTCTGTAACTGACGAACTGAAAAAAAGAATTGAATGCAGCAACTGAATCAGTCGACCTGTGGATCGTAATACGATTTTTAAAGAATAATAAAAAATAATTAACTGAATTAAACCAGAGCTTTATTTATAAAAAAATTACTTAGTTAAGGAATTTCAGGTGGAGAAAGGGGAGTTAATTGCTGAATATCGTCGGAAGGAACCAAAGAGGTGATAGCCTATATGAGCCGAGTCGACAACCACTTCGAACTGGATCTTCACAAAACATTATTTTGAATTAATTTGTACCAAACCGACGAAGGCTGAATAAGAACAAATAATGATAAATACTAAGTAATTAATAATAATTAACCACAAATATAAAGAATTAAATAACGAATTAATACAATTTAATAAAACTGAATATTAAAAATAAAATAAAAAGAATTTAATTGAGAAAAAAAATTTTTTTTTATTAAATAAAATTAAAATAATAAATAGTAACATAAACGGTAAAAGAACAATTGTATTTTGTAAATTATATTACAATATATAGAGTTTATGGGGTCTAATCTAAGAAAAAGGAAAACTATACCCGAATATATGTCTAAACCTAGAAAATTTGTGGTACCGATACGCCAAGTGACTTTTAAAGATCCTTTAACAGCTATTTTATTTATGAGAGTACGAACTGGAATAGGAACCATTACTGCCTACTACCAACAGCAAACCCCACTGAGTGTTCCACCTAGTCTTCCTACATCTCAAGTTCCACCTGTTGTGAGAGTACCTACTGTTCGTTTTGTTCCTTTAGAAGAAACAGCACCTATGCCTGAACCTCCTATGTTTGATGTACCCAAGAAGTCCTTATGAGGAGTCATCCTACCTATTACCTACCAATTACAGACCCAGATGTTCTGTTAGAGGGATGCGAAACCTTACGGTGTACTCTTATGGAAAGGATAACTGAGAAATACATAAATGGTCACTCAAATTATACAGATGATGCAAGAGTAATAAAGAGTGAAAATAATTAAGTTAGAGATAGATTTTACAATATAAATATACATAAGTATTTTGTGTGGATATATTTTGTGTGTAATATTTGGTATACTAGTTTTTATTAGTTAAGACATTTTTATTATTTGGTATAAGGAATATTGTTATGACAGTCTACTGATCATCGTATGGTACAGTGGAAAACAAAATACAAGACACCAATTAAGTCACTAATCACCAGCTTTAATTATCACAATTAAACAGTTTATAATTAACTCGTACAATACTTACAGTTAGATTTGTCCACATGCAATAACAATGTCTATTAACAGAGTTTCACACAATTATTAACACAATACTACTTCACTTTGACAAACACTCAATCCGCACTAGTGAAAATCGCTCACGTAACTGAACTGACAACCTGGCTGCTATGGCATTATATACGCCGCGCTAAGGTCCAGTACAACTTTCCCTCCTTACTGCACGCTGGCGGCTTAATGCATATCTCAAGTGTTCCTGGAACTCATTAGAACCACCTAGTTGAATGATGCAACACCTACCATACTGGACAGGGGGAGTGGAGCATGTTCTCAGCTGTTCTACGCAGTTCGATACCATACTCATGACACTGCACCCTCCTTAAGCCTGTTTGTCACGAACTAGTAAACCGTCTCTGAAGTAACACTTGGCCAGGCGATCTAGGTGGATGACCTTGTGGAGGATAATTCTCCAGTTCTTCGAATTCAGTCTTGTGTGATCCGAACATAAAGTTCCCAGGAATACGAGTCTTCCACTCAACCACTAATTTTGCTGGATCACTGCCGTTGCGTCATGTACTGATGACCTAAACACCACTAGATGGCCTAAGTCTGTTTGGTACTCATCAACAACCTCTTGCGTAACTTCTTCTTCAGCAACTTTTACCTCGGACACTTCTATTAACTCAGGAACAAACAAGGGGTTTTCCTTGACACCCATAGTTGGCTTTCCAATCACTTCTTTTGCTGTTTGCACATATTTGTACTTCCTCTGCTAGTTCTTCCTCCATTTCCACCTGCAATAGGAAAGGTTCACTCTTGACCACACTTGTTGACTTCTTTTTAGCCAATGCCAATTGCTCAATCGAATGGTAGGCAGACCCTGTCATTTTAGCCATGCGAAGCTTTATCTTCTCTTGGGCAACCTTCAGGACATTCTCTCTTAAGTCCACAACGAATCCTTAGGCATTCATAATGTCTGTGCCAAGAATCACTTCATCAACAATGTCTGCAACAAGCACTTGGTGACTAAATTTGAGAAGACACAGGCGTACACATGCGTCTATCTGTCCTACCACATTGACGGAGCTTCTAGTCACAGTCTGTATTGTACAAGAGCAAATTTGAGTCTGTCGGTTGCTGATTAAGTCAAGGCACACAATAGACACTGTAGCGCCCATGTCAACTGTAAATGATGTTTGTTCACCTTCCGCAAATCCATTAACAATCAGGTTTCCACTAGTCTTATGTAGTGTGGAAACTGTGTGCTGTTCTGGAGCTTTACTTCTCCAATTAGTGCGATCACTCCCTTCTCTCGGTATTTTCTTCTCCCAACAGTCTACCTGTAGATGACCATGTTCCCCACAGTTGTAACACTTCGGTCTTCTGTCTTTATCCTTTGGTTCGAAAGATTGTAGTGGAACTGCTGACTTTTTAAACTGTTGTTCTTGAATTGTCTCTTTATTCTGTCCATTATAATGATACTGTGATATTAGATCCATTTGGCTACAATTTGATGTCAATTTGATGTAGGTCGCCGACTTGGCAGCTCCAAAACAGATCGTCTGATTCATTATCATGCCGTGCCAGTCTTAACTCTTGTTGTAATTGACTATCTCTGATACTGTCAATAAACACAATGAGAGAAATCCATTTCCGGAAGACCTCCGATTCTTCGGGATATGCCAATCTCGTCACTCGGTTGACATTCACTTCAAACTCTTGAAGGCTCTCCCCTGAACGCTGTTGCCTCGCTTTAACTTGAACACAGTACACTTTGCACAAATGCTGGCCACTGTACCGTAATTCGGCATAGCTGTTCTGACTGTCACATGGCACTTTCTGTATTAGTTTTGCGGCAGGCCCTTTTAAAGCAAGAATTAGTGAAAGTCGTTTCTCTTCTTCTGTCCATTTATTTAAGCGAGCTGCAGCTTAAAATTGGCGAATATAAGTTGCCCAGTGCGTGCTTCCATCAAAGGTTGGGGCCTTGACATGAACTGGCCCAACCGCAGGCAAGGTGACTTTCTCTATTGTCTTTTCTGTCTTTATCATTGGTACAGGCTGTTCAAAAGATTGTTGTGGTTGTATCTTCATGAACTGCTCTCTTATATTTGCCATTGAGATTATACTGCAGATATTTTATTTGACATGGGTTTTTCTGTGACAGATATTTTTGTAGACATAAATTCTTCAACACTTGAAACAGATTTTTCTACTTCAGCTATTTTTAATGTCATTGATTCTTGTACTTCTGATATTTTATTAACTTGTTTATTAAGCTCACCTCATAGGAGACACAATTCTGCTATACTATGTTCTTGCATGTGTTTCTGCCCCTGTATTAATGCTTTGATGTCTTCTGTCTACGTTTCTTATGTTGTCGTTTTTCTGCTTCTTCTCTTTCTTCTTTTTGTCGTCTTTCTGCTTCTTCCTGTGTCTCACACAGCAGTGTTTGGAAAGCTTCCATCATCTGACTGGCATCCATGTTTACAGATTAATTATGAATTTACACTAGCCTTTTCCACTGTTAACGATTCTGTCGCACTTCTGACCCACTGTTACGATGGTCTACTGATCGTCGTACGGTACAGTGCAAAACAAAATAAAAGGCACGAATTAAGTCACTAATCACCAGCTTTAATTATCACAATTAAACAGCTTATAATTAACTTGTACAATATTTCCAGTTAGATTTGTCCACACACAATAACAATGTCTATTGATAGAGTTTCACACAATTATTAACACAATACTACTTCACTTCGACAAACACACTCAATCCACACTAGCGAAAATCACTCCGTAACTGAACTGACAACCCGGCGGCTTGAATGATGCAACACCTACTACACTGGACAGGGGGAGTGAAGCAAGTTCTCAGCTGTTCTACATGGTTCAATACCATACTCGTAACAATACAGTGTATTAGAAATGTTATCGTGTCCCTAATTATCAGTAAGCATTATCACTTATCACAACCATGACAGAGACCACAAAGTAGATAATGACTGTTCAGTTTTTAGATAGACCTTGGTGTTGATACAGTATTTTATTTTAATTTTGCGATGGATCCTGCAAAGAAGTTGTCCATGTCCACAACCCCAACAACTATGCTTAGAGCTATAACAGTATCAAATTTGGTAGATAATTGGTCTGGAGATGGTCCTGTATCAGTGATGGAATTCTTTAATAAAATAGAGCTTGCTGCTAAGTCGGGAAATTGGTAGGACACTGATAAAATTATAGTCAAGCTTACAGGATCAGCTGCATTATTCTTAACGAGTAATGAGGAAGCTATCCATAGTGAGACCACTTATCAACAGTTTCGAGAAATTTTTGTTGAACGATTTAAAATTAAACACCTTGACCAATTTCACTACAGCACTTTACAGAATGCAAGTCAATACAAGCACATGACACCTGAACAATTTTCCGACAGGTGCAGACATTTTTGTGCTAGAACAATTAGGCAGATTTCTGAGCCCACTCAACAGGCTCTAATAAACAAAAAAGCTGAGAGATGTATGCTAGCTGCATAGATTTATGGTCTTTATGATGTTGTAGGTAAACAAGTAGGTACAGAATGCATTCAACCCTCACTGAGGCTATACAGATAGCCACAATAGTGTCCGATGTTGAAGCAACAGAAGGATAAAAGGTACAACATAAATATGGTGACCATTTTGCTATATGTTTCAATTTAAGGAACCTGGTCACATTGTGAAAAATAATAAAGTTCCTCAAAACATTCACGCTGATTCAATTTTTGACTGTGCATAGTGACTCAACTTCTAAGAACAGGAATGTGCTATTTCTAAGAACAGGCTGAATTACATGTTACTGAGTTATAAACAACTGCAAAAGTGTGTGAAAACTCCATATGGAATGTGTCCCCTCCGTGTATCAATCATACCAGCATCTGAGAGTAGCAGCTTATAATGGTACAAAGGCCCTGCTATGTTTATTTTAAATACTCGCGCCACGTGAAAGGGCGATTTAGCCAGAATATGTGATGGGCGAGTATGTGCTCCTAGATAAAATAAAAAGAATATTAAAATTATGTGACCTGTTTGTAATTAATTTTAGAGTTTTTAATTAATTATTGATTGTATTATATTTAGATTTCAAAACTTGTGTCACTTTGTATTTTTTTATTGCAGTTATTTTAATTTCTTTATAGTTCACAATTTAACGTCCTCTAAAATAAAAAGATTATTAAAATTATGTGACATGTTTGTATTTCCTCATTTTTCTTTGTTATATCCACAACTCCCCCACACTAGATACTAGTTCACTTGGTCTACTTATGTGTTTATCGAATTCCTGTTCTCTTGTGCGCACCACGTAGCCAGTATTTAACACTTAGCACATACTGTTACAACCGAGTCATTGTACTTTTAACGTGCAACTGCCCAACAGTAAAACTTTTAAAACTTAATCGTTTGTAATTATCTTTTTTAATGACATTTTAGTTACATTTCACCCGAGGCACTGATGACGTTTTCACTCCACTACATTTTTTACCAAGGCACGGCCTTCTTGAGTCATTGCCCCTGCTGCTGCTGTCCGTACTGTTTGATGATAAGATTGTTACTGTTTGTAATAATTTTAATTCCATTTTTGCGCCACAGTCCTAACTTCGTGAATGAGACACGGTCTGCTCTCTCTGATGTTGAACTACAGACTGTCTGACGCTATGCATACGCGTCCCACCGCAGCTCTTGCGCTATACCGATGCACTTTCCACGCCAAAGTCACGTATAAAAAATGCCACACCACCTAACGTTTCTCACACACAAAAATCTGTTTGTGGAATGAGCTTATGAAATGTACCATTACAACCAATTTTAATAAAGTCAAACTATTGTTCAAAATTAGTTAACAGAGGAGAAGATATTAGTGCAAAATTAAATAAGAGTACTGTATTATTCAATGATCCACTATAAATGAGTGCATGACCTTGGGCCCAAGAACAAAGAAAATGTGGACATACAGTTGGACTTTCTATTCTTACTTTTTTGTATCTAAACTGTAAAGTAACTTTTAGTAATCTCTAATGTGTTTTGCAAACGACAGTTGTTTAAAGTAAACTAAGTATACAGTGGGCTTTTATTCTCATTCTTTGAAATATAACATTTTTCTACAACTGATTTACAAATCAATATAAATATTGATTTATAAAAGGTGTTTTACATACAATTTCCATTATTATGATTAGACATTTCTGTCTGTTTTCTATGTGTAGTCATCTGTCTGTTGTAAAATGTTAATGTTAGATAAATGATTTTTTTTAATTTCATTGTATATGTAAACAAATTTAGGTTACGACTTCTTGTTATGTTATGCTATGTAATGTACTGGTTTTAAAGCATTTATTAATGGTAATTCAGCTAAATTTCTCTTGTTTTCTGATGTGTCATTAAATACTATTCAAGAATTCTAAGTGTACTCATTTGTCACCTGACCTCGACCTAACCTGTACTCGGGGGCTCGCTTAAACAGACTTGGGTTTCCCCTTCTTGTAAATAGTCAGTTAGCTTGTCTGTTATAAGTTGGGATAGTGATATGGCTCTCATATGCCATCTGTCAAGTATGAGTAGTGACCCGGGGTCACAAGCTGCACCTTCGCTATGTTCACTGGTGACGATTCTGCTAGTCATCAACTGTCCAGAAAAGAATTATACTCAACCGACATTGTATGATGGAACTAATGGTGATTTTTTTGTTTTCTACAGTATGCCTAAATATATTCAAGTGACATTCCAATGCTTCATTTCATAAAATGATCTATATGATATGAGTCCACAAACACAAGTATTATCTGGTACTGGAATCTTGAAAATACAAGAAATTGCTATGTATATTCTAAGTATTTCACATTACTACCACAGTCATACAGAACAACAATCACTAATATTCAGAGAAATAATGTGATTATACCATACATTCAAAATACACTGATTAAGTGTAAATATAAGATATAAGTATTACATAAGACAAAAAAGAAACTTAGAGACACAACAGAAAAAAAACTATCACACACACACACATGTTGTACAAGGGTTGCATAGAGTAAGTAATCAGTTATATTGTATATTAGAATGCTTCAGATTTAGTAATGATTTTTTTTTCAAATTACAGTAATAATTTAATATTGTTTCTGATAACAAAGTAAAATTAATTAACTGTCTGTTGACTTTTTTTTTACAATTTAAAATAGTTTTCTCTTATATTCTAATTACATAAAGATTTAATTTATACGAGTTCTTTTCCTTTAAGTTTATAATTATTTTTTAATAAGTTTATAACAAATAATTTCACTTTACAATGGATGATGCAATGTCTATGCTCTGGTCCTGGTAAGCGGCAACAGATGTTCCTTCTGAATAGATGTTCAGGATATCGTTGCTATCTCCTCCTGTTGTCTGTCATTCAGGGTCATTCTCAGTTAGGTACGTCTACAATTTGTAGTGAATTAAATTTTAATTGTGATTTATTGTGTATTAAATATACACAATACTCCAGTAAACTTAAAGTGACCTACTTAGATGTCTATGCGGACAATCTTGTACTATGCCGAATTAGCACTCAATATTCAATCAACTCGCGAACTTTCTGACTTGTGCTCGTGCTATATTGTAGGCCAATAGTCTAAACAGGCAGCAACGACCACTCATTACTGAGTTCAGAGAGATATTAAATTATAAAATAATTTATTATCTATGAAATACTAAACCCTACGAAGAACAAAATCAAATGAGATTTTATCAAAATCTTAAGCATTCAATGGGTGAACAATTCCCTTTCTCTGCAGCTTCAGTAAAGATAACGTTCTTCCTGCAAAAGATTGTCTACAGGCAATGTTAAGCTTGCAAATAAAACCAGTCTAATTTTATTACTTTTCTGTAGGGTCATAAAACTTTCTTTATAAAAAAACATATTTACTTCTTTAATTTATTAACAAATATTACCACTCAATAGATCTATCATTTATGCGTATTCTGGTGTGTCTCATGTAAGAAATTTTATTTTCACAAAAGTTATTTAATTGAATGTTTTTTTGTTTTTTTTTTAATAATTATCCCATAACATATATTAAATACCCATACATGTGCACTCGCTGTATGTCTACACATATTTTTGTACTACTTCACAACACTAATTATTATTTTTACTGTCAAAAATTAACTTAAACTAACAAATTTAACATGTATCTTATTGTGTATTATACAATGTCTGATCCTGCAATCTTTACTTAGAA
Organism: Magicicada septendecula; assembly: GCA_034769895.1. NCBI lineage: Eukaryota > Metazoa > Arthropoda > Insecta > Hemiptera > Cicadidae > Magicicada > Magicicada septendecula. Next base: position 111,363,592 of record CM068372.1, read on the forward strand.
AAATTTTCATTGCAACATGATATCATACGCTTAGAGTTAAATTACTTCTTAATATGCAAATTCCACCTTTTGTAATATATTATAACGAGAAAATGTGTACGGTGTATTTTTAAAATAATAATAACACTTCTTACATCATATCGACTTTGTAAAAACCATTCAAAAATTTATTAACTAAAAATTTCAAAAATTATGAAGTAAAGTTTCATCATTATTGTTTGCATAATATTCTTCTTTTGTGTGTGCTCATTATACACAAAATTATTGTCACTATACAAATAACATTACACATATATTTATAAATATAATATACAAAATATAAATTGACATGTATAAATAGAAATTTTTATAATAAACAATGTGTTCTCAACTTGCTCAGATCGAATTTCTTTTTAAATTCCACATTTTTTTATATAATTACTACTTTGCTTTGTGTGCCTTCATATGAATATCGTATTCATGAAATATCAATCAATTTTAGAATTACTTAAACATTTATACTACGTTATAATTTCAAAATAATTTTGTAAATGTTAAATATCATTATAAATTACTACAACTTAACCAAATAAATTTTACAATTATTATTTATACTATTAAAGTTTATCATTGTCTCTTTATTCTTTTATTTTAATGTCTTTTATGACTCGTTGGTTGACGAGTCAAAAATGGTTTAGTGTCACCTTATTGTTATGAGGTGATACTCAGTGATTCCTTGTCATGATCCTGAATCCTGTGTAGATCCTTCGTTGTCATCTGATCCTCCTGGAGTCCGTCGTCCGGTCCTCCTGGTCCACTCAGCATTCAGATGACTCGTACGGTGCTGCTGGGATATCGACCTTGGATGCTCCACCATCGGGCATAGCCTTCAGCTGCAGAGGTGTTCCAGTGAATGAAAGGTCGAGGCTGGTGCGCCTTGCTTATTTATAGTGTCGGGCACAAAAATCATGTTTAAACCATTCTGTGCATGATTTATATTGTTAAAGTTTGTCGAGCATCCCTTTCCAGATTCGTTTATTTTTCGTACTTAGTTTACTTTTATTCGCAACATGCGAAGTCTTTTGTTTATTACTCGATGTTCGTACGATCGGTAATTATTTTATGTATAATTGTATGTTAACAGTTTTTCTATACTTTAATTGTTCTTGGTTCTATTCACTTTTATTTACACTGCATTTATAGGTATTATTTGTTTTGCACTAGATTTTGCACATGTGCGCGTCTTTATATTATTAATAACGTGGCATAATTTGTTTTGTCATACCTTATGCGCTTACTAAAATTTAAATAAATTACTTATTTAATTCACATTTATTCAGGGGTGACGCTATGCCAGATTCAACTGGCATACACTCACACACATAAAATACACTGTACACAAACTTATGTTGAGTGTGGCGTGATCTGCATGTACCGTCCTGCACATTTATTAGTTGTTTCGTAGCGTATAGGTAGTAGTTGTACCTTTTAGATCATCTTATCATAGATTTCCTCGTGTTCTTCTGTAACAACGGCTCAATATATCTGCAACGCTATTATCTTTTCCTTTGCAGTAGTACATAATGGTGAATGAGTACTCTCCAATGGCTAAAATCCATCTCAGTAATCGAGAATTGGTTACTTTACATTTTATTAGGAATGACAACGCTTGATGGTCAGTATGTATTTCAAAATGAGTACCATAAATGTAGTAGCAAAATTGTTTGAGTGTATAGACAATTGCAAGTATTTCCTTCTCTGATGTTGAGTAGTGCCGCTCTGCTCCTTTGAAAACTCTGCTCGCATAGGCGATGACCCTTAGCTTTCATTCAGAGTTCTTCTGGTAGAGTACACTTCCCACGGCGTAATCACTAGCATCAGAATAAATTACAAATTTTCCTTCCCGTTGAGGTTGGTGTAGCATTATGTTTTCTATAAATGTTTTCACTTTATCGAAGGCTTCTACTCCTATCTCCCTTTCCTTCCTTTCTACGTCAACTCTAACAATGGTTGAGTCCTTTCTGCATATAACGGCATAAATCTCCTGTAATATCCAGTTAGACCTAAGAATGCACCAAGCCTTTTAGATTTCTGGGTACGGGAAAGTTGGTTATACTGGTTATCTTGCTGGGATCTGGTTGTATACCGAAGGATGAGATGATGTGTCCTAGGAATTGGATGGAAGTTTTAATGAATTCACATTTGTTCAGGTTTAGGGACATGTTGGCTTCTCAATCCAAATGGAACTATTTTATGGTGGTAGCACTTGTTCTTATACAGAAACGCAGTAAACTTTCTTCCTCCTCACGGATTGGAATCTGCCAGAAACCTGAACATAGATCTAACTTAGTCAAGTAGCGTGCTCCTTCACACTTCATAAACAGCTCGTCCGCAGTTGGAGCAGTCATACTCTTTCATTATACTACTGTTTTGCTCCCTCATGTCCAGGCATAGACGAACATCCCTGTTTTTCTTCTTTACTACAAGAGGATTTAAGAAGTTGCTGCTGGACCGTTCAATCGCGTTACTATCCAGCATGCGCTGTATCTCCATTTCTACTTCTTCCTCGTAGCACACTGGAATAGGGTATGTCCTACTGACAAATTTTGTTAATGTATCACAGTTAATGTATTAACTTGTGTCTTGACAAATGGCTTGACTGAGTAAATGTTTTTGTACAAACATTTGACTGGTACTTTTAACTGCTGGAATGTATCAACTTGTGTTTTGACAAATGGCCTGACTGAGTAAATAATTTTGAACAAACGTTGCACTGGTACTTCTTGATGCCAGAATGTATTAACTTGTGTCTCGACAAATGGCCTGACCGAATAAATGATTTTGAACACACTTCGCACTGGTATTTCTTAATACCAGAATGTATTAACTTGTGGTCTGATAAATGGCCTGACTCAGTAAATGATTTTGAACAAATGTCGCACTGATACTTCTTAATGCCACAATGTATTAACTTGTGTCTTGACAAATGGTCTGACCGAGTAAATGATTTTGAACACACGTCGCACTGGTACTTCTTAATACCAGAATGTATTAACTTGTGGTCTGACAAATGACCTGACTCAGTAAATACTTTTGAACATACTTCACACTGGTACTTCTTAATACCAGAATGTATTAACTTGTGGTCTAACAAATGACCTGACCGAGTAAATGATTTTGAACAAACGTCGCACTGGTACTTCTTGATGCCAGAATGTATTACCTTGTGACTTGACAAATGGCCTGACCGAGTAAATGATTTTGAACACACTTCGCACTGGTACTTCTTAATACCAGAATGTATTAACTTGTGTTCTGACAAATGGCCTGACTGAGTAAATGATTTTGAACAAACGTCGCACTGGTACTTCTTAATGCCAGAATGTATTAACTTGTGCCTTGACAAATGGCCTGACAGAGTAAATGATTTTGAACAAACGTCGCACTGGTACTTCTGAATGCCAGAATGTATTAACTTGTGTCTTGACAAATGGTCTGACCGAGTAAATGATTTTGAACACACGTCGCACTGGTACTTCTTAATACCAGAATGTATTAACTTGTGGTCTGACAAATGGCCTGACCCAGTAAATGATTTTGAACACACGTCGCACTGGTACTTCTTAATACCAGAATGTATTAACTTGTGGTCTGACAAACGGTCTGACCGAGTAAATGATTTTGAACAAACGTCGCATTGGTACTTCTTAATGCCAGAATGTAGTAACTTGTGTCTTGACAAATGGCCTGACAGAGTAAATGATTTTGAACAAACGTCGCACTGGTACTTCTGAATGCCAGAATGTATCAACTTGTGTGTTGACAAATGGCCTGACCGAGAAAATGATTCTGAACACACGTTACACTGGTACTTAATGCCAGAATGTATTAACTTGTGTCTTGACAAATTACCTGACTCCGTAAATGATTTTGAACACACTTCGCACTGGTACTTCTTAATACCAGAATGTATTAACTTCTGGTCTGACAAATGGCCTGACTCAGTAAATGTGTTTAACTTGTGTTTCTTTTTGCAAACAGATTGATTCTGACTTGATTTTCTGCTGCATTCTTCAGAATCCAGAGTACGATCCACTACTGCACAGATATTATTCAGTGGTGTAAATACGTAACCCTGGAACAAATGAATATGAAACTGTAATAATAAATAACTAGAATACTGCAGCACTAGAGACGACTAGTGCCAGAAACCATGGACTATCCGTGAAGTACCTAGCTTTTAGCTTGCAAAAATTAACCTTACCCTATATACGATCACAGTATTGCATTACTATTCATATGAAGAATAGGTTTTTATAAAAACAAATTTGTATACAATATACTGGTATCTGTTGTGTTTTATATATATATATATTTCAATAGGTGAGGTTTGCATATAAAATAATAATTTAACTCATGACATATGATAGCATGTTACAATGAGAATTGGTTGAAGTAAAGGTTGCATGTTGCAATAATGTAAAATAGACAGTAAGAATCATCTCAGAATTGTTAGATTAAGTTGATTTTTTACTGTATAAAAAATAACAAGTGTTGTGAAGTAGTGTAAACATATTGTTACGATGGGCTCACTGATTGTCGTATGGTACAGTGGAAAACAAAATACAGCTTTAATTATCACAATTAACAGTTCGTAATCAACACGTTATTCAACAAGTTTATATTCGTACAATAATTCAAGTTAATCTGTCCACACAAATAATAATGTCAACTATAAAGAATTCCGTACTATAATCACTTTCACTAATACACCACTTGAAACGCACTGTGTAAATTGCCTGACAATAACTCTACCCTCACTTGAATGAATCACCACTTAAACTGAAACTAAGCATTGCTGAATGCTTGTACTTATACCCCGCTGAGATTCCTGAATAATCCATAATACGCGTCAGCACTACTAGAAAATACTGGAGAGTAATTGCTTGCAGCCTTGAACACAGTGCATGCGTTCCGTTAAGTCTGGAACAGTCTCGTTAACGCATGTTAAGAATCACATACACACAACATTACAGCTGGTTCTGCTGGGATAGCCGAGAAACATGTAAAACATTCTGTAATGGCATAACAATAAAAACGAATTAAAAATTAAATCACTTTAATGTAAATCAAATGTCCGACAGAAGACTTATACCAGAATGTCCATAAAATAAAGACCTATCTGGTAGTAATATACGTTAATAATACAAAGAATAAAATATATGATTTTTTCATTAAAATGGTTTTATGCCCCAACAGAAAAGCAATAAAACGATACTGGTGTTATTTGCACATTTTACATTGTTAATAGAAAATTTCTTACAAGTAGAATGTTATCTAGACTGTAGCCATAAGGGAACATTTTGACTAATGAAACTGGCTAACATATTTTTTGGATCTCACAGTTGCCAAACACATAGATAAATTAAATTTCAAAATTTACAGGAAACCAACCACCACCCATGCGGATATACACGCGAAATCCCATAATCCATTTTCACAGAAGATGGCGGTATTTAATTGTTTCATACATAGACTATTATCAATACCTATGAACAAGGATGATTTCCTTGATGAGTTGAACACTATAAAATATATAGCTTTGGCTAATGGTTACAACAGCTCATTATTTGATAAGCTTCTCAAAAAACATAAAAACTAGATGTGACAATTTTCAAGACAAATAACAATATAATGAATATACTCTGCCATAATAATAGTATCACTCCACTAGAAAAGAAAGCAGGTGTATATAAATTGTCGTGTGATGATTGCAATTGTTTTTATATTGGCCAAACGGGGAGTTGTGTCCTAAAGAGATTTAATGAACACACACCAAAACATAATTTTAAAAAATTGGATTGCACTGAATAACATAAAATCCAACTATGCATGACATTTAATTTCAAGCAATAATACATACATAGACTTCACATCAAATTTAAAACACACATTTTCAATAAAGGCCAGTACATGAACGCTTTAGAGGAGTTCGAAATTTACAAAGCATACAACAACACACGCAGTCAGGATTTCATATTGAATACTAACTGAACTTTAAATTGAACCCACTGTATGATACAACCTTGAACTTGCAAAAACATTTGTAGACAACTTCAGTATCTGGGTACTGAAGTATATGGAAGTAGCAACCAGTATACTGTACTGTAATGTATTAGTAAGGCTAAAAAGCATTTAATTAAAACTGAGTGTAATTAATAAAACCAAACGTTAATTTAAACAAAATTAGAGTTTAATGACACTGTACTATAAAATTAATTACAAATGAAAAACAAAACATACAGTACCATGGATTTACGCTTTTTTTTGAAGAATTGTTCTAGCACTGTCTGCTTTAAACCGATACACCATTTTCTCACTGCTAAAGATTGAAGTCGTTTAAGATCATAAGCTGAATACAATCTATCTTGTCTTGTTTCGGCCCACTTTTAGAACAGTCTCCAGTGTGTCAAAAGCTTTTGCTGCCGTTGGTGGTATTGTATTAGTAGCGTTCTCGCCGTCTTCAGCTGAATCTGTTTTGTTTTCATTATGTTCATTTAATGCCTCAACTATCTCTTCATCGGTTAATAACTGAAAACCAGGATTGGCTACATCCACCGTCAGCCAATTGTTAACTTCTTCTTTGTTACAGTTTTTAAACTGAGGAATATTCTGTATCATTTGATGCATGATTTGAATATCTGTGACTTGATGTTCAGCATCAGATTTATTTCCTCATTTAACGTTTGATTTAGAAGTTTTCCTAAAGCTTGTTTCAGAGTTTCAGTTTTTACGGTATCCCAGGCATCTGCAATCATATACGCACTTTCCTTTAAGTTAAATTCTTTTATTAACTGTTTGTATCCTTCTTCATTTTCATTAAGTAGGTACCGAAGAAAAGATTTGCGGTAAAGCTATTTAAATGTTTCTATAACACTTTGGCCCATAGGTTGTAATATATTTGTCAGTTCGGTGGGATAAACATCACATCAAAATCCTCATGCTGAGGTAAAGAATCAGCTGAAGGATGTGCAGAGGAGTTGTCCAATAGCAACAGTACAGGACCACTAATTTTATTTTCTGCTTTTCTTTTTTTTATTGCAGGGACAAACACATTGTTAAACCACTTAGTACAATTTTCAACATTCATTCAAGCATTTTTTTGGTTGTAAGTTATTAACTGAGAAATTATTCATATTAACGTCTTTGAAACATCTAGGTTTCTTAGATTTCCCTATAACAATCAATTTTAATCTGTGGGAATTACTTGCATTAGTGCATGACATAATTGTAACGTGTTCTTTATTAAATTTGAACCCAGAAGCAGATTTTTCGTTTCTTACACTAACGTCTTTTTTGGAAGAGCTTTCCATATTTGTTAGCATAATAGCAGCATTGTAGATATTTTCAGTGTTGTACCCTTTTTCTTTTACAATAAGCAAAAACTGTTTCTTAAAATTATCAGCACTTTCAAAATTAGCAGAAAGTTTTTTGCCTGAAATATCTAGCTGTTGTATATAATGTCTTGATTTGGATTTTTGCAACCAGCCTGTTGTAGCTTTAAAGTGTGGATCACCTCAGCGTTTTTCATTTATTATAAGTGCCTTCTCACAGATGATAGGCCTCGATATGGATTCACCCTTGCTTCTTTGTTGCACAAACCACGTGTACACTGCACAATCTAAGTTCATTTTTCAGTTGTTTTCATAGTTTTTTTTCTGGAAGTAGCAGCTTTCAAAGATTCTAGTTTACCACTGTAAGACATTAGCATAAGTTCACTTTTCTGATATCAGTAATTGTTGATTTACCAACGTTAAATTCGGAAGTCAATGCGCTAGCTGTTTTTCCTTTTTTTAGACGATTAATAATTTTAAGTTTATCGTTTATTGACAGCACTACTCTTTTTCTTCATACAGACATCGTAAAGCAGTTAAAGTAAAAAGAACAGCAACAAACGAGTGCACTAACGTTAACTCAGCTTACTAATGCTTGCAAACTGAACAAGAGCCGGTGTGGTAGACTGATGTTGAATGATGTCACTGGTGACTCAGACTTCCGTTGACACAGTTTGTTTATGATTTGTAAATGTGTTCATCGATTGTAAGGCTGTATAGCTACAGCGTTTATTTATTACTGTCAGTACTGTAATAATTTATAGTATACAATTTTGTATGTTCAATAAATATCTAGTATGCCTACACATGAATTCATGAAAATAAATGTTAATAATTATTCCCAATTAATGGTAAATGTGTTTTATTTATAGAGTAAAATATAATTACAGGGTTATTGTTTGATAAAAGAAGAGTAAAACCTTTTCGGCGATTTTAACTTCATCATAAATAAAAGATCACGAAGATAACCTCAAATAGGCAACTCGATACTACAATCGACTGCAAACATTGACAAGCCTAGTCCCCCCATACAAACGAAATAATTATTAATTTTTTTTACTAAACCATTAGACAAATAATAATTTTCTTTTTACAAAATAAATAAATAAAGAGGGATTAAGGGATAGCATTGCACTATTATGCTACGTAATTAAAATCGGTGATCGAAGTGAACTCTATAACTCGCTAATAACTCTGAAGGTTAATAATTAATTTTATTTTAAAATAAATAAAATTTAAATAAACCAAATTACATACAAAGTAAGTAAGACACAATTCAACATAATTATAAAAAGAGAACCGAGTAGTTTTCACTACATTATAAATTGACGCTTCCAACTAAAAGAACTTCATCTTAATAAATCCAACTTTATACTCAATAATAATAATAATAATCACGAAAGAGAGGAAAACAATAAGACTCGTTACAGATTGGGGTCCAACGCGGGGCGTAAAAGTATTTCAACTTAATTCAACCATAAAAAAAAGAATCATACATACAAATAAAAAAACAGAAGAGGAAACAGAACTTAGTCGTTACAGATTGGCGCCCAACGTGGGGCTGAAGTTAGGGAAATTATTAAGCGATCGAAATAAATAATAATCAGAATAACCTAACTTTAGCTGGCGACTGCTATAAGATTCGAATTGTGACGAAGAGCTACTTTACAGAAGAGAGTACAAAACCCAGAGACAGAAGAAGATATGCAAGAACACGAGGCAGAAGCGGTAAAGAATAGAGAGATGGAACAACAGGCGAGGGACAACGATGAAGCCAGAGAAGGCCTGAGTTTACAAAAGTTAATGGAAATCATACTGGAACAAAATAAAAATACTAATGAAAATTTTACACGAATGGATGAAAATTTAGGAAACAAAAAGAAGAAATAAATGAAAATTCAAGGAAACAAAACAAGACTTTGAGTGAAAATTTAATGAAACACATGAATGAAAAAATAGACAGTATTAACGAAAATACTAATAAAAATACGGTAGACCCCCTCAAATCTGAACCTCATAAATCCAAAATCCCGGGAAATCCGAACATGATTTTGAAGAAAAACAAGATTTGAAAAAAACACATAAAGACATAAGAAACACATTTATTATTACTTAAAACTATCATATGTAACCTAATTTTACGTAAAGAATCATTGAAAAATTAATAAAGTATGTACAAGTATTGCTACTTACGTAAAACAGGATTGAAATGTAAAAAATATGGAATTAACACTGTATAAAAACAACATCATACAGCATGTCATTAACATCAGAGCTGAATAGCCAAGGAAAAACACAAAAGAAACACACACAAACACTACACTACATTTTTTCACTTAAAATCAGTGATCTTCATCTGGTGAAGTGACAAAACCTTCCCGAGGATGCGATGTTGCGCCAGCATCGCATAAACATGACATCATTGGGTGTAGCAGCTGCGTGTTGTTCTACGTAGCGCAACGCGATGTCGAGAGCGACAGCAGCGTCAGAATGAGTCACGTTTGTTGAGGCATCTTCTCCCTTGCTATTGCTACCTGATACATTGTCATGTTGATCCTGGACCACAGACACTATGTCATGCTCGGTGCATTCTTCATTGGCGTCTAGTGCTGCCCACTCCTCCAGACAACCTTTTTCAGCATCCTCACATCCTGGTACTTTTTGAAAGAGATGAAGGAGCTCAGTTTCATCATCTCGTGTTGTAAGTGGTGTTTCCACAAATTCGAGGCAGGGCCAAAGCTTCGTCCAAGATCTCTGCAGTAAATTTTTACTGGTATTGTTCCAGGATTCTGCAACCCAGTAAATCACATCTTTTATTGTTATCTTCTTTAGCTTCTCAAGAATAGAAAGAGAACAATCTTCTTCAATAAGAGTTTGCAGAAGCATTTTTCTGTAGCTTAGTTTTATGTTCTGTAGCACACCTTGATCCATAGGCTGCAGCAGCGATGTCACGTTAGGTGGTAGAAAAATTGCTTTTATGTCTCTGCACACCAACTGCATGTCTGAAGGATGTGACGGAGCGTTTCTATCAAAAGTAGAGCTCGAGGTGGCAGGCCATTTTCTTCATTAAATCTTGTTACCGAAGGAACAAATTTCTTTTCAAACCACTCCTTAAAAAGATTACCAGTCATCCACGCCTTAGTCTGATTTCTGTAATAAACAGGGAGAGAATTCATGTTCATGTTTTTAAGGGCTCGTGGCTTGGCCAATTTTCTAATCACCATTAATGGTAGCTTGTTTGTTCCCATGGCGTTACTGCAGGCCAAAACTGTGAGACGCTGTTTGTTCATTTTAAAGCCTGTGCAGAAGATTCCTCTTTAGAAGCACGACTTTTAGTGGGAAGTGCTTTAAAATTCAATCCAGTCTCGTCCGCATTATACACTTGCTGGGGCGAGTAATTTTCCAACGAAATCAAATCGGCGAATTAATCTAAATATTCTTTTGCAGCCGTATTATCAGCTGATAACTTCTCTCCGCTTATCGTCAGTTGTCTGATTCCATGCCTTCTCTTCCATTGATCCAACCACCCATTGCTAGCAGTGAATGCCAAATCTCTGTTCATTAGTTTGTTCAGCCGCAATGCCTTTTCTTGAATTAATGGACCACTAATAGGAACTCCTTTCTGCCTCTCTTGTGTAAACCACAAAAACACTGCTTCGTCAATTCCTTCATTAACAGAAACTTTTGCGTGATGGCGTTGTTTCAAAGTTTTTCACTTGTTGCACAGCAAAACTGTTCAATTTTCGCATGATTCTTTTTCCAGTCACTAATTGTTGCCTTACCAACACCAAATTCAACAGCCAACTTCGTCAAACTTTCCCCTTTGTCTAGTCGCATTAACACTTTCAGTTTTTCTTTTAAAGTACAAGAACTATGTTTTCGTTTGCTTGCCATAATTTAAGAAAACTAAAAAACCTGATCTACACTGCTCACTTCAAATGCAAAAACAATATACCTTAAACGAAAACTCGAACAAACTATGTACACTGGATGGGAACAGTAACAGCAGACAAACGCACAGGAGGACAAACGCCAGAGGACTAACTGGAATACAAAGATTTCTAGACCTATTGTAGTAGGACTGGGCTATTTTTAGCGCACTTCCGCCCAACAGCAACAGTGATTCAGGGGCAGTCAGGGTCAGCAACCTCCGACGGCTTCGTCTCACCCCTACGCAACATTACCGGGTGGCGCGTACACCGTAACTAGTGTTGAGTACTATGTATGCAGATTTTTCGGCTAATCCGAAACTTTTCCAAATCCGAACAGGCTACAGCCCCAATTAGTTCGGATTTGAGGGGTTCCACTGTAATAAACAAATGAAGGAAGATTTTAGGCAAACAAATGAAAAAATAGACAGTACCAACGAAGGTACTGAAGAAAATTTTAGGCAAATAAATGAAAAAATAGACAGTACCAACGAAAGTACTAAAGAAGATGTTAGGCAAATAAATGTAGAAAATTTAAGGCAAATAAATGAAAAAATAAATAGTATGAATGACAGTATAAATGAAAGAATAGACAGTATTAATGAAAATACTAATGAGAAAATAAAACATATCAATGAAACAATTAGTCAAAAGGTCGCCCGAACAAATGAAGCACTTCTACTGTTTAAGGAAGATATAATTACTCAGGTAAACAACGTGGAAGACAATAATAAAATTCGTATAACAACTGTACAACAAGAAACACAGGAGAAACTGGACAAAATACAGAAGACAGTATCCAGACAAATAGAACATATCAATAGTGATATAGGCCACGTAAAGAGTCAGGTAGGCCACAACAGTGAGGGGAATGACGACAGCCAACACAAGGAGTTAATAAACATCAAGGAAGAACTAGAAATTCTCTGAAATCGACCAATGTATTGTCCTCAAAATACCATGCTGGACCATAGGGAAACTATAAATTTCAGCGACTACAAAAGAAACCCTATGGAATTTCTGGAAACAGTGAGTGAATGGCTCAACGGAACAAGAGAAGATCAGTGGAGTATAATAAAAAATTTCTTAGATGAAGGTTTTAAAGGAATTAATGATAATTGGTGGTCAGCTATCCGCAACGAAATCCACAACTATGAAGAATTTAAGCAAGTGTTCAGAGATAAATACTGGTCGGAGTCATTCCAGAACATAATTAGGGACAATTTGTGTAATGGAAAATTTGACGCCACCCGAAGTCAGACACCAACAGCATATTTCCTTGGGAAAGTATGTTCGGCCCGGAATTTAGAGCCACGGATTCCAGAGGAGTGCCTTGTGACAAAACTGTCATATCATTATGAGGAGGGTATAGACCGAGCCCGACTCTGTGGACAAGTAAAGAATATATAGGAGCCATGGAAGCATTATTGGGAAACTACGAGCAAGAGAGATATTACTGTAGTTCCCGAAGGCAGTACAACAGGCCAAACACAAACAGAGGGGACCAAACCCGGGACCAACGCCAAAGGGTAAACTATGTCCGTGGTGGCAAAAATAATAATAATAATATTCCTAACCAGGAGACGGAGTTTTGATAACAGAAGGGGTTACAGGAATAGCAATAGAAATAATGAAGAGAGGAGGTACCCACCAAGAAGTAGAAGTAGCGAAGACCATTCATCAAGAAGTCCAGAAGTAGTAAGAGAATTTAGGACGGATACTAGGAATCATGAAGAAACTGCATGAAATACCCAACCACAGGAGATAGGGAGAAACTAGGGTCTGCAGTGAGAATAACGGGCAGCCCATAACTGCAGGACCTGGACGGGCAGATGACCAATGATCATGGTAACAAGAAAATTAAAATCATAAGAACCAATAATTATTTAAGAAATATACATGATGAACTGCTGGAAGTAGAATCAACATCAGAAAATAATCAAAACAACGAAATCATATTCACAACGGCTGATTTACAAGGGGTATCAGCAGAAATAATGATTCATACAGGCACTAATGTGTCGTTAATAGACTTGGTAGAATTTAACAGAATAAATGAACTATGTAAAGAAAATATACCACCACTGCCAATAAGTAATATAGTGATAGTGGGAGCTACTGGTAGGTTAAATAAAACAGTTAGGCAGCAAGCCATGTTAGAAGTGTCCAGTCAGGGCCACATGATTCCGATGGTGTTTTTGGTAGCGCAAGGCTTACCATTTAAAGCAATGATAGGGTGTGATATGCTACGGCGACACTCAGCAGTCATTGATATGTGCAGTGGAAAAATAACACTGTACCATGCACAGGGGGAATGGTCGAGTGAGATAAAGGGCCGCAAGTGTGCCACTCACAATCAGCAAATATTTACCTTGTTACATAATGATAGGGAGGAGTTTATAGCACCAGTCGGAGAATCACCCCACATAGAAGATGACGAATGGAACAAGAAGACAGAAGAAATTAATTTATTTAGAACCACCAGTATGAGCAAGATCACCACTATACAAAAAAGACAGCTGATTGAGATATACCAGAAATATAGGAAGGTATTTTCAAATCTGCCAGGAAAAGCAAAGAATTTCATTTGTGAATTATCATTTCACACCCCTATTAACTTCAACAAGAAGTCATACCCCATAGCACAGTCTTTGAAACCAGCCGTGAAGAAAGAAATCCAGCGTATGATGGAACAGGACATTATTGAGTATAGTTCATCGCCTTACACAAGCCCAATTGTTGCAGTACAAAAAAAAGGATGGAGCTGTATGCCTGTGTCTTGATGCCCGGGAAATCAATAAAAATACAGGAAATGATAGAACTTCGCTGGGAGTAATAGATGAAATTATGAAAAAATTAAAGGTTGCAAGTTTATGAGCATATTGGACGCTGTATGTGGCTATTGGCAGGTAGAGCTGCACCCTAATAGCAGAAAGTACGTAGCATTTATTTTTGAAGGCAGAAATTATCAATTTAACTGACTTCCATTTGGGTTAGTGAATTCTGTCGCAACATTCGTCAAGTGCATAGACCAAATTCTTGGGAGAGAAGTACGAAGTACTAGAATTTACGACAGTATATGTAGATGACCTGTTAATAACATCTACGACATGGGAGGAACACCGTCAGCGAGTAGAGATAGTGTTAAGCAGACTAGTTGAGAATAACATAACCCTTAAATTGGACAAATCAAAATTAATAACGAACAAACTACAGTTTCTTGGATTTATTTTGACAGAGAACGGAATCACTATGTCCCCAGAGAAAGTAGATGCTATACAAAATTTTCCAACGCCAAAAAATCTTAGACAACTCGAATCATTCTTGAGAGTTTGCAATTACTACAGAAAATTTCAGAAGGACTACTCAAGTTTAACAGCTAGGTTCAAACATCTATTATCGTCTAAATATAAGTGGAAATGGGGTAAGGATGATGATGAGACATTTAAATTAATTAAAACCAAATTCCTGGACGTTATTCTTTACCATCCTGATTTTAGTAAAAGATTTTTTATCAACTGTGATGCAAGCGATGTGAGCCTTGGGGCACAACTTTATCAAGAAGACAATGAAGGAAACCACCTAGTACTAAGTTTTGCCAGCCGAGTCTTAAACAACAGTGAGCGCAACTACAACGTAACGGAAAAGGAATTATTGAGTGTGATGTTCGCCTGCAACAAGTTCCGAACGTACATACTAGGCTTCCAAATAACCGTAAGATCAGACCACAAGTCGATATCATTCTTACAGAAGTGTAAGTTAAGTCATGGAAGACTGAATCGGTGGATTCTGGCCTTACAAGAGTATCATATCACATGGGAGTATGTTTCAGGTAAACAGAATATGGTTGCAGATGCATTATCCAGGGTCAATCTAGATAAAGGCACATTTGAGGTTGACAGGGAAGATATCAGCAAATTATACCACATTTTAGTATGTAAGGAGGAACTAGCCAACTTATTAAATAGGGTCAATGAAGAACAAATAAAAGACAATAGACTTGCTCACATCAAAACCAAATAATGACCTTAAATTACTGTTATTTTATCAGATTTATAATAATTTAATGTTTACAAAATCCACTACCAGGGACAACAAGTGGAAATTATATATCCCTAAAACTATTGAAATACCAATAATAACAATATACCATCAACTTTATGGACACATCGGACCCACAAAGGTCATTAAAGCTTTAGAGGAGCATGTCTACATAAAGGGCATAAATGGAAAGGTGAGACAGATGATAAAGAAATGTGGGCTATGTCAAATGGTCAAAGTAAATAATGAAAAGAGAGAAGGAGCCATTATTACAATAACATCTGACTGGAAGTTAGAAAAAGTGTTCCTAGATATTTGTGGACCTTTTCCCCGAAGTGGAGAAAGACATAGGCACAAGTATATAGTGATCATTTGGGACCATTTTACGAAATACACAAAATTATACCCAATCAGCAAAGCGTCCACTAGGGTGATCATAAAAATTATCATCAAAAAATGTATAGTAGATATCAGGATCCCAGAGTCAATAATAACAGACCACAGAACGTAGTTCAAAGGTAGAAGATGGCGAGAAGAAATGTTAGATAAAGGGATAAAAACTTATAAAACCTCTATCTACCATCCAAGCAGTAATTCCGCCAAAAGGGTACTAAGGGAAGTAGGTCGGATTCTTCATACGTACTATCATGACAACCATAAGAAGTGGAGCGAGTACATCATAAACACCAAAACATATCTGAATCTGTCATACCATGAGACATTAGTTAGGCATCTGTCCGTACCAATTGATGTTTTCAAAACCACCACCCCGAGAGATTATTGAAATAATAAAGTTCCCTAAAGAACCACAGGAAGAAATTAATATGGCCAGGATATACAATAGGGTACACCACCAAGCAGAGTTAAGAAGGAAAAGACAAAATAAGGGGGGTCCCACAGTCACATAATAGGTTGGTGAAAAGATACTAATTAAAAACAGACAACAACAAAGTAGTACCGAGGGGATAGCATAAAATCTACTACTATTATATATCGGACCATTCATAATAAGGAAAGACAATGGCAACAATACCTATGTAATTGGATACCCAAATGCCAACAAAATCAAGGATACTTATAATCAGTCAGAGATAAAGAAATATTACGAATAAAATGAATGAAAATTTTTAATTTTAACAGATTATATTCCCTAAAACCCGTTTAAATAAAATAATCATGTTTTGGTGGGGGTGTAATGTGACAGAAGGAGGAAGGATCAAAAAAGCAAATAAGCCCAATATAAAGTTACCCTTAATAAAATAATTCACCTATTTATAAAATAAATAAAATAGAAAATGACCACAATGTCTAATAAAGAAGTACCATGCAAAGTATAATAATAATTAATGTATGTAACTAATGTAACAAAGTACTATCTGTCAAAGTACCTAAGTGAAAGGACTATCAGTTGTGCTAAGACACAGAATGGATAATAACTTATTCACAGGGGTAAGAATCCTATTATTAATGTGTAATCATAGTAAAGGACAGTTCATAATAGACTGACACTAGAAAAAATATTAGTATTAAGTATTAGACAATTGTTGGAAGTCTAATTTTGTTGTTTAATGTTAATTAGAGTTTTAGCCATAAGGGCATAATATTGTTTTAATATGTTTGTTTCATGTTTGTTTTTATTTTTTATTTCATGGAATAATTATAATTAATCAAAATGTATTAAGCCAACAGGCTACATAACATTTATAAATTGGAACATTGTACAAAGGAAGTACCAAGATATAGGCCAATATCAACATAATATTATTGGCAAACTATCAAATAACTGTAAATCAGTAAGAAATAGTAAAATTATTAAGATAGGCTCTATTTTTATAGTGGTAACAACATGTTAAATAGATTAATGAATTGTAATATAATTTTGTAAATGTCAAACTGCCTGAAGACATATAAAACAGAATTTTGTAAAGATGAAAAAATATCTATTAGGACACTCACACATATTAAGTGAGATATCAAAATGCTTGTCTTTCTATCAGGAAGATCACTTTGTAAATCAATTTAAGTCCAGTTAAGTACTAAATAGGGAGTAATTTGGAGTATAAAATGTAAAAACTATGTATTCTAAATAATCAGAGTCACATGAACCCTGAACCCAACGGTATTGACCAATAGAAATTTTGTTAATTTTGGTCAAGCCAGTTGAAAGAAAAAGAAAAACTCAACAGTCTATTGATAGACACGAAAGTATTCAGAACACCTTTGTGCAGCTAGGAGCCACAAAGTATAATGAAGAATCAAATCTAAGTGGAAGAAAAAAGTAAAAATGTTATAAAACAGAATCAAAATCAGAAGGAAGAAATGAAGATAATATAAAATAATAATAAATAAAAGAAGAACAAGTAAAAAAATAATATATTAAAAAAGAAAACAAAAAGTGAATAAATATCTCTACAAGTTGGTGAGACTTAGCCTTTTTATAATACCACTTTTACAACTACACGACAACAAGATTAACTCAACTAACACTTTTTTCAACAGAACAGTAGTGGAAAGAAAAAGAAAACTAATTTAAATACAGTGAACATTTGTGTAATTTATTTTATTTGAAAAAACTGGTAGTGAATACAATTCACACGGAATTAGTTGGACAAAAAGCCGCCATCTTGAATGTTACTTTGAATGCTGGGAAAAACCATAATGCACTGCACTGGCAATTGAATTTAATTATTATTTTGTCACACTTTATTAAAATTAAATTTGTTTGTATTAGTCAATAAGAATTAAATAATTTGTAATGTATTGTACTTCTTGTGGACATTTTCGAACTTTTTAATAGCAGTCTAAAGAACCCGAAAGATTAATATAATAACCAAAGGTAAGAAATAAATCAAATTGACAAGAAGAGTCGATACGGGCAATTAACAACTTCGACCTTAGAGTCATTAAACTGAATTCATGAAAATAAATGTTAATAATTATTCCCAATTAATGGTAAATGTGTTTTATTTATAGAGTAAAATATAACTACAGGGTTATTATTTGATAAAAGAAGAGTAAAACCTTTTCGGCGATTTGAACTTCATCATAAATAAAAGATCACGAAGATAACCTCCAATAGCCAACTCGATACTACAATCGACTGCAAACATTGACAAGCCTAGTCCCTCCATACAAACGAAATAATTATTAATTTTTTCCCTAAACCATTAAACAAATAATAATTATTTTCTTTTTACAAAATAAATAAAGAAAGAGGGATTAAGGGATAGTATTACATTATTAAGCTACGGTAATTAAAATCGGTGATCAAAGTGAACCCTATAACTCGCTAACCCTCTGAAGGTTAATAATTAATTTTATTTTAAAATAAATAAAATTTAAATAAACCAAATTACATACAAAGTAAGTAAGACACAATTCAACATAATTATAAAAAGAGAACAACCAAGTTTTCACTACATTATAAACTGACGCTTCCAATGCGGGTTCTAAAAGAACTTCATCTTAATAAATCCAACTTTATACTCAATAATAATAATAATCATGAAAGAGAGAAAAACGATAAGAGTCGTTACAGATTGGCGTCCAATGTGGGGCGTAAAAGTATTCCAAACTTTATTCAACCAAAAAAAAAAAACGAATCATACATACAAATAAAAAAACAGAAGAGGACACAGAACTTACTCAAAACATAACGTAACGTAACGAAAATATGGTCCCCTACATTACATAAATAAGTTTATAAGTTTTAAAATAAAAATAAAAATTATCCATACTAGTAAAAGGTTAGAAACACAACCCATTATTGAATAAATGAATTATTCCCCAATAAGAATACAAGGTAGAAAGAAAAAAAAATTAATAATGTTAATAAATACAAACTTCAATGTTCAGTGAAAGGTGTAAATGATAGACATTGACAAATAATGTAAAAACTAACTTAGACTGTTTTATAATAATTGATGATTTAAATGAAAGGAGAATGATTAAGTATTACATGATTTATTTCATAAAAATGTACCTGTTATTACATTGTATCATGTTGTATTATTATCATGATAGTTATGTTATTTTTTGTGTGTAGCAAGTGGAGTAATTCTTTTAATAGAATACCAATTAATTAATATTAATTTCATTTTATGTGTTATCAATATATCATTATAGAGATGTTGTTAAACTTTATATAGTTAAATGTTTGTGTACATGTACTTAGTTAGTAGGCTGATTATAATTGTAAACTTCGCCAGAAAGGCTATGATTGTTAATGAGATACAAAAGGGTTTAGTGCAATCATATCATAAACAAATGAAGGATTCTACAATAATGCAAGTAGTAACAAATTAAAATCAGAAGTAGATAAAAATGTAATGATAGGCCTAAAACTAGTAACATTGTATAGTAAGTCAGGTCAGAAAGGTTAGGTAAAGAAATTTGTAAAAAAATACTAAATAGAATATAATGAGTTAGGAGATGTTAATAATAATTGCTGATAACAGATAAATAAATTCAATTTAACTAAAATCTCAAACATGCAATGGTGCAATGATACTGAAAGGTAATGTTTAATAACAAGAAAATAATACTTGTCAGAGTAAGTAGATTAAGAGGAAACGACAGCAAAATGTATAAAATTTAGTAACAAACAATATGTAAAATTATAATAGGATATAATGTAAATTTAGTAAAGGATTATTTTGATGAGTGTAAGAACATTGTATGATAATAGTTACAGTATAATATATAATATCCAATAAGAGGAGACAGGATGGTTGTCAAGGACGACGAGAGATATAAAATTTGTTGATTCGATTATTGAATAATTATCCATGAACGAAGATGGATTAGTTTGGATGCACTCAGAAAAGAATTAATTAAATTAAATTAAAACAATACAATTGGGAAACAAATTAAGTAATAAATCACCATAGTAAGGCTCACTGACATTCAACCGTCTTATATAACCGAACAATCATAAACCTGTACATGAAAATTGACAAAAAATCTAAGTGAAGAACCCTAATAATAAAACTCAATGTAATGAGTAATTATTAACTTAATTAACCAACCAAAACAGAGAAGTAACTACCTGAATAGAGTTATATACTCCAATATTATAAAGAACGAAACCAAATCACAAAATTATACTTGAACGACATTTTCCACAATTCAATAGAAAAAGCGTAGTTGGACACGAAATATGGTAAAACATGTAACCACAAAACTCGGACATTGGTGAACAAAAGGAGCGGCATTTCTGCATCATCCCAGGACCAAGAATTCAACTTTTATTTCGAACTTGCAGTGAAGACTGGCGAGGATTAATTCATCTGCATTCCGTTATTGACCAAACACTATGACGAGGTTAGCTTTACACAGCCTTACCGAGTCACGATGTCCAGCGGATGGTAAAACTACACTTATTTTAAATAATATTTAATAAGAACTTAATACTATATTGTAATACCTTGTAATCCTATTTATGCCTTTTCTGACCTTACTAACAGTTGAAAGAACCTTCACTCCCTGTGTTTAAAGAAATACAAAATCATAACTAAAATAATATATAACCCTGAATCCGATCGATAATCAATTACTTCTAATACCATAGACTTTTGTATCTCCTTAAAGGAAGAACTTTGTTGGCAAGAAATATAAAAATCATAATAAAGAATCCTTTCAGAATTTAACGATATCTTCTCATTTATATAATATTTAGTGTAGTGTGAACAAGTTATAATATAAGTAGAGAGTGTAACGTAGGAATTATTGTACGTGGGTAATTAACCTACAATTTTCAGCTGTCTGTGAACCACAGCGCTACTCGCGGACTGCTTTTGTATTAAAGAAAATGAGAAACCGATAAGAATTCCTTCTCTTCTCTTCAAAAGCGGGCTAGGCTTGAACGAGAAAATTAGAATTACACACTTAATACATAAATTTAATCACCACCACACAAATATATTTTGAGGAGTACAAAAGCACATCATAAATTTGCACTCACGACTGTGGGACTTAATTAGGAAAGCTCATCTAAGAGTATAATAAGAAGTAACACACACGCACGTAAGGAAAGACGCTATACCCGTTACACTATAAATTGGCGTTTCCAACGTGGAACATATTTAAACATTATTATACCTACAGCCAGAGGGAATTACACTATAAACTGGTGAACACAACAGTGGGGCTTAACGTGGATACAGGAGTTAAACTATAAATTGGCGCTCAACTTGTGTAGGGCTTAAGTTAAGTAAAACGTT
The DNA here is from genome assembly GCA_034769895.1 of Magicicada septendecula. Lineage (NCBI taxonomy): Eukaryota > Metazoa > Arthropoda > Insecta > Hemiptera > Cicadidae > Magicicada > Magicicada septendecula. The sequence goes on from CM068372.1 coordinate 111,385,156, forward strand.
GATTTTATAAATATTACTTAACTCGAGCAGGCAACTGTTGGAGACAAAAAATGCATAATACCAGAGGTAGGTCGAAGAAGAGGGCAGAAGACACGGAGAAGGAAGAAGGTGGACAGGAACAAGAAATAGAAGTAGTCACAGATAGTGAAATGGAACAACAGACAGGCGATAAAGAAGAAACTGAAGTCATTGGGAACAAGGAAAAGGAAATAATAGAAGAGGAGGCCCAAGGGGACCAACCAAATAAATCCGCCCAAAAAGAAGACATGAGCATGCAGGAGATGTTGAGAATACTATTGGAAAACTCAAGGAAACAGGAGGAAAACTCAAAGAAAATAAATGAGGAAAATAAGGAGAATTTTAGGAAACAGGAGGAAACCTCAAAACTGATGAACGAGAAGTTCGATAAGAACAATGAAAGCTTAATCCAAATTAACGAAAGGTTTGATAGTAACGATTAGAGGATAAAACAAATGAAGGAGGAGATCAGACAAATAAATGAAGAGAATTTAAGGCAGATTAATGAAAAAATTGAGAATGTCTATGTGACAATCAACCAAAAGGTGGACAAAAATAATGAGGAAAGGAAACAAGAAATAGCCGAAACAAATGAGAAGTTAGAAAAAAACAACGAAACAGTGATACAAGTCCGTGAGGAAATACAAAATAAAATCAATGACATAAAAACTGAAAATAAAACAATGGTTGAAGGACTCCAACAGGAGACTGGAGAAAGATGCGAGAAGATCAAACAAGAGATACATCAAATACGGGAGGAGAATAAGGAAGGAATAGCACAAGTGCAGACTGACATGGGTGAACGAATGGAGAGAGTATATAATAATTTAAACAATGTCGAAGGCCAAGTAAATCCGAACACAGAAGAGAGCAGCAAGGAAATAGAAATTAGAGAAGACCAAAATGCATTACTATCTGAAAATAAAAATAGAAAAAACAAAGAGAATGTCCAAACCATAGAAAAGAAGACCAAGAAAATAAGGAAAACATGTAGAAGGAAAATACTAAATACAAAAGAAGAATGGGAGATGAGGAATCCCAATTGGTGAACAAAGGGAGTTAAGTAAAGTTAAGAATTATAGAAAAAACTTTATAAAATTGCCAAAAGTAAACCACCATAAAATAATAAAGAAAAACTTAAATAAGTTTAGATCTCAATTAAAGATGTCAACGATCAAGGAGTTTCAGACAATATCAGTTATATCTTTGATACGGAATATACCAGTACAATATTTGGTAAATAATCCCGAGTTCAAAGGGAATGGCATGGTAGCAAATATGAGTGATTATGTTAGGTTAGAGGAGGTACGATACCTGCTAGTTAAAAAGGATCTAACTATGATGGAAAACCATGACTTAAATGAAGACTTCGTATCAACAGAGTTACAGTACCAGATGAACGAGAGGTATTTAACAAGTACAAAAATCATTATGAACACTGCAGTAATCCGAGGAAAAGGAGTACCTGAATTAATGGACCATGGTTAAAACAAGAAATAGTCAACCAGAAAAAGGGGACTGATTTTCTGAAATCCGACCAGGCAACCATTTGGAAAGAAGGAACTAAATAAATAATATTAAATAAGAAAAAAAATAATATGTTAAGAGAAACACTGAGATGAAGATATAAAAAAAAACCATAAAATTCTAAAATAAGTAAGAACGTCTTACTATGTATTTACGAGAAATTATTTTGAATGTATTAAGAAAAAACCCCAAAAAATGAAAAAGCCATATAAGAAAAACTTACTCAAAATACTTAGAAACAATGTGATTTAAAATAAAGGTCAAAACGCCAAGAGAATTGAAGAACAGATTACATAATTATTTATAAACAATATGACTTAAAATGGAACAAGAAAAAGTATATATAAAAACAATTAATGGTAATGTGCTCAGACAAGAAGGTAAAATAAGAAGAACAATGGATAATTTAATGACTATGATTACAATGAAACTAAAGAATGATAATAATTAATGCAAATACAATTTAGAATTTCTTGGAATTGAAAATGATAAAGGAAGAAATAGTACGGAGAACATCTGTCACAACAAGTAAAGTCAAAGATATTTACAAACAATGCTGTCAATAATGTTATCTGAAAATAGCTACTGAAAATAAGAAGGAATCAAGAGGAAAAAGAAAAATATATATGATTAAATGTAAAACGCAACAGCGTAAAGAATCCCAAAGATGTTTATTATTAGTCAAATGAAGAGACTATTATGATATTATTGTATTTTTTTATAACTGTCTGTAGATGAATTCCAGCAGTATTATATTGAAGTGTAGTATGGCCAGCAGAGTATGAAGCCAAAAAGTGCCTCTCTGAACTGTTCCAGCCCACATGTTAGGGAATTTGAATATTTAAGGGATAATAAAACCGCTGTGAACATTGACATCAGATTCCAAAAGTATGAAGGAAGAAAACAGGAGGAAGATAGCTGACAGAAGATCAATGGAGAAACGCATTTATAGAAGTAAATAGAAATATGAGAGTGTTAAAACTAATTTTTACTGATTATTGTGACCACTCATTGTCAAGTAATGTTTGAAAAAACAAAGCAAAAGAATTAATATCATTAATGAATTTTCATCCAATAGAGAAAAGTGAATACTAGTCAAAAATGTTACATTCAGAAATCCAATCAATTACCATTAAAACTCTACAATGAATAAAAGGAAGGTATTCCAAGTCAGGAAAAAATATAAGTTTATTTTGACCCAAATCATATTCAGGTAAACTAAACTTCTTTTGGAGGGGAAGCATATGTAACGTAACGAAAATATGGTCCCCTACGTTACATAAATAAGTTTATAAGTTTTAAAATAAAAATAAAAATAATAATTATCCATACTAGTAAAAGGTCAGAAACACAACCCATTATTGAATAAAAGAATTATTCCCCAATAAGAATACAAGGTAGAAAGAAAAAATATTAATAATGTTAATAAATACAAACTTCAATGTTCAGTGAAAGGTGTAAACGATAGACATTGACAAATAATGTAAAAACTAACTTAGACTGTTTTATAATAATTGATGATTTAAATGAAAGGAGAATGATTAAGTATTACATGATTTATTTCATAAAAATGTACCTGTTATTACATTGTATCATGTTGTATTATTATCATGATAGTTATGTTATTTTTTGTGTGTAGCAAGTGGAGTAATTCTTTTAATAGAATACCAATTAATTAACATTAATTTCATTTTATGTGTTATCAATATATCATTATAGAGATGTTGTTAAACTTTATATAGTTAAATGTTTGTGTACATGTACTTAGTTAGTAGGCTGATTATAATTGTAAACTTCGCCAGAAAGGCTATGATTGTTAATGAGATACAAAAGGGTTTAGTGCAATCATATCATATACAAATGAAGGATTCTATAATAATGCAAGTAGTAACAAATTAAAATCAGAAGTAGATAAAAATGTAATGATAGGCCTAAAACCAGTAACATTGTATAGTAAGTCAGGTCAGAAAGGTTAGGTAAAGAAATTTGTAAAAAAAATACTAAATAGAATATAATGAGTTAGGAGAAGTTAATAATAATTGTTGATAACAGATAAATAAATTCAATTTAACTAAAATCTCAAAAATGCAATGGTGCAATGATACCGAAAGGTAATGTTTACTAACAAGAAAATAATACTTGTTAGAATAAGTAGATTAAGAGGAAACGACAGCAAAATGTATAAAATTTAGTAACATACAATATGTAAAATTATAATAGGATATAATGTAAATTTAGTAAAGGATTATTTTGATGAGTGTAAGAACATTGTATGATAATAGTTATAGTATAATATATAATATCCAATAAGAGGAGACAGGATGGTTGTCAAGGATGACGAGCGAGAGATATAAAATTTGTTGATTTGATTATTGTATAATTATCCATGAACAAAGACGGATTGTAACAGTACAAACTATTGGGGTTTATTTTTTCTTAAATAATTGTAAAATGTAATGGCCACTCAAGCTGAATAACATTTGAATCATAAACGCTGGACAGTTTTTTAACACCTTACAGTTAGTGCAGTAACAAGCCAAGCCGTACATAGGTGTTGTTGTTGCACAAAAGCCATTAACGAGTCTGGGAATGTGAACGTTAGCAGCGAGGGGAGCGTATTCACACATGGGTGTGCCACAGTGAACAGCTTGAAAAGCACGCACGAAACATTCTTTCTCGCCCAGTGTGCAGAAAACAAAGAGCAGTCGGCTATGAACATCCAATAAATACGGGCGCAATCAGTCTGCGCGTCCGCCGGCTCGGCGTAGTTTTCGTCGCGCCCGCAACTCAAACAAAATGTGATTTTAAAACCGAATGTACAATTTAAAACGGAACATGATTATCCAGTGAGTAATTAAATAATTAAAGCAACAGTTTAGATAAACAAAGGTGCGACTAATATGTGCGGAGTGATGGAAGATACTACGGAACATTGGACTCTTTCGTAAAGCCAGATCAGTAACCAGAGTGGTATATCAACTTCAAATTATGTTTTTTTTTAAGTACACTATTTACCATTAAATGAAATTGAGATCTCAAATGGGTATGGGGTATATGTATGAATGCGAGCGTGAATAAAAATGATAAAATAAGAATCGCTGGTTTGGGTTAATTAAATTTTAATGGTAGTTTTAAAATGTTATTTTATCTATATAAGAAAAATTAAGTTTTGTCTGAATAATTTTCATTTTGATATACAAAAAAATTGTTAAGAATTATGGGAATTGAAAGAGATATAAAAAACAAGAAATGATAAATTTTAATTGCTTAGTAAAATAAGAAATGACTCGTTATTCAAATAACCAGTTCTGATTTTCCCATTCGCTAATTCGAACCCTGGCGAGTGAAAATTCACGTTGGCAGACAACAACATGGCGTCTACAGAGCCAGAATACATAATAAATAAACAAAACCTATTTATTAATTTATAAAAAGGTAAGTTTGTTAACAATTGGCGATTCCAAACTGACTTTATATAAATTATTTATATAAATACAGCCTACTGGGAGGAACAGAATGGTTATTTGAAATAACGTAAAAAATTTTTTTTTGAGGTACGTGAAAACAGACGTACAAGGATAAGGTTATGTTATGATTATGTGTAGTATGGGTGAATAGAATATCTTTCTGATAATAAGTATATGTTATATATAGTAATATTTTGAAAAGAAATATATGTAAGAGATTTTTTTTAAAAATGGCATATAACGATGAAAGTAGTAATATAGAAAACACAGCAACAGAATCATTGGTGTTAAACGAACCACAGGCGAACTCAACGCCTATTATAAACAGTAAAGTTTCACTGGAAGATCTCTTTCAGTTAATGAAAATACAGAATGGTCAATTAAATAATAAATTAAACCAGTTTGATGATAAACTAAATCAATTTGATAAGCAATTTAACGATATTAAAAAAGAAATTAAGAACCAAAGCTGTCATTATGATCAAAGATTAAGTGAAATAAAGACACGGTTAGACAAAAAATTAGAATCAGAAAATAAGAAATTAGAATTAGACAAATTAGAATTGAACAAAGAGGACAGGGTAAGTAGTAGTGGAAATGATGATTTAAATAATGGGTTTACAAGTAATAACAATGATAATAGAAGTAAAAATATGGTGGTAGAAAATGATTGTGTAGATGTTGATAATGATACCGAAATTGTAGAGAGAGTAGAAGTTGATAATGAGATGTTTGTGTGTGATGAATCAGAGAGAGAGAGTAGAAAGGATTTACAGGTAGAGTGGATCCAGGTGGTAGATTTTTCCCGTAATGTTGTAGTAGGGGGTGAAGAAATGGCTTCACGTGAGTATTTGGAAGACGATATGTCTGCAAATAAATTTCCCTGGGTTTTTTGTGCACTTCATAGGTGGTGCCGTAATGATGAGTTAGTGCCCCCTGCATATTTTGAGAGAGAGAGTGTAGCTTGGCGTGATGGTGAGAAATGTTTTGAGAGAGAGAGAGAGAGAGAGAGAGAGAGAGAGAGAGAGAAATAGAGATATTTAAAGTAAAGAGAAATTATGAAGAATTCGTAGAAAGGTTAGGCGGAGAGAGAAGTAATAATAATAATGAGTACTTGCCGTATAGTGAAATTGAGATAGCAGTAGATGATGTTAAAGATGATAATATAACTTACCTGATTTTAACAGAATATAATAACGGCAACAGGACTATACCCGAGCGTGACCAGGTACATGATGGAATAATATGGAATAATCATACTGATTTAAATGACATTGTAAAAGAATATGACAATATAGATAATCATTATGTTGATAATCATGAGATAGTGTATTCAATAGTAAATGAATGGTATAATCATAAGATTAGACTATTATTCGACGATGGAGGGTGATTGTTTATTGTTTATGAACATTTAATTATGTGAATAGTGTGGTTTTGAAATGGATTGTCTTATGAAACGATTTGTGGTTAATGATAACAAATAATAAGTTGGACTGTATATTCTTTTATGTGTTGATGTCATTATGTTAAATGTATTTGTGTATTACATTATGATGTACTATGTGTTATGTAATAAAAATTGATAATATTAATTATCAATTAAATTAAATTTTCAATTAATTAGTATAAATTAATAATAATTATAAAATTTTACAGACTAAATAAGCGATGAAAGTAATTGTGAGATTTTAAAGGGATTGAATCAAACAATTGAAAATTAATTACTTAATTAAGGTTGTACAAAAGAAAGTTTGATAATGAAGTTGAATGATTTTATGCAATTAAGATTCTATAATAATTAGTAGATGATTAAACAGATAATATGTTCAAATTGAGGTATATTATTATAAGGGGAGAAGTGATGAATTTTCTAGTGTTATATCACGGTGAAATGTTGTAAAAGGGGTTTGGGTGATAATTAAATAAGGCAGGTGAGTTAAGCAGAGTTAATTTTAATGTGAGTTAGAGAGAATAAGAATTTTGAAATACCAGTAACACACAAGGAGAGTATTAGATATTTTAGGGACACAGTAGTTAGCGATTATATGTAGAGGTGAGTAATGTTAATGGTAATTATATATTTGTTGATGGTGATATTTTGTAGTAAGGATCCGGTGTAGGAGTCCGCAACGAAAAGTGTTGGGACAGGAAGGGACCATTGTGTGCCGGAAAGGGTTGCCTTCGGTAGAATCCAGGAACCAACATAAGGGAATGAGCATAGGTAGGTAACATACATCCTTATAAAAAACAAAATGAGCGGTGCCAGAGGTTTTAAAATGGGATTTGTGAAGGGGGTTATTATAGAGATATTGGTGTCATAATGTGTTAATGGTTAGAAGTGGTTGTTAGTAGAAAAAGGGGGTAGTAAGGTTAGAGTGACAAATGACAAAATAAGATAGAGAAAATAGTGAATAATAGAGAGTCACCCAAACTAGATAAGGATAAAAGGGTTAGAAAAGGAAAATTCATGGTAGAAAGGTAATGTAATTGGAAAGGTTAATATTAAATTTGAAATTGTGAAGAATTAAATGATAATAAATGATAAATAATTGATGGCTAATTAATAAAAGTTTAATTGAAATTAAAATGTAATGTTTATAATTTTTATACGCAAATTTAAAGATGTAGGGTGTGTAAATTTTGATCAAAGTTAAATGCGAGTTGTTTGTTGAATGTAATAATCAGAATGTTAATTATGAGTGTATTATTATGTATTGTTTATTATATATTAGTGTGGGAATTTAAACATGAATTGTATGTATGTATCACATGTTTTATAAGCGATTCCCTACATTTCGGGCGATCTCGGCCTTACCAACCCAGATCGTGGTTTTGGATGACAACTAGCTGTGGGCAGCAATTGTTAAAACTGACCACAGTTGGTTGCCTTTGAAATTGGTCAAACCTAGAAATTTAATGGGGTTTAATAAGGGAATCTAAGATTATTTTGAACGCAGGCTATTTTCACCCAGATAGGGGTGGTAGACCTTAGGGGCATATATTAAGCTAATAAGTAGGGGTACTTACCCTGAAGTTTTGTAACGCTGAAGCAAGGATGGGAGTGAGAGAAAAGAAAAAAGTGCTTACTCTTTCCGCCTCAGTCCTTGTGGAGGCAACTGAACGCAACAGTTCAGGGGGGGAAATAGTGTGTGCGGAGGAGTAAAGGGGATAAGTATTATTAACAGCGCTGGATCACTTACTGTTAATAATAATAATAATAGTAATTTTTTCTTCTTCTATGAAAGAGAAAATGTTTAAGAATTGTAGAAACGGAGAGATATAGATGAATTGTATTTGACTAAATTTTGATAGTGTGTTTAAATATTGTGGAAGGTATTTGTAATATTGTAATGGGAAATATCTATTTTAATTCTGATGGGGATAAGGGCAATAATTTTGATTTTGAAAAAGAGTTAACAAGAGAAGGGTATACAGAATGATTTTGAGGAAGTTTATAAATGTATCATGTTAGTTTAAGGATTCATATATACATGTGTTAAGAATAAAGAAAACCCAGTGCTTCTTAACACAAACCAGCGCACAACTAAGGGGAAACAGATGAGGTAGGGATATGGTATTATCCAAGGCCACTATTTGATACTTTTAATTTGATGTTTCAGCGTTTGGTGATGTTGTGACGGCGGTCCTGAGCTGGCCTGCATGTCAGATCAGGAGCGTAAAGCACCCGATTGGCCTTATGGTGTTGGGATCTCGAAGGAGAAGTCCAGTAAGGTCATGCAGGTACTGTCACCATCATCGGATCAAGGGTGAGTGATTATAATTTTTTTTTATAAACAGTAAAGGGGTTGTGGCGACATATCCTAGCTGATCCCTTTAGAAAGTATGAGAGTGTCAATGAGAGTTTTTATGCTTCAGCCTAAAACCTCTCATTGAGGGGGTTTGTAACAGTGCAAACTATTGGGGTTTATTTTTTCTTAAATAATTGTAAAATGTAATGGCCACTCAAGCTGAATAACATTTGAATCATAAACGCTGGACAGTTTTTTAACACCTTACAGTTAGTGCGGTAACAAGCCAAGCCGTACATATGTGTTGTTGTTGCACAAAAGCCATTAACGAGTCTGGGAATGTGAACGTTAGCAGCGAGGGGAGCGTATTCACACATGGGTGTGCCACAGTGAACAGCTTGAAAAGCACGCACGAAACATTCTTTCTCGCCCAGTGTGCAGAAAACAAAGAGCAGTCGGCTATGAACATCCAATAAATACGGGCGCAATCAGTCTGCGCGTCCGCCGGCTCGGCGTAGTTTTCGTCGCGCCCGCAACTCAAACAAAATGTGATTTTAAAACCGAGTGTACAATTTAAAACGGAACATGATTATCCAGTGAGTAATTAAATAATTAAAGCAACAGTTTAGATAAACAAAGGTGCGACTAATATGTGCGGAGTGATGGAAGATACTACGGAACATTGGACTCTTTCGTAAAGCCAGATCAGTAACCAGAAGTGGTATATCAACTTCAAATTATGTTTTTTTTTAAAGTACACTATTTACCATCAAATGAAATTGAGATCTCAAATGGGTATGGGGTATATGTATGAATGCGAGCGTGAATAAAAATGATAAAATAAGAATCGCTGGTTTGGGTTAATTAAATTTTAATGGTAGTTTTAAAATGTTATTTTATCTATATAAGAAAAATTAAGTTTTGTCTGAATAATTTTCATTTCGATATGCAAAAAAATTGTTAAGAATTATGGGAATTGAAAGAGATATAAAAAACAAGAAATGATCAATAAAATTTTAATTGCTTAGTAAAATAAGAAATGACTCGTTATTCAAATAACCAGTTCTGATTTTCCCGTTCGCTAATTCGAACCCTGGCGAGTGAAAATTCACGTTGGCAGACAACAACATGGCGTCTACAGTGCCAGAATACATAATAAATAAACAAAACCTATTTATTAATTTATAAAAAGGTAAGTTTGTTAACAGGATTAGTTTGGATGCACTCAGAAAAGAATTAATTAAATTAAATTAAAACAATACAATTGGGAAACAAATTAAGTAATAAATCACCATAGTATGGCTCACTGACATTCAACCGTCTTATATAACCGAACAATCATAAACCTGTACATGAAAATTAACAAAAAATATAAGTGAAGAACCCTAATAATAAAACTCAATGTAATGAGTAATTATTAACTTAATTAACCAACCAAAGCAGAGAAGTAACTATCTGAATAGAGTTATATACTCCAATATTATAAAGAACGAAACCAAATCACAAAATAATACTTGAACGACATTTTCCACAATTCAATAGAAAAAGCATAGTTGGACACGAAATATGGTGAAACACGTAACCACAAAACTCGGACATTGGTGAACAAAAGGAGCGGCATTTCTGCATCATCCCAGGACCAAGAATGCAACTTTTATTTCGAACTTGCAGTGAAGACTGGCGAGGATTAATTCATCTGCATTCCGTTATTGACCAAACACTACGATGAGGTTAGCTTTACACAGCCTTACCGAGTCACGATGTCCAGGGGACGGTAAAACACTTATTTTAAATAATATTTAATAAGAACTTAATACTATATTGTAATACCTTGTAATCCTATTTATGCATTTTCTGACCTTACTAACAGTTGAAAGAACCTTCACTCCCTGTGTTTAAAGAAATACAAAATCATAACTAAAATAATACATAACCCTGAATCCGATAGATAATCGATTACTTCTAATACCATAGACTTTTGTATCTTCGTAAAGGAAGAACTTTGTTGGCAAGAAATATAAAAATCATAATAAAGAATCCTTTCAGAATTTAACGATATCTTCTCATTTATATAATATTTAGTGTAGTGTGAACAAGTTATAATATAAGTAGAGAGTGTAACGTAGGAATTATTGTACGCGGGTAACTAACCTACAATTTTCAGCTGTCTGTGAACCACACCGCTACTCGCGGACTGCTTTTGTATTAAAGAGAATAAGAAACCGATAAGAATTCCTTCTCTTCTCTTCAAACGCGGGCTAGGCTTGAATGAGAAAATTAGAATTACACACTTAATACATAAATTTAATCACCACCACACAAATATATTTTGAGGAGTACAAAAGCACATCATAAATTTGCACTCACGACTGTGGGACTTAATTAGGAAAGCTCATCTAAGAGTATAATAAGAAGTAACACACACGCACGTAAGGAAAGACGCTATACCCGTTACACTATAAATTGGCGTTTCCAACATGGAACATATTTAAACATTATTATACCTACGGCCAGAGGGAATTACACTATAAATTGGCGAACACAACAGTGGGGCTTAACGTGGATACAGGAGTTACACTATAATATATACACACACATATATATATGTTTTATTAACATTTAAGCGTCCGTCTTAACAAATTTTATCATCGTCGTGGCGTCTGTTAGATTTTGACGTCCGTATATCGGACGCCAAAATGTAATCCCTTATAGAAAATGTGTTCTGTAGAATAAAAGTTTATAAGTTCCACAAACACCCTTTATGGCCACATCGCTAATGAGAAATCTTAATTTTTTTAACTTTCAACTCATTATTTTGGCACCACGAGTTTTTTAGTTTTTACCTGCGGGTGCCAAATTGACAGACTTTTGAAAATTGATATTCAATATGTAGTTCATGGTTTGTCCACCACGTAGTACTACCATCGTCTATATACACTCTGCGCGCTTTTTTTTCATTTAGTTTGTAATCATTGTGGAATCCGTGGATATGGCAACACTGTCATAGCATAAACGCACAGGGTCAAATAACAAACGCAATCCAAGTCTGATTCAGACTGTGCTAAGTGGGTCAAAGATTATGTCCTTTTTTAATTATTCGCTTGTGTTTATCTCATATTCATATTTTCACTTATAAGTTCATTTTCCCACTTCCCTCATTTTTCTTTCTCTTACCTTCCCCACTTTTGATTTTATTCTCTTTATAAACCATTTGATGTGTGCTTTACAATAGTGCATATCATGTATCAAAAGAAAAAGTGGTAGAGGGAGAGGAGAGCAATCGGGGCGAAAACGTTAAAAATTTGATTCTTCACAACAGTTTAATTTTTCTGTAATTTTCTGTGAAGAAAGAGAAAGTGTGTGCGTGTGTGTGTGTGTGTGTGTGTGTGTGTGTGTGTGTGTGTGTGTGTGTGTGTGAGAATAACACTTATATTAAAAAGTTATATCTTTCTGTCGAGGGGTTAGAGAGAGTTAAAACAAAAGGACACATGGTGTGGGAAAGAGTGAGCGTGAGCGAGCGACAGGGAAAGACAGAGAGAAAGAGTAAGTGAGAGGGGTTAGTGACAGGGTAAAAATATTTAAAATTTGATTGTCATTTAAAATTTAATTTCTATTAGAGTATGACGGGGGGGAGAGAGAGAGATAGAGGGGGGGGCAAGAAGGCAGAGAGATAGAGTAAAAATAACGAGTAGTACGTGCATTAGCGTTACTACCGAGACGTCTGAGGATGGGGAGAGGCTAGGAATGAATATGCGACTGTTAAGCTACGTTTACACTGCGAGAAAATTTCGACAGGAAATACGCAAGCAGTGTCCAGTAGGTGTTTGCCCTAAGACGCCGTTTTTACCGCGAGAGATTGTGCAAGTGTTCACTACGTGCTTGCACGAGCTAATGTCGTAATTTATTCCGACAGATGTATAAAACTCCGTTTACACTAGACAGTAAGTTTGGGCAAGTAGTCCTGTCGCAACTTTCCCTGCCGAGCACTCTTCAGAGAGGTGTCAGCCATGGCAAGTTGTTTATTAAAACAGTAAATTAAAAATAATTAACTATTGTATGTATTTTTTTATTTCCCGGTTAAATGATTGTCAATTTAGATAAAGTATTAATTTAGTAAAATACAGTATCGTTTTAAGTAAAAAAATATATGATTTTCTTTTTGAGAGTCTAGGTTGAATTTTGATATTGTTTTTATGAAGCATCATGTCAAACATGTCAAGCATGTATAGGTGCTTGGTGACTGACAAACTAAACAAATGAAATATCTTGGCTTCATAATAGACAATAATCTCTCATGGAAAAGTTTTATTTGTAACCTGAAAAAATAGTTGTATACATTATTACGAAAATTCTATTTGTTACGAGATTTTTGTCCTGAAAATAACTATTCCTCGATAACATCCAGATATGTCTTGTGATCAATTCACGGCCGGGTAATTGGTTAGTTCGAATTGCTTCCTATAATTGTCATGTGTAAAAGTTTTCGTACTGATGACTAACAAAATTGTTTCATGAAGGTATGCAGCAATTGTCAGATGTAGTACTATCAAGGAGAACTATTTATAACAGAAACCAGCTCTTGTGTATACAGTTGAAGACATAATATTCAGTCCACTCCAAGAGTGTTTAATAAACAAACTCGATTTCATTCAGCGTGTGGCCTTGCATAAGTAGTCACAACTGTTATGTGATTATAAACACCAGACAGGTTTATGAACGAAAGAAGCCATGCTTTATATCCGCGTAAAAACGAGTGATATTTTTAAATAATGTCCATTTTAGATCATTTATTTACATTTTCTGATATACCTAATTATCATCAGTAAATTATACGTAACAGTCTAACTACTCCTACTTTATTACATATTTACACAAATATTCCAGAAATATTTCAGTGTTCACGTAAGTTTTATAAGAACAGAAGTAATGATCACCTAATTTAGTGTTTATTAGTTTAAAATGCTTCAAGTTTAGCAAATATTCCGTTGCCAGTATTGTATTATTGGTATTAAATTTATGACCTGGGATAAACGAGTGCGCACACCCATACACACATATAAACTCATGAGATTTCAACAATCTGATGTTGAAGACTCCAATCGTGGATATTTGATAGATACAACCTTTTTTAGACTTTGCTTATTGTGGGAAACATTGTATAGAATACCGTAACGTTAAACGAAATGTACCTATTTACTTTATTCTGCTGTTAAAATAAGATACTCAAATTCGATTGCGTTTTGTAATGTATTTGTATTTGTATTAAGTATGAACTACAAAGTTTTAATTTAAATTAAGATTTGGTGAAGATCGGTTAAGGGAAAGGGGTAGTTTACCCGCAACACTTTATGTTTTAACAACGGTAATTTATTCTATGACAAACGATAACAGCCGCAAAATCAAACAGAATCGAATAAGTTTGTGCATACTACCCTGATTTCTAGAGTACTCAAGACTTGTTGTTTTTGGTGAAGATCGGTTAAGGGACGGGGTAGTTTACCAGCAACATTTTATGTTTTATCAAGGGCAGTTTTTCTTATGACGAATTATAACTGCCGCACATTCAAACAGAATCAAACATTTTTTTGCATACGTTCCTGAATTGTTAAGTACTCAAGGTCTGTTCATTTTGGTGAAGATCGGTTAAGGGAAAGGGGTAGTTTACCAGCAACATTTTATATTTTAACAATGGTAATTTTGTCTATGACGAACGATAACTGCCGCACATTCAAACAGAATCAAATATTTTTTTGTGTACGTTCCTGAATTGTAGAAAACTGAAGGCCTATTGATTTTGGTGAAGATCGGTTATGAGGAAAGGGTAGTTTACCTGCAACATTTTATGTTTTAGCAAGAGTAAAGTACTTAATTTTGACAAAATAAAGTATCCTGATAAGAAGATCATAATAATCCACTGTAGAAACGTAGATGAAATATCTATAAATGAAGAGGCTAGTTGAACGGGGTGGGGGTAATTTTTTATAAATGAAAATGATAGTTGAAGGGGGTGGGGATCATTTTTATTTATGTCATGTGTACTACGTTATCGGCAACAAAGAAGTAGTTTGTTGTTAAAATTTCTTCCTGGGCTGTTTGGGCTTGATCCGATGTTTTCTACAAAACCAGACGTTTCGGCAGTGCTATCAACTGCCATCATCAGTGAAAATTGAGTGCACTATCGTGAGGTGGTATATGTTAGTGATCACAGTACTGTGGTCAAGGCTGAAGAAAGAAGTAGTTTCTATAGAAATAGTTCATTTCGAAAAGTATTTTAAATATAAATCTTAGGGAAGTCATGTATGGTTCTCCATAACGATATTTACTCTCTTGTTTTCTTATTATTTCCTGTAACACCACTCTTAAGCTTTAAAATTCTAACTTGAATGTGCCCATAAGATTTTTAAATTTCAAAAAGATTAACGCTAGTGATTAACCAAATTATCGTAATTATTAACAATTTATAATTCTCAAATAGATAAAAAATACTGACTTATTCATTCAAACTGTAGTTTATCATTGCATTAGCTACCTTTATTTTGAACTTTTGAAGACTCCATTTTATTAGAATTTTGAATTTTCGAAATTTTTGTTTATAATTCTTTTTAATCACAAAGTTATCATTGATTATTTTCTCAAAATAAATATTTTTGTTTAAAATTGATATAATTATGTACTCTGCTTGTAATAATCTAAATTGAAATGTTCTCTCTACACTTTATTTAGCTTTCTAATAATTCATCACATCAAGGACATTTCAGTAACTATTTTTTATTAATATATTAATAAGAACCATATTGGATATCTTCACTAAACTCATTTACCATTCCATAAATTAGAGGAAAAGCAAACGTCAAAAGTAATAACCACCATCATCATCAGCAAGGGTTATACAAAAGTAGTTTGTTCCGGGCCCAAGCAGATAGACTAGAGCTGGTTATTCCAATGCTTCTTGGGACGCCCCACACCTCTCCGTCGATTTCTGCTTACAATTTTCAATAGTTGTTTGAGAATGCTTCAGTCATCGCTTCGGTTAAAAGTTCCAACCATTTTAGCCTATAATGGGCAGTCCTATCAAATATACATATAATATTCAGTTCCTGCCGTACATCGCGATTTCTTTTGCGATCAGCATTTGTGAAGAATATATAATATCACGCGTCTGAGACCGCCTGAAAACGACTGCTCTGGGAATTCATTCTTATAAGTCGGAATTCTCAAACCCATAGACAAGGAAGAGTCACCTTGTAGAACTTTAAGTGTGTTTCTTTACTCGCTGATTAAAAAATTGGGTTGGGTACTCGTTGTACCGGATTAACTAGGTACTGGTCCTCAAATTCTTAGTGTTGGATGAAGTAATGTTAGCTCTCAAAGAAGCCTTCAGCCTCTCTCCAGCCAAGACGGTTCTCCGTGATGAAGTGACATATCTTACAAGAGGTTACCCGTTACCCTTCTGATGCTCAACCGTATGGATTTAGACCGGAAGGTCGATAAATATTCTTTGGAGATCAATAGTAGCCAACAGTACTAAGTTGAGGCGTAAGGGAAATGATTCTGGATTGTCTTATCTTTGGAATATTACAGGCGCGAATCAAGTTGGATTTAATGGGTTGTACTATTGTGTACAGGGAAATCTGGTCTCTTTAATATGATAACATAGACAGTTTATGTGAGACAACCTACAGAAATCGGGCTGGACGTTAAGCCCGAAGGTGGCAACCCCACTATCGCATTGCCGTGCGATAAGCAAGTAACATATTCAGGAGACATATTAGTTACCAAACTGTCGCAAGCAAGATGTAACCGGAGAAAAAACGTCAAAAGTGCCTTCCAAAAAATTTTAATTTTGCGTATTTATACAGAATAAATTTGTAATGGAATCCTCTAACAGAAAACCTATATTTCGCTCACATTATTTATAATTTTTCTCTCATTGTGTTGCATACCGTACGTGGTATTTTTAAAAATATCAATTAGCCTATAATGACATTGCACATTTAGTTGCCGTCGAAATTTGTAAACGAAGATATAATGAAAGAGAAACTTGTACTTTACTGTGTCTAAATAACACTGTTGTTTCTATGATATTTAAAAATTTTTGTTTTCCTATAAATAATAGTTTTATATAATTGAAAGTGTTTTATATAATAAAGCAAAATGGAAAATTCAAGGCAATACAAAATTATGGGCGTGACGAGATATAAAACGAGCAGGCAAAAGGCTAAAACAAATGTTGAAGGTAGAAGAGAAATAAAGCAAAGATAAATAAGGAAGACCGATTCAAAGATACAAACTTGGATGGGAAAAGGTAGTATATTATTTACCATCAGGGAATAACACACGAAACTGCATCAAACACAGTAAAACTAACAATTTTGTTTAATTATAAGTGAGGTCTTGTATTAGGCAACAACAAAAACGAAAGAGCGGACTCTTCAGTGCGCACAAAACGTTAATGTTTTAGCAAAAATAAACTGCTTGCCCAAGAGAGTCCTCTTTAGGTAGGAACTTTTAGACTAGTTATACTTTTTGTAGTTCAAACGCCTCTAATTGACACCATATCTAGATGATTCATATTCCCCTTTGTTTAACACAATCCGCTACGTGAAGCTATTCAGTAATCTGTTCTTCAATTCAACGTTAATTATTAAATTTAATTTATAGTCATTATTAATGAAAATTTGATTTACTTTCACAAATTTACAAAATATTGTTAATGCCTTTATTTCAACAGCTATTTGCGAGCGGTTTGACAGATGCAGTTTGATACATGCAGTAGGCTCAGGAATTGGCCTGTGTTGAGTTGAAGACTAATTACTAGCTTTGGAGAGTGAGTTGAGCCCTTGACATTTTCCGTAGATGCGCCACTGCCTAATTTTATTTGTAAGAAGTACCGAGGATTCCTATGCCGTACCCCCTTGCAAACCAATGTTCACGTGTGTTAGTCTCGTATAGGCTATACAAAGATTCTATAGATAATAATGCTTTATTTATAAAATTTAAAATGCTCAAGAACTGGTGTAGCTATCTCGGAAAATAAAAGCATAAGTAACGCAGTATTAGGTCTAAGCTAGCAACGGGAGTTCACTAGTTCTTGAACTACCCCTTCTCAACTCTTTAACATGAATACATATAGAGCAAGTAAATGATTCAATTTTGGAGTTTGATGACACACATTAAGAAGAATTTTATGCAATACTGGAAAGAGACAGTAAAAAACTGTTAACGTAAAGAGAACTATAGGCTACTTACAGACTTAAATACAAAAATTAAAAGAACGGCTAGAGAATCAGAATTATGAAAAAAAATGGATTAACGTCACGAAATGAATAGGTGAACAATAAATTTACTTCAGTTCTGATAACAACTTTTATTATTTGTAAGCCAGAAGTTCATCATCACGTTAAGTTATGTGTTCATGACGTTCCCCTAGTGGTAGCTTTCGCAATCAAGTAGACTTCATCTTAGTTATCACTAGGTGGACTCTACTACCTTTCCAAACAATTAAAGACTCTACTAGCTCCCCAGAGAAAGATTTTTACAGTAACCAGATTCTTGCAGCTAAAGTAGAACTAAACCTGGAAAGGCATACATCAAAAGAAAGTCATACAAACATGATGGTGTTTAAAAACAGACATATATAAGCAAAATGAGGATATAAGAGTGAAGAGGAAAATTGCCGGTCGGCAATAAACCTATGAGGCATGCAGATAGTGCCTAGCTAAAAGCAAAAAGTATATTACAAGAAGAAACCTCTAGAGTAACCAAAAACCCGTAATTTTAGTAAAAATAGTGTAAAAATAGATCAGTAAAGATACGTGTAACACAATACAGACAGAAAACGGGACTACACAATTAAGAGACAAGTATCCTCAAATAAGCAAAGCCGGAATACAGCAATGTAGGTACGACACGAATAAATACGTAAACAAAATCTAGAAGGATTAAAAACAAATAGAAACAAACATCAATTATATATGTGTTCAGAGTTAAAACATTACAAGAATATTTGTAACAAGTAAAAGAATAGACGATGCCAATATAAAAGAACAGCGGAGAAGCTACTGCAAAAAACCTATTCAAAGATAAATGCATAGAGAGAGAGAATACAGGTAACTTTACGTTTGACCTGGAAATCAACACTACCATGCAATATTAATAACTAGTGTTAATAATAGTAACTACATAATAATGTTTAATAATAATGTTCAGTTCAGCGGCGCAACAACCCATTACTGAGTCAAGGCGTCCTCAAAGGCATCCTCCAGCCTCCGCCAGTTGTCCCGGTCAAGTGCAGCTGCTCTCCAGTTCCGGGTCCCAAGGATATGGATCGCATCGTAGTTCACACCGTCTTCCCAACGTAGTTTGGGTCTACCAACTCTCCTGGTGCCATAGATCTGTCCTGTGAGTGCCTTTCTTGGTATTTCATTCTCCCCCATTCTGATCACATGTCCAGCCCACCTGAGTCTACCAAGTTTTATAATTTTCACAATATCTGGTTCATTCAGAAGAGTGTTCAGTTCTTGGTTGGTTCTTTTCCTCCATTCACCTCCTACACATATTGGACCAAATATACTGCGGAGGATTTTGCGTTCATGAACCAGCAGGCTTGACTCAGACTTTCTAGAAATGGTCCAGGTCTCAGAACCAAAGGTGAGAACTGGGCGGATCAGTTTTTTATACAAAAGCAGCTTGATGCTCCTGGCAATTATTCTGCTCTCTTTGGGGTCTGAGACCAAAGAAGCACCTATTATCTGAGGTGATTCTTCGCTTTATTTCTTCTGTTGTTTCCCCATCGGAGTTAACTTTTCAACCTAAATAAACAAAGTTTTTGACTTTTTCGAAGGAATAGATGCCAATTTGGATGTGCTCTCCTTCTCTAGCCTCCTGTCCTGTAGCCATGTATTTTGTCTTGCTTTCATTTTATTATGAGACCCAGCCTACTTGCAGGACCTTCAAGAGCAAGAAAGGCTTCAGTGACTGCTCGAAAGGACCTCCCGATTATATCTAGGTTATCGGCGTATCCTAGGACCTGCACCAACCTGTTGAATACAGCCCCGGAGGAATTATTCCAGCATCTCTCATAGCTTTTTCTAAGGCAAGAACGAAGAGGAGGCAAGTAAGAGCATCGCCCTGGAGAACTCTCTTTCCATAGTCAAACTCTCCTGATAAGTCATTCTGAATGTTCACCATGCCATTCACTGTCAGCATTGTCATCCTACACAATCTTATTAATTTCTTTGGTATGCCCAGTTCTTCAAAAGCAGTGTAAAGTTCTTTTCTGTCAATGCTGTCGTATGCATTTCTGAAATCTATGAAGAAGTGATGGGTTTGTAGTTTATGTTCCCTACCTTTCTCCAGAAATTGTCGGAGTGTGAAAACCTGGTCTATTGTCGATTTTCCTCTTTTAAATCCACACTGATATCGACCAATCACCTGATCAGCATGTGGAACATATAACTGTCTTCTGCCAGGCTGTTGGCAGTTTCTCTTCTATCCATATATCAATGACAAGGTGTTGAAGGGTTTTAACCAGCTCTGGGCCACCGTTTGTGCAAAGCTCCGCAGGAAGATCATCAGAACCAGGAGCTTTGTTGTTTTTAAGGCTTTCTATTGCAGCTATCATATTATCTTCATCCGGAGGCTCGATGTGTTTATGTTCCTCTAGCACAGGTGGTACACAGTTGTTCACCTCGTCATTCTTAGAAAGAAGAGCTTCAAAGTTCTTTCCCCTTTTCTGTAAGTAGGGTGCCATCAGTGTCACGACAAGCTGTTGTCCTGGGCTTAAAGGGTTTCCTACTGTGGTTTAACTTATTGTAGAATTTTCTGATTTCAGTTTAATAATAGGAGTACGAACACGTCAGCCTACCAACACGTGTGGTGGAAAGGTAAAAACAGATAACTGTTGTACAGATAATTAAGAGGTTGCATTAGTTCAGACGTAGATCTGTATATATGTGTCAGCCAACAGTAGTGCGTTTTGTAAACATACATGGCTGTGCCATTGCACATTAG
The DNA here is from genome assembly GCA_034769895.1 of Magicicada septendecula. Classification (NCBI taxonomy): domain Eukaryota; kingdom Metazoa; phylum Arthropoda; class Insecta; order Hemiptera; family Cicadidae; genus Magicicada; species Magicicada septendecula. Next base: position 111,405,932 of record CM068372.1, read on the forward strand.
GAATGTTATTTGACCTTGAATACTCTTAGCGGGATTCAGATGAATTCGCTTCCTTGCAGTAACGCTTCTGGCGATTTAAAACTTCCACTTTTGGTAATCATGAAATCGGCTAAGCCTAGGGCCCTTAAAAATGTTAATGTACATCCTCTTCCAGCCCAGTACACCTCACACAAATCTGCATGGATGAATGGAAAAATTTGTGCCTACAACAAAGAAGTTCTTTAGAGAGAAAAAACTCCCAGAAAAAGCTGTGTTATTTATAGACAATGCACCGTGAAGAGTAATTACGAGATGGTGAAATTTCTACCACCGAACGTGACCGCTTTGATACAACCAATGGATCAAGGTGTGATTGAAGCAACGGTTCAAGGTGTGATTGAAGCAACACAACGGCGATATAGGAAAAAGTTGATATTGTCTCCTTTAGAGCAACAAGAAGCAGACCCGTCGGCTAACTTCATGGATCTTCTTAAAAAAGTGACAATAAAGACTGTCATTTATTTAGCCGCAGAAGCGTGGGAAGAGATTAAGCCGTCAACTCTTCAAAAAAGCTGGAAAAAACTGTGGCCTAGCATCCCACAAGAAAACCAGGGACAAGATGAAAATCAACCAACTGCAAATGATGACGCTGATTTCGTTCAAGTTTTTCAACAGTTGGAGGGTTGTGCTGACGTGGAAGAAAGTGACATTTCAGAGTGGATGAACAGTGACAACGATATTGGTCATCAGGTTTAAAGCGAAGATGAAATCGTGGAGGCGTGCATTGCAAACACGGCAACAGAAATTGACAGTTCGGATGATGACAATGATGGTACGGAGGAATCAGCTAGCCCAACTCATGGTGAAGCGACTACAATGCTGGAGTGGTTGATGACCTACTTCGAGAAACAAAGCGACACATTGCTGCTGAGCTACTGACCTTGAGGCGCCTACGAGATCGCACGAAATGACGTCAGTCTTTATTAAAACAAAAGAACATTACAGACTTTTTTCAAGTGAGTTCAAAGACTTAATTCTTGTTTTCAGTTGTACAGTACATACATATGTACATATAGTTTCATTTTATCTTACAGTCCTGTACAGAATTTAAACTTTATTTCGTTTTTACACTTTTTAATTATGTAACAGTAATGTACTATAGTTTTCTTTAGTACCGTAAAATCAATAAACTATGAATTTCAATCAATAAGATGTTTTGTTTTTTATCCTAAATCAATTCGTACATTAAAAAGTAGGCCTACGTTGTAGTATTGTGACTGAAAAAGCCATTTTTATGATAAAAACATCGATTTTAATAGTTTTACCCATCTAAAACTTGTTTTACAGACATTTTAAAGCTGATTCCATTTAATCCGGACTTTCGGTGATCCGGACGGGGTCCGGTCCCATCAAGTCCGGATTAGCGAGACTACTATATTATTTACACTATTAAAGTTTGCCATTGTCTCTTTACTCTTTTCTTTTTAATGTCTTTTATGACTCGTTGGTTGATGAGTAAAAATTGTTTCATGTCACCTTATTGCTGTCCCGTGATACTCAGTGATTCCTCGTCATGATCCTGAGTCCTGTGTCGATCCTCTGTTGTCGTCCGGTCCTCCTGGTCTACTCAGCATTCAGATGACTCGTAAAGTGCTATTTCAATACTGCTGGGATATCGACTTTGGATGCTCCACCGTTGGGCATAGCCTTTGGCTGCAGATGTGTTCCAGTGAATGAAGGTCGAGGCTGGTGCTCCTCACTTATTTATACTGTCGGGCGCAAAAATCATGTTTCAACCATTCTGTGCATGATTTATATTGTTATAGTTTGTCGAGCGTCCCTCTACAGATCAGTTTATTTTTCGTACTTATTTTATTTTTATTTTATTCGCAACATGCGAAGTCTTTTGTTTATTACTCGATGTTTATACTATCGGTAATTTTTTTATATATAACTGTATGTTAACAGTTTTTCTATACTTTAACTGTTCTTGGTTCTATTAACTTTTATTTACACTGCATTAATATGTATTGTTTATACTATTTTGAATGTTCATCACTTCTTTGTTCACTACTATAATAATTATTCTAATGCCATATAGTCTACTACCATACTAATTATGTATTATTTGTTTCGCACTAGATTTTGCACATGTGCGCATCTTTATATAATTAATAACGTGGCATAATTTGTGTTATCATATCTTAAGCGCACTTACTAAAATTTAAATAAATGTGTTCGATATTTCGGATCGAACCGGTCATTCTTTTCATTTTCCGAGGTTGGCACTATGGCTTTTGTAGAGCTCGTACATGCACGTGAACTTTTAGCTCGGTCATACGCCAGCCATCTCAGTGTCAACGTCCACGAGTCGGGCCCTTCTCGGCAGGTAGAAATCCATGCATTTCACCCATCTTTTTCCCAACCAGTCTATCCTGCCTTGAGTGTCAGGATCAACCCAGTCGTAAGATACGGTAAGTCATTTTTATATTATTTATGTCTGATTAGCAATTCTGCATGCTGCTGCTTTGAGCTCACCAGAGGCTATTAAATTATCAAGTGTGAAAGCCGTCTTACTTTTCAATTTTTTAAACTATTATCTTACATCTATTTACTACCAGAGGTTCATGAGGTTGCTAGCTTTTCAATTAAATATTTTGCCGTCACGACTGGGAGCACGTACTTCATAATTTTGTGCATGATGCTGCTGGTGGGTTGAGTTTCAGTAATTGGGTTGTAAGTCAGTTTTGGCTGCGTGATTTTTATTTTAATTACCAACGTGCCGTGCCGTTTCGTTTTTGTGCCTGCTCGTGGGTGTTTTGCATACGGTTAATTTTTTAAATTTCATGAATGTTTGTCATTTGCATGCTATCGCACGGAAGCACGTTGGTATAATACGTAGGCATGTGAACTACGAGTTTGCGTTTATGGCTGTAGCTTGTGGTCAGCAGTGTCGTCGTGTGTGCATCGCCAGGTGGGCAGATTTTGTGTCAAAATTTTGCACCTTGTTTTTTGGGGTAGTCATTTAATTACTGGGTCAAGTCTGGTAAAGTTTGTTTCCGTCCTGTTACGGTTTGCGTCCCACGTGAAATTGTGCGCTACGTGTTTGTGACTGTCAGGCGTAAAGGGAACGGTTTTAGGTTACCCGGATTTCGGAGTAGCCTGCCTTTGTATTTAATTTAATTTTTTGGCATGACTATTACCTTTAGGTGCGATTTATATTTTGCATATGCGATATCCTGTCCATACACGACGCGTTGACCATCAATTTTGGCATTTCAGGTGTCCCAGTTATTGTGTTTGGTTCGGTAACTGGTGAATTGTTGTACATTGTACTGTGCTGTGTTTTGTGTGTATTTATTCTATTTGGTATTATACATGTTTGTTTTTGGGTGCACTTTTGTGTACCATAATTTTGCACCGTATGTGCTGTAATCTTGTGTAACTTGTGTTTTTGTTGTCGTGCTTTTGCGCTGTGTAAATCAATTTGTTGCGTGTTTAATTTATTGTGTTTGGCATTATTTGCCTGTTGGATTGTGTAAGTTGTATTTTGCCGTGCACTAATTTACTTTTGTATTTATCTTGCTCGGTATTGTTTATGCAAAGTAGTTGTGTGAGACGCCTAGTTATCTCGAGCACTGTTAGGCTAAGTCGGTGCGTGATTATTGTTCAGTTTCTAATTCTCTTATTAAGGGTGGTTGTCGGTTGCGCGATATTTTTAATTCAATATGCCTGCTAAATTGTCGTTGGCAGCTTTTGACCGGACCACTTCGGTGGGAATACTTGGGTTGCAGCATTTGATAAATAAGTTGGAAGGGTTGCCGCAATTGAGAGCCGTGGATCAACATGAAGCCGGTATTTTGGCCTCCAGGTTGTCCGAAGAATATCAGGACCTTCTAGGTAAGGTCGATCCTTACCTATCGGCCGAGTCATTGCCCCAGGGATTGGACGAGGACCACATTTTTGCGGTGGTAGCTCAAATTAAGGATATTTATGTCTGGGGTAGCATTTTAGCGTCCAAACTAACAAAACCAGAGATACCGGTTGGTTCCGGTCGATTTTCATCGGCAAGTGGTGGGCACCCAGGTGTGCTTGTTCATGAGTTGCCGAAGCTTTCGTTACCTTGTTTTGATGGCCAGGCCAAATGTTGGTCCGAGTTTTGGTCAAAGTTCACCACATTGGTGGACGAAAGTCCTGCCCTCACTCCGAAGCAAAAATTGTTATATTTACTGACTCATCTTAAGGGTGAGGCTTATGAGAAGGTTGCCGCGCTTCCCATAGTTGATGATAGTTATTCACTTGCACTGTCAACTCTTAAAAGTCGTTATCACAATCCTCGTTTGGCCGCTCGGGTTTATTGTACCAATCTGCTTCAGTTACCAGCCGCTTCTATGCGATCAGCTGCGTCTATTAGAAAGTTGGTGGACAGCGTCAATGCTAACTTTTCAGCGTTGTCAGCTCTAAACATTGCTGATATATATCAAGCAATATATGCGTCTTTTGTATTGTCTAGGCTTGCTCTATCATTGCGTGAACGTTTTGAGGCGTCTGTTACGGACAAAGAGAATCTCCCTGCCCTAACAGAAATTATGACATTTTTAACCGCTATGGCGGAACAGAAAGAACAGGCATCGTTGGAATCGGCTTTACCTGCTCTTCCTAGCACTAGCCACCAGAAAACCCAGAAGGTTTCTTTTTCTAAGGCTACTCCTCTTGCTGTGTCTACATTATCTGCGGAGGTTACGCAACGGGATGCATCTAATTCACGTTGCCTTCATTGCGAGTCCCGGACCCATTTGCTTCTCAAGTGTCTGGCGTGGCTGAGTAAGGACCCTAGGGGTCGATTTCAGAGTCTTAAAAATAAAAAATGTTGTCTTTCGTGCCTCCAACATAAACATTCGGGCTGGTGCAAAAATAGGTGCAAAACGTGTGGCTCTAAGTACCACCACACTTTACTTCATTTCAAAAGTGCCCGTCCGTCTCCGTCTTGTTCACAGATTTCTGATACAGCTGAACTTAAGGCAGCGGAGTCATCGCTTGTTGATCTGTCGAGCACTACTCTGACCGTGTCTCTGCCCCATCCTGCAGGGGTTCTGTTAGCCACCTGTCTAGCAGTCTTGTCGTTTCCGAATGGTGGTTATATTGTAGTTAGGGCCATCCTGGATAGCGCGTCCCATGCTTCTTTCATCACTGAAGCATGTGCCTCTCGCTTAAAGTGTGCTTGTTTTGACGCTTCAGTAAGTGTCAATGGGGTAGGTGATATTGCCACAAAAGCAAAAAAGGTGTGCCATCTGTCCTTGGAAACTTTAAAACGCGAGGTTGTGGCATCTAACCATGCCTTTATAATTCTTTCTAAGATCTCGTCGGACTCACCTAGGTTCCAGGTGTTGCCTGAAGTTAAGCAGGCTACAAAAGATCTTTTGTTAGCGGACCCTACCTTCGATGTAGCAGCCCCAATTGATGCGTTGTTTGGAGCCGATATTGTAGCGGCTATTCTTATGGGAGAGACTATTCCTTTGGGTGCAGGTTTGCCTGTTGCAGTTAGGACACGTTTTGGGTTTGTCATTATGGGTAGAGCCCCCATTTCACTTAATTGTGCATTGACTTGTGCTAGCGGTCTCACTGGCCTTCCTTTGGATCTAGTATCTGCACATCAGCTTCACTGTCATTTCCACCACTTTTATCCTTCCGTCACAACGTTATCTACGGATATACCAAACCTACTTGAGCAAGTTCATAGTTTTTGGGAGGTCGAAGAGCCTCCAGCTATACCCCACCAATTATCTGAAGAGGATCACTTTGCTGAAAGGTTTTACAGGGAGTCAACAAGTCGGTTGCCGTCGGGTCGTTACCAGGTGCGCTTGCCGTTCTTCAAAAACTCTTCTCACATTTTGGGAAATTCCCTTAAGGGAGCCATGTCTCGGTTTTTTGCGTTAGAAAGGAAATTTGCAGCGAACAGTCAGTTTAAGAGCCAGTATGTACAATTTATAACGGATTATGTCGCTCAGGGGCATATGTCATTGGTGTCTGACACCAATTTTCCAAAATATTTCATCCCTCATCATGGTATCTTTAAAGTTAGAGGTGATACTTCAAAAATAAGGGTGGTGTTTGACGCCAGTATGAAGACGTCCTCTGGGATTTCCTTAAATGATGTGTTATGTGTCGGCCCTAAGTTGCAGACCTTACTGTCTGACGTTTTGACTTTGTTTCGGCGGTTTAGCCATGTTTTTACGTGCGACATCGAACAGATGTACCGCCAAATTGCTATGCATCCTGATGACTCGGCGTACCTGTGTATTTTATGGCGTGAGGAGGTTACCGCCCCACTAAGGGTTTCGCTTTGCGTACCGTCACTTACGGGCTGGCTTGCGCCCCTTTTCAGGCGTTGCGAACCTTGCAGCGGCTGGCTCAGGATGAGGCAGTTAATTTTCCTGCGGGAGCGGCGGTACTTAGCCGTAATATTTTTGTGGATGATATTGCTGCTGGCGCTGATTCAAAATCAGAGCTTTGCAAACTACAACGGGAATTAATTCTGTTGTTGTCTTCAGGAGGGTTCAATTTGAAAAAATGGTGCACTAATCAACCCGACTGCCTACCTGAATCAGCCGCTTCAAGTGATTCCGTCGTTGCTAAGGATAAGGATATTCTGGGTTTAAGTTGGGACCATTTTACCGATTGCTTCTCCTTTCCTCCTTTGGCCTGTTGCAGCAATGCGCAGGTTCAATTTACCAAACGTGTCGTGTTATCTCAGATGGCACAATTATTTGACCCATGTGGTTGGCTTTCGCCAGTGATTTTCAGGGCCAAGGCTTTTTTCCAAAAACTCTAGGCTGAGGGCTTGGACTGGGATGCTCCTCTAAGTAATGACTTAAACGAATATTGGAGTCAATTCCTGTCCTCTTTGAATCATCTTCTGGTAATTACTATTTCCCGGCCATTCTTCCCTAAAGGTGGGCATATTGAAAGGGTAATATTGCATGGTTTCTGTGATGCTTCCCAGTTGGGTTACGCGGCCGTCATCTATCTGTCCATTTATACTGACTCTGGTCCTCCGGTGGTTTCGTTGGTGTCGTCTAAAACTAAAGTGGCACCTCTTAAAACTTTATCAATCCCACGTTTGGAGTTGTTGGGAGCTTATCTTTTAGCCAAACTTGTTCGTCATTACATTGGCTTATTCTCATCATGTATTCAATTGAGTCAAGTTTTCTTATGGACGGACTCGACGATTGTCTTGGATTGGCTGAATATGCCTACTTTTAAATTGAAGACGTTTATTGCTAATCGGGTGGCTGCCATTACCGAGTGGATCGATACTAAATCTTGGCGTCATGTGCATGGTGTTTCTAACCCCGCTGATTTAGCCTCTAGAGGCACGTCACTCTCCAGCCTCCGGTCGTCGACATTGTGGTGGTCAGGGCCAGATTGGTTAAAGCTTGATGCTCTGCGCTGGCCCCCTATTAATTATCGCCCGAATCACGACGTGCAAGATGTTGCCTTGGAGACCAAGGTCTCTTCGTTTCTCATTCAGGAGCCCCGGGTGGAATTGTTTGAGCACTTGTCCTCGTGGCCCTTGGAGGTGGGGGTGACCTAAATTATACCGGTTGCCCATATCTTCTTAATTGGGTTTATCTTGTTTTTTTGGGTGAGCAGAATTAGTTTCAATGATTGTTGTGGACTTACTGGACACTTCGCTGGGATTTCCCAGGTGATTCCTTCCAGCTGTTGTCCGCAGTGAATTTTACATTGTGGAATGTTTCTGGCAAGGCGTTGTGCCCGTTCATTGGGAGTTATGGATGCTCAACAAATCAACAACAACAAAAATAAGTAAAAAAAAAAGGAAAAAAGGGGGGGAATAAAGGAAACAACAAAAAATAATAAAAAAATAAAATAAAAAAGGAAAAAAATGTAAAAACTAGGGAACTAACTAAGTTGATTTGCTGAGTTTTACATTGTGTTTGGCTGGGCCATTGTTTATTGGATGTTATTGGGTTTGGTCTGCTCTACCCGAACCTTTCGGATTGCTCGCCTGGTCGATGCGCCCGCGGCGGAGTTATTCGGCATGGTTCTAATTAATTGCATGTTTTCTGTATGTTTGTATTTTCTTGTGTTTGCGTGTGACCCCCTCCTAGGTTGGAGGGTAATTTTCAGAGAATGTTCCTGTTCACCAAAAGCCAAATTTTTGTACTGCATTTTTGGCCATGTCTTTTGGTGTAGTTGGTGGTTGACCCATTGCGGTCAACGGGGGCCGGTGTTCGATATTTCGGATCGAACCGGTCATTCTTTTCATTTTCCGAGGTTGGCACTATGGCTTTTGTAGAGCTCGTACATGCACGTGAATTTTTAGCTCAGTCGTACGCCAGCCATCTCAGTGTCAACGTCCACGAGTCGAGCCCTTCTCGGCAGGTAGAAATCCATGCATTTCACCCATCCTTTTCCCAACCAGTCTATCCTGCCTTGAGTGTCAGGATCAACCCAGTCGTGAGATACGGTAAGTCATTTTTATATTATTTACATCTGATTAGCAATTCTGCATGCTGCTGCTTTGAGCTCACCAGAGGCTATTAAATTATCAAGTGTGAAAGCCGTCTTACTTTTCAATTTTTTAAACTATTATCTTACAAAATGACTTATTTAATTCACATTTATTCAGGGGTGACGCTGTGCCTGTTTCTACTGGGACACACACACACATAACACTTCATTGTACACAGTCTTAGCTTGAGTGTGGCGTGATATGCCAGTACCATCCTGCATATTCGGTGTTCCCCTTCGCTGGTTACTTACAGCTTTCAATATGCATTTTTTAAAAATATTGTCGATATTAATTATTTATTCTAATTTAGCAGTATTTTTTAACTAACTGCAACAATGCACAGTAACGTATGCAGACGTACTGCTGCAATATACATACACACATACATTTGGATATTTAAGTATTATTTTTGTAAATAATTAACAAAGAGAAGTTATCAATAGTTTTAAGTAGTGTTACATTTATGTACTTGCAAAGATTACAAGCTCTAGCCTGTCAAAAGTGAATGCCTGTCGATTTTAAGCTGTGGTGGTGGTGGTGGTGGTGGTGGTGGTGGTGGTGGTGTGTGTGTGTGTGTGTGTATGTGTGTGTGTGTGTGTGTGTGTGTGTGGTCCACCACCAGAAACAGGTATTGCGCTGCAATAGGGGTGATTCCTGTGTACGCATGTATTTTGCTTGGTTGGAGAACTCCTGTGCAGACATGAATTATGACAATAATTCAACATGGTTATTTAACCCTTTGATCAGTGACAAGTCGGTTACTGTGTTGTCTCTGATAGTGAAATTTTTATAAACTTTGTAAAATGTATTATAATGAAATGTTTTTAACATTAATTATAAGGAACCTGATAAAAAAACATTAAAATATTGTTAAATTGTTCATCTCTATTTTACAATTTGTCAAAAATAGATACTTCATTACCAGATTCGTAGTTCGTAACATATTTACGAATTTCGTCCTTAGTCAAATAGTTAAGTCTTTTGCGAAGGTTATTTATCAGACATACTAAAACTAAAATAACACTGTACACATTGTATAACTTACATAAGATAAACAATACAAGTTGTTTATAAAAGTATACACTTACACACCTCTGTATGTTCGTAAACCAAGCACAACATAACCTCCAAACACGCGTCTACACAAAGCACCAAAACGTGTGACTGACGCAAAATGTTCACCACAGCCACACATATTACATCACAGCAAGAATCAGCGAATACCAAAACGTTTGAAAAACAATCCACTAGAGTTCACGATCCATAACATTGCAACTAACGTCGAATAACGGAAATACTGAGGCAGTGAAAGTTGAAAACATACATACTCGTGATTAGTGAATTTGGTCCCTCTAAAAAAAAAGTATTTAAAATTTATAATTATATTACCTCAAGATGTTCTTTTCCTTATTTGGAACATGTTTCGAGAGTTCCTGTTCTCTCATCTTCAGCCTTTGTGACGATTTAAATTGTAACAGTAATCGTAAAATAAAAAAAAAATTAAAAATTAAGTTTGCGAGCGATTAAGCAATTTTAAATCTCACTATAATACTTAAAACCCCTGTATGTACTCAGTATGAGAATAAGTAGTAATTAAAAAGTTCAAAGAAACTTTAATAAAAAGGCAAATTGTAAATAGTTATTATTGTCATATTTAACCCTTTGCTTGTTGTCAGGCGGTGACCTGTTAATTCCGGACTCGACATGTCTTCCGAGTCGTCAGTAATTTAGGATAAGATAAAAATCATAATGTTAATAATTAAAAAATCTGAAGACACAGATAGTCGTTAAAATAACTCATTAAAATTATATATGTTTATTAAGGTATAGTTTTTGTAATTACAAATTGTTAACTTAAATACAGATAGGGACTATATTCTCGCGGAGTAGTTGCCCCTCTCCCTTTTGTGAAGTACCAGTCGAAGCGGGCAGAAAAACGCTCTCTCGCTATGTTGACCTCACAGAGTGCAGACGTACGAGCGAAAGCTCTGATAAAATGTTGTTAGTTTGTTTGTTTAATTTAAATGTAGTTTAGTAACTACTACTACAAAAAGCGTGTGGCATGTACCATTAACTATAAATATGTGGTAACAAGAAGAAATAATATGTAACAACAAAAAGTAAGAGTTTTAAGCAAGATGACGACTCCCTTCAAGAAGTAACTCACATTTCAACATCATTCCTGAAGATGTGATCTGCAGGAACTGTTTAAAGACATGTATACCCGGCAGAAGATGCTGTTTAGGACATCCGAGAATCTACATATACTTACACCGAAGAAGCTTCAATCTCCTCTGTGAACTTTCGACACATTATTGACGAAGACCCGACTCAGATGATGACGGCGCGTACGAGGATTCCCAAGACGGACACCCCAGGACGAGGTTTCTACAATTCCATTCTAAAGGTGACTCGATAGCCTGTCTATCGAGAGTTAATAATATTTGTTACACTACACACTTCCAAAAGAGACTTTTCAAAGACAATTAATTTTATGTAAAGATTAAAAGAGTAAATCTAAGAGTTTACTGTAAAAAACTCAAACATCATACGTTGTAACGCTTTATATATTAATGTATCTTATTATTATTCCAAGTAATAGTACCATTCTTCAAATGGTTAAAGAAGTCTTGCAAGCTAAGATAATGAATTGAAAATAATTAAAAGTCTTTACTATCAAATACAGAAAGTTAACCCGGATCCGAGGTATAGCAAAATAGAGTCAATTTGATCCCAAAGTTTTATAAAAGAATTTAAATACTTTAGTTTAATTAGTGATGCAATGGGATCTGTCAGTAACAGTTGTTAAATAAAGAGAAGTCGTCTTGTTACACACATAAAATCAGTGCGTAAATCAGTACAATACCTTCCCTTGTTTCCTTACTCAGTTAGTAAGTAATTTGTTCAGTTAATTTGATTTGAATACAGTTCATTACAACGTAGGCAGCCCATGTAATTGGCAGAGGTCAGTTAAGATGGGTTCCCTGGATTTGTAACGCGGGAATACCAAACAAAATTGCGCCACTCTGCTAATTTTTATAAAGGTGTTGTAAGCCTTGTGACGCATACAAAATTGCGCCACTGCTTATTTATATAAAAGGTATTGTGTTGTTGTTATCTTGTAAGAGTATTTGTGTACAGAGTGACCCAAACAAAATTGTGCCTCTCTGTAGCGTTCTTAATTTGTTAGTAAATTAAATAACTCCCTGAATGTTATTGATCTATGCACTCAGAGAATGTAATTAATGTAAATTTAATTTTCAAAACATATCTCATATCTTATGTATCTCAAAAATACGTAAATGATAGTCAGTAGAAGTTGAAATATCATTGTATGAAGATATATGCATGTACCTACTTGCATACATGACTTGTAATGTTTGGTCAACTGATCAGTCTCTAACAGGTTTGTTTTAAGACAATCCATGACCTGTTGTTTCTTGAATACTCCTGCATAGTATATGTTAGACATACACTAACATGTGTCTGTAGTAACAAAACTTTGTTAATAATAATAATGCTCCTGCGTAAAGTAGACCCAGTTAATTACGCGGAAAGAATTTCGTAATTTGAAATTGTGAACAAAATAACTAATTGATTTAATTGGGGAAAGTAAATGATTGAATAGAGTCAAAGTGTTATAAAGCGTAATAGTAGTCTGTATTGTTGAATACGATTCACCGTATGCCTGCCAGTTCGCCCCTCTCCGCTAGTTCAGACCTGTTCAGGAAGTAATCGGTGGCATTGTGTAGAGAACAATACGTAAGAGTAAAACCCCCCATTCTCACTGACACACTCAGCCTACCTTTGTTAACTAAATAAAGAGGGTGACCTACATTCCAGAAAACAGCTGATCGGTATTCAACTTTGAAAAATATGTGTGTGGAATTTCTGTCTCTCCTTTAGAAGAGAAATTGTTCTTGTCTAATTTGTGCAAATTATTTACTTAAGAATTTATCCTATATATGTGTAATAAATGTGTACAGTATAGTAGTTCAAGTATTTTCCCCGTGACGACAATCAAATAATGTAGTGACTTAATAATAATAAATTTATAATAATAAATAAAGTGTGGTAAATAAATATGGTAGTTAGATAGTAAATAGTTCTAGGTGCTTTTCTTAAATCCCCCAAAGAAAATAATAATAAGTCAATAATAATTATTTAAATAATAAAGCTGAATAAATCCTAAGTTAAACTAAATAGTGTGAAGTGTAGCTGGAATTAAGGGAAAAGAATAATAATAATACAAGTACAGTTATACAGTGTAAACACCCCGGTGGTGGCCAGTTAGAGGAAATAAAGCGTGTTCAGAATTGTAGTAAGCAGCCACGCACCCTCCCTATTGTGATAAACCGGTGCTAGCCTAAACAATTGAAAACCACCCCTGTGTATTACATTGCTTTGTGTAAAGTGTCTCCCCTCCCGCATAGTTTGTTTAGTTATTGTTAAAGAGATAAAAGAGAATTATCTTCGTGAGATTCCGCTTCTCTCAAGTAACAGTAATCTAAGGTGGAGTATGGGATCCTCTTTAGATTACATTAGAAATAAGTTTATGGTATATAATTAAGAGAGAATTATATACATGTAACGTAACAGGTCACAACGGCGCCGACTGAAAAGGGTAATGATAGGGCAGAAAGGTGCCAAAGATCATTAATGAATGCTGAAAGCTAACTGGTGTAGTTAGAGTAAGCTGATGTCAGTCGGGCCACGATGTTGTGAGTTACGGATAAGTAGGGATCTTTCCAATCTAAGGTTTGGAAATTAGTATTAAGATTAAAATATAAGATAGTACTGTAAGAAGTGAGAAAAAGGGAATTTCACGAAGGCGATCATTTAAATGAACAAGATCATTTAAAGAGAATTAGAGAAAACAAACTGTGCAATAATAATAAATAATAATAATAATAATAATAAATAACTTCACACACTGACACCATTCATACTCCAAGTCCCCAGGTATAAAAAAAAAAAAAAAAACCGTAACGTGCAAATTAAGCGGTGGAGTATGTGATGATTTAAATTGTAACAGTAATCGTAAAATAAAAAAAAATTAAAAATTAAGTTTGCGAGCGATTAAGCAATTTTAAATCTCACTATAATACTTAAAACCCCTGTATGTACTCAGTATGAGAATAAGTAGTAATTAAGAAGTTCAAAGAAACTTTAATAAAAAGGCAAATTGTAAATAGTTATTATTGTCATATTTAACCCTTTGCTTGTTGTCAGGCGGTGACCTGTTAATTCCGGACTCGACATGTCTTCCGAGTCGTCAGTAATTTAGGATAAGATAAAAATCATAATGTTAATAATTAAAAAATCTGAAGACACAGATAGTCGTTAAAATAACTCATTAAAATTATATATGTTTATTAAGGTATAGTTTTTGTAATTAAAAATGTTAACTTAAATACAGATAGGGACTATATTCTCGCGGAGTAGTTGCCCCTCTCCCTTTTGTGAAGTACCAGTCGAAGCGGGCAGAAAAACGCTCTCTCGCTATGTTGACCTCACAGAGTGCAGACGTACGAGCGAAAGCTCTGATAAAATGTTGTTAGTTTGTTTGTTTAATTTAAATGTAGTTTAGTAACTACTACTACAAAAAGCGTGTGGCATGTACCATTAACTATAAATATGTGGTAACAAGAAGAAATAATATGTAACAACAAAAAGTAAGAGTGTTAAGCAAGATGACAACTCCCTTCAAGAAGTAACTCACATTTCAACATCATTCCTGAAGATGTGATCTGCAGGAACTGTTTAAAGACACGTATACCCGGCAGAAGATGCTGTTTAGGACATCCGAGAATCTACATATACTTACACCGAAGAAGCTTCAATCTCCTCTGTGAACTTTCAACACATTATTGACGAAGACCCGACTCAGATGATGACGGCGCGTACGAGGATTCCCAAGACGGACACCCCAGGACGAGGTTTCTACAATTCCATTCTAAAGGTGACTCGATAGCCTGTCTATCGAGAGTTAATAATATTTGTTACACTACACACTTCCAAAAGAGACTTTTCAAAGACAATTAATTTTATGTAAAGATTAAAAGAGTAAATCTAAGAGTTTACTGTAAAAAACTCAAACATCATACGTTGTAACGCTTTATATATTAATGTATCTTATTATTATTCCAAGTAATAGTACCATTCTTCAAATGGTTAAAGAAGTCTTGCAAGCTAAGATAATGAATTGAAAATAATTAAAAGTCTTTACTATCAAATACAGAAAGTTAACCCGGATCCGAGGTATAGCAAAATAGAGTCAATTTGATCCCAAAGTTTTATAAAAGAATTTATATACTTTAGTTTAATTAGTGATGCAATGGGATCTGTCAGTAACAGTTGTTAAATAAAGAGAAGTCGTCTTGTTACACACATAAAATCAGTGCGTAAATCAGTACAATACCTTCCCTTGTTTCCTTACTCAGTTAGTAAGTAATTTGTTCAGTTAATTTGATTTGAATACAGTTCGTTACAACGTAGGCAGCCCATGTAATTGGCAGAGGTCAGTTAAGATGGGTTCCCTGGATTTGTAACACGGGAATACGTTACACCTTCGAAATCTTGTTTCTCTGGCGAAGGCTGATGATGAGAGAACAGGAACTCTCGAAACATGTTCCAAATAAGGAAAAGAACATCTTGAGGTAATATAATTATAAATTTTAAATACTTTATATATATCAAGAAACGAACTGTAGCAGAAGGTGATTGAAAAAAAAAGTATATACATGTGATGATCAAAGGGTTAATAAAATTTGAAGTTTACAATATACATTTTGCAATTCAGATAATGCCATCAGATGACTCAAATAGCTTATTCATGGGATATCGGCCTTGGTATCAGCAACTCATAATCATCGAGCAATAAACCAAATATTCGATGATCGACAAAGGACCAGCACATCATCACCATCATCATCAGTCTCATCGTCCCATATCCAGGAGCTACACACACACACACACACACACACACACACACACACACACACACACACACACACACACACACACACACACACACACACACACAGGTGGCAAATGAACAATTATTTTCTTCAAAACAAAGAAACAACTCACAAAGAACTGAAGTGTGAGCTAATGAAGTAAAATCACTACATAAATGTAAAAAAGTAAAATAAATAGTATGGAATTTTAAGTTTCATTAAAAATAATTTTTCTAATTAATTTAAAATGAGTGCTGTGTTGTAAATAATAATTATTTGAACTTCAAGTAAATATTATTTTATTAAAATATTAATACAGTAGACTCTCAACTATCCGACCTAATGTGGCGGTCGGCCGGGTCGGATAGCAAAAAAGTCGGATACACCGGAGCCGTAGGCATACCAGCCTCTGTAAGGTCAATGACCGCCACCCTATTGCGTTGAATGTACTTGTCGCTATTTGGATGCGTACGTCATATCAGTTTGTCCTTATAAATGACGTACAGTAATAAATGAATTAGAAAGAAATGAAATAAGAATTCGCAACTACAGTATCTTTCACAAAACCTTTATTTGAAGGACGAAACAAAATGTGTAGTTAACAATAAGTTGAATGAGTTTTACTATGAGTTTTAATTTATACGAAGGCTTTCAACCAAATTAGTTGTTAATATAAATCAAATTATAATAACCTAAAACTACGTACTGTATAATGAAAGAACAAGTGAAACTTACATTGTCTAAGGTTTGAAAAAGTCTGTAATTGAGACCTGCTTCTTTCCTCGCATTAATTTCCTCGCCGCTATATCCTTCCACTTACGTAAACATATTGCTACGACAGCACAGAACAATGTACGCGTTTATCGAATATGCCAGAAGGATCTTGATGTAAGCATGTGGTGTACGTGCTACTAGATGCATTTTGCGAGAATTTTCTCGACTGTGCCAGGCTTCGCTCAGGCGCTCGGACTGTGTCAAGGGCATAGTAATTACGTAGTTCACGAGAGATAAGACGCAGTTTGGAAGCTTCTGGTGTGTGAGCGTGACTATAAATACATCGGGTAGCGGCCTTAGTTTTTCAGTTCAATGCGAGATATTTGATAGTGCGGTTCGAGAGTATTAGTGCGATATATTTCCAGAGCGGTTCGAGTTATTACTGTGTACGTTCAAGTAGTTATTATTGAAGTGTTGCGTTTTATAATCAGACGGTATAATTGTAATAAAATTGAGTTTTAATATTTGTGGACATTTTATTGCGTGTGTACAATTTTCATTTGATTTACTGTAGAGTGTGTTGTTAACTACGAACTGTTTTACTGTAACAATTAAAGGTGTTATAACCTCTTCTCTTGAGTTATAACTTAGGGAACCAGTGATAATTGGATGTGCCAATTATACCGGCTGCCTTCGTTGTGAAGCGCTGAAAATAATCACAACAAATAAACAATTTATATAGCAGGATATTAGGAAGGGGAGACTGTTGATTTATGCACTCATTTTACTCGGTACTTAGATGACATCTCTTTATTACATTTGGTGATTAAGTTCTCTATTGAAAGTTCTCAAACAATATAGTTCACTATATGATTAAATATATAAATTACTACTTTACAAAGGGGCCTCAAAACATGATGTACATCTTATTGATTAATTCCACGGATCCGGGATTAAATATATTAACTGAATTATGGTCACCTTGCCATGTACAATATTGAAACTCTAACCATTTGAAGAATGGTTTTTTATTAATCTTCTAAAACAACAAAACTTTTAATTTAAACTTTACCTTCTTTTTGCTATAACTAGCGTTATTAGATTTTATACTACATGTTACCTAAAATGTCAGGTTTCTAAAGTCTTTAATGTTATTACAATTAAACATAAGTTTTAAAGTCTTTAATGTGATAATTTAAATTGTCTTTTGGGGTTTATAATTTTGTAACTCTTAACCATGGAAGACAAGCCTCCATGTCACCTGTGTTTTTCCTGAAGTTGCTGCAGAATTAGTTCTTCTGTCCTCCTGATGTTTCTTGAAGTTCAGTCGTTACCTTATCATACTGTGATGGTGAAGTTCTTGAAGTATGTGAAATCTTTCCTGGTGTGGTACATTCATCTCCGGCGACTGTAGTTACTCTTAATAATTCTTGTAGTTAGAATACATAGATAGAATGTTTGTTTCACTGTTACACACTTCACATGATGATAGAATAGTTTACTATCACCTTCTTGGTTGTAATACTGTATTATTTACATAGTCCGTTATTTTATAATATAGAGAGATGTCATCACCACACAAATTTACTCATTTAAATAGTCATAGTATCAACCCTTTCACATTTTTATTTATATACGTAGCGAAACAACGCTTTACGCTGCTTACGGCGTGAGCGCTCCATTACCAGTCGAAGAAAATAGTTAAGGGGAGCGTAGTAATCTCAAGACAATTACTAGGCAACATAAAAGTAGTTCCGTGTTTCTAATTTTAATTAAAGGACTATGGTTGATTAAATAATTAAATCGTGATATTCTTAGTTGCAGAAGTTAACAAAGTACGTAACAATGGTCTTAATTAATTATTTAAATAATAACAAATTTACAATAATACTTAGTTTATTTAGGGGTCAGAAAACAAGTTAATTCTGGTCAGTTCTTGTTTAAGCAGGATAAATTAATAAGCTTTACCCTTTCTGTACAATTCCATTCCCTTTTAATTTTATTATTAGACTTATATTAAATATTATTATTATTAAATGATTCCCATAAGATTTAGTTTACAATGTGAGATTTTATTAAGAATTTAAAATTTCTTCGCTTATATATTATCAACTTAATTAATTAACATCTTTTTATTAATGAAATCGTCACATACTCCGCCGCTTAAGCCACAGACGCCGGTATAATTTTTTTTTGAATATACCGAGAGTATGTTTAGGGATTTCCGTGTGTAATTTCTCTCACCCGTTTCTCTCTGTATGTAATTATGAGTTACACACGTCAGTCTCGAATTGTTCATTCTTACTATCTACATATCATACTTTACAGACTAATTCTAATAGTACATAAAATTCACACATTATAAAACATATAGTTAACATTCTAATTTTCTTAACACTACTACTTATGACTACTACCGGGTTTTTCTTTACTTGGGAGTTATTCTAGTGATAGAATTACTCATTAAGTAATTTGTTACTTAATTATTTCTCATATTTGCTGTCAGCTGACTTCTTACTTTGCTCTACTTTCGAAGAATAGGATTCAAGGGTGATCAGGCCTCGTACCTATCTATACCATTAGCTAGCTAAACGTTACTCTGGTACTCCTTTGCAGTTGAGTACAAAACATATACCTTTCTTTCTCTTTACATTTATTTAACTTGTACTCTACCATTACCTTCTTCGTGATAATGTTTTATCTGAGAAATATGTGTCCTTCGTACATATTTTTGAGTAGAGGGTTCATACAGTGCTACGGTTACTGGAGTTAAATATTTGTGAATTTGATAAGGACCGCACCATCGGTATGATAGCTTGGAAGTAGTCTTATCGATTGCACTACTCGTAGGATGTGTTTTACACATAACTAAGTTACCGATTTGGTACTTTACTTCATTATTTTTATTTCGCTCGTGATATTTCCTTGATTTCGCTAAGTTTGTTCGCAAATTAGCGCGCGCTTCATTCCATAATTTCCTAATATTTTTATCCCTAATTTCAAGGGGTAACAATTCATGTATTTTCCACTTAGTGGATAATGGGTGGTTGGGTTTATATTTGAACAATAATTCAAATGGGGTCGACTTATGTCCTTCATGATATGCAGAATTAAAAGCGAACTGTATCCAGGATAAGTTCTGGTCCCAAGAAGTATGGTCGTTAGCATGGTAGGCAATTAAAGCAGATTTTAGGTTTCGCAAATACCTCTCAGCTATATTACCTTGCGGACGATACTCTGTAGTGGTAATATGGTTTATACCTAGTTTGAAACACATGTTCCTGAATTCCTTGGACTTAAACTGTGGGCCGTTATCCGACACTAGATGGACAGGAATACCGAATTCTTTAAATAATCTATGCTGTAAAATATTTACTGTGGTTGTAGCTAAGGCTCGCCGCATGGGGTACATCCAGACGAATTTGCTAAAAGAGTCTACACAAATTAGTAACATTGTATTTCCTGATTTGGAACGCGGGTAGGGTCCTGAAAAGTCTAAATAAATTTTGGAGAATGGGGTAGCAGGAATCTCTGAGATTAACTGACTTATTTGACTGTTTCTCGCTGGTTTGCTGAGTGCACACAACTTACACTTTTTTACAAAATTGGCGATCTCACTGTTCATATTTTCCCAGTGATATTCTTTACGAATTCTGTGTATGGTTTTATTTATTCCCATATGTGCTCCAATGGTGGAAGAGTGATAATATTCCATCAGCATAGGTTTAATAATATCAGGGGCAATTATTCGTAGATGTTTTCCGTTCGCTATTTTACAACATAATACTCTCCTACTTAATATGTATTTCTCTGACTTATTTCCTTTTTCAAGTTGTTCAATAATTGGACTCAAACGTGGGTCTTGTATTTGATACTGGGCTAAATCCGTAAATGCAAGAGGAAATTCGGTAATTAACGTATTAATAATCGGCGTTTCTCTACTCTTGTTTTCGTAAGTATTACTACTAGGCTGGAACATACGTGACAGTGTATCGGCAACTACGTTTTGGGTGCCTCTAATATGTTGTACTTTGAATTTAAAACAATTTAATCTTAATACCCATCTTCCGATACGGCCTAACTGTTTTGGGTGATTTAGTAGCCAAGATAACGCTTGATTATCTGTTTCTAATAAAAACTCCTTATGTTCTAAAAATGGTTTGAACTTCTCAAAAGCGAAAACTATAGCTAAACATTCTAATTCGTATGCGGAGTATTTCTTTTCTTGCTCAGTCAGGGTGCGAGAAGCGTAACTAATAGGTAACCTCGAGTTATCTACTTCCTGATATATTACTGCACCTAGTGCGACACTAGAACTGTCAGTCTGCACTACAAATGGTTTTGTAAAGTCGGCTAATTGTAGTACGGGGGGTGATATTATGCTTTCTTTTAATTTCTCGAATGCGGTTTGGTGTTGCTCATTCCATTCAAATTTAATTCCCTTCTTTCTTAAGGTATTTAGCGGTGCTGCAATCTCAGCTAGATGTGGGATGTACTTATGGAAATAATTTATCATTCCTAAAAATCGGGCTATTCCTTTCGCATCCCGCGGCGGTAAAAATTCTCTGATGGCACGGGTTCGCTCTGGGTCTATGCTTACCTTTCCGTTGGCTTTTACGATGTGACCTAAAAATGAGAATTGTGTCACAGCAAAATTTACTTTACTGGGATTTACGGTTAATCCAGCTTTCTCCAATCGGGTTAGTACTTCACGTAGATGATCAAGATGTTGCTCAATTGACTCGCTGTAAATAACAATGTCATCTAGGTAGTGGTACACATATTTAAACTTTATGTCATGAAATAATTTTTCTAATAATCTGCTACATACAGAACTACCTTGGGATATACCAAAAGGTACCCTTGTAAATTGGTACAGGTTGAAAGGGACGGCAAAGGCGGTAAGACGTTTTGATTCTTCCGAAAGAGGTATCTGATGAAAAGCTTGATTTAAATCCATAATGGTAAAGATTTTTGCTTTAGTAAAATAATGAAATGCACTGTGGATGTCGGGAAGTGGTATAGATTCAAATTCTATCCGTTTATTTAGTTGTCTGTAGTCCACCACTAATCTATGTTTGTCGTTACTTTTGGGTACTAAAAACGCAGGTGATGAATAAGATGACGTAGAGGGTTCGATGACTCCTTGTTCTAACAATTTATTAATTTGGTTCCTCATCACTTCCATTTTCGGTGGTGATAATTTGTATGGGGCTAAACGAATTACTTTGTTGTCGCTCAAATTTATTTTGTACTCTATCAGATCCGTCAGTCCTAACTTTGGGGTAAGGACGTTGGAGAATTGTTTTATTAAAGTCTGTATGTTCCGTCTATCTTTACTTCTCAGATGACTTAATTCAGGTTCGTGATGCTTTATATGTGTAGAAGTTGTGCTAGTACTTTCTCTATTATTTGCATTGTCATGCAAGTTATATTTCCGTGAACGATCGAATCCAAAGTAAAATATCTTCTCGTGAATATCTAAAATTATTCCCGTTTTACTGATAAAATCAGCTCCCAATATTAATTCGGGTCCTAATTCGTCGCATACCAACATTGGAAAATACCACGTTAGATTTTTAATTTTTACTTTAAAAGTGATGATAAGCTTTATCATTAAGTTTTGTTTATTAGCTGTAGCGCATCTAATATTTACTGATTGACTGCGTTTAACTAAATTGTGTTTAAATAATTGATTTGCTAGCTCTTGACTAATTAAACTTCGCGTGGATCCGGAATCAATTAATCCGAGGCTGGATGTAACACCAAGGTCAACTTGTATATACGGTAATTCACACCTATTGTAATCACATTTACTAATAGAGTTACATTTATCGATAAATTTCCTAACATAGGGGTCTAATTTTCTTTTGTTATTATTATTAGTATTTTGTTTTAACTTGTGGTCTCTCAGGGGTTTACCTGTTTTCACGATGCTGCGGAAGACACAGGGTTTCGGATCTCCCTGCCTTACATGTTTTTTGGATAATGAGTTTTCTGATGATACTGTTTCCGTTTACAGTTTCTACTGAGGTGTCCAGGTTTTCCGCACTTATAGCATATATATTCTTTACGCGGGGTCTCACTGGTTTCGTGTCTAGGTGGTGGCTCTTTGGACTTACCGTGGCCATGAACATAGGTTGGTCGCCGAAATGGGCGTCGTTCTCGTAGACTTCTTGTATCTGAGGATAGGGCTTGCGTTTCCTTTCTATGTGGTGTTATGGATACTGGTGCATGTCGATGCTGATCTGCATACCACACATTTGAAGAGTGCACACTACATTGTTCAAGGTCAGCGAAAGTAAGGGGTCTACTTATTAGAGCTAAACGGGAGCGTTCTTCAGGAGATAAGCCTACCAATATAGTATCGACCAATTGTTTTTCAGTCCAGTCGACTTGCAGTAGACGTGAAGATTCTCTGATGTCTGCGATATAGTGGGCCAGTCTTTCTTGAGCTCTTTGTACTCGAAGTACAGTATTTCTTTTTATCTCCTCATATATTCCAGTGGGAATAAAATATTTGATTATATTTGTATGAAGTTCTTCTACCGGAAGATTCGAGTTTAATGATTCGAGCACGCGATCTCGTAAAGGTGGTTTACATTTGGGTAAGATGACCTGCAGTATTTGCCAATCGCTCAATTGTTGTAAATCTTTTATTTGCAGTAGATATCTGATAAAAGTCAATAGAGTCGTAATGCTTAAGCCATCGGTGTAAGGAATATCATTAATTATTTTCTCTACTGGGTGGGAAATCTTTCCATAGAGATCTACATTAGAATATACGTTAGGTATACTTTTCGAAGGATTGGGGTTTGCATTAGGATTCGTAATCGCATATTTACTAGTGCGAGTATGCTGAACATTTGGCGGTGGGGGTTCTGACATAGTGTGGGTATTTAATTCTCTACTAGGTAATTGTTCATGACTCTGTGGTATCTTCGATACGGTGGGTGATTCGGGGTTCGAGGTGGAGGGAGGGTGTTCTAAAGTAGGGGATTGAACTGGGGAGATATATAATTTTTGTAAGTAGTGCTCAATTTCCTCCATTCTCGATGAGTCTGATTTTCGTCGTAAGTCGTTGATAATGATAGGTAATTGGCTTAATGCCTCCTCCGCAAATTTCTGCACATCGGGGGGGGGTTACGGTGACGTCGGGCCAGCTTAATAAATTATTTAACCGGCGGGTTAAATGTTCTATACGTTGCGTAACGCGCAAAAATTCCGTAGGTGATTTCTTGTCCTCAAGGTTCTGAGATAATATTATCAATTCCCTATATTTCGCATAACAGGTTTCTCGTTCGCCGTCATAATCGAGTTCACGCAATTTATCTAACTGCGAGGGTGTATCTGATCCGGTTTGGCGTAATGATTTTCGTAACTCCGACACGGTTACATTTACGTGTTTTAGACCTCGTAAAAGTCCCTCGTAGCATAGCTCATCTTTTAATAACAGATCAGGATTAAATTCTGCCATTTTTGTAACGTGAGCGGCTATAACTAATTATTCTACTATTTGCATTAATTGTTATACAACGCTTCCTTTTTCTTTTACACAAATAAACACTTAAAATGTTATGACAACCTTTATCGTTTTACTTTGAGAGAGAGAGAGAAATTTCACACATGCATGAATATGCGTACGACAAAAGATTCCCCCTTCGGTTACTAACACATGAACAGACACGCTTCTTATAACAATAGACCACACAAGGAGGGTGACTTATTTTCAACTCAACTAAACAATGACAATTTTAAACAAACGGCGGCAGGAAACTACACGTCTGAGATTGTCGAGAATGTGGCACGTTTATGAATGGGACTTTTAACAAGTACCGACATGGTTTGTTTACATGGGATTATATGCTAATATTACGTTACACATATTATATTTACTAATAAAGTTATTTATACTATATTACTATAATATTAATTACTATTTTTATCTTATTAAAACTCTGACACATATTGAAATACATGAGTGTATAGATCAACAGCTTTTGTGCGTGGGATATCGGGACGCAATTACGTCTTTCTTTTCTCTTACGCAAAATAGCAAATTTGCAAAATAGAGCAGCAAAGCAGCAAAGCAGAGTGGCGCAAATTATAACCTCTTCTCTTGAGTTATAACTTAGGGAACCAGTGATAATTGGATGTGCCAATTATACCGGCTGCCTTCGTTGTGAAGCGCTGAAAATAATCACAACAAATAAACAATTTATATAGCAGGATATTAGGAAGGGGAGACTGTTGATTTATGCACTCATTTTACTCGGTACTTAGATGACATCTCTTTATTACATTTGGTGATTAAGTTCTCTATTGAAAGTTCTCAAACAATATAGTTCACTATATGATTAAATATATAAATTACTACTTTACAAAGGGGCCTCAAAACATGATGTACATCTTATTGATTAATTCCACGGATCCGGGATTAAATATATTAACTGAATTATGGTCACCTTGCCATGTACAATATTGAAACTCTAACCATTTGAAGAATGGTTTTTTATTAATCTTCTAAAACAACAAAACTTTTAATTTAAACTTTACCTTCTTTTTGCTATAACTAGCGTTATTAGATTTTATACTACATGTTACCTAAAATGTCAGGTTTCTAAAGTCTTTAATGTTATTACAATTAAACATAAGTTTTAAAGTCTTTAATGTGATAATTTACATTGTCTTTTGGGGTTTATAATTTTGTAACTCTTAACCATGGAAGACAAGCCTCCATGTCACCTGTGTTTTTCCTGAAGTTGCTGCAGAATTAGTTCTTCTGTCCTCCTGATGTTTCTTGAAGTTCAGTCGTTACCTTATCATACTGTGATGGTGAAGTTCTTGAAGTATGTGAAATCTTTCCTGGTGTGGTACATTCATCTCCGGCGACTGTAGTTACTCTTAATAATTCTTGTAGTTAGAATACATAGATAGAATGTTTGTTTCACTGTTACACACTTCACATGATGATAGATTAGTTTACTATCACCTTCTTGGTTGTAATACTGTATTATTTACATAGTCCGTTATTTTATAATATAGAGAGATGTCATCACCACACAAATTTACTCATTTAAATAGTCATAGTATCAACCCTTTCACATTTTTATTTATATACGTAGCGAAACAACGCTTTACGCTGCTTACGGCGTGAGCGCTCCATTACCAGTCGAAGAAAATAGTTAAGGGGAGCGTAGTAATCTCAAGACAATTACTAGGCAACATAAAAGTAGTTCCGTGTTTCTAATTTTAATTAAAGGACTACGGTTGATTAAATAATTAAATCGTGATATTCTTAGTTGCAGAAGTTAACAAAGTACGTAACAATGGTCTTAATTAATTATTTAAATAATAACAAATTTACAATAATACTTAGTTTATTTAGGGGTCAGAAAACAAGTTAATTCTGGTCAGTTCTTGTTTAAGCAGGATAAATTAATAAGCTTTACCCTTTCTGTACAATTCCATTCCCTTTTAATTTTATTATTAGACTTATATTAAATATTATTATTATTAAATGATTGCCATAAGATTTAGTTTACAATGTGAGATTTTATTAAGAATTTAAAATTTCTTCGCTTATATATTATCAACTTAATTAATTAACATCTTTTTATTAATGAAATCGTCACAGTGTGATTAGTGACTTAATTGGTGTCTTGTACTTATTTTGTTTCCACTGTACCTACGACGATCGAGTAGACCGTCGTAACAATATGATGTCTGCTGGTGTTGCTTCTTCTTGCTGGCCAATGTATTCCACTGCCGTCTCGATCGCCTTCAGGCCTTTGGAGTGGGTTATACGATCGGAGGGTTCATCACCTTGTTCCTCTTCAATCGGCTGTTCATTTAATACCATCGCTACAATATCTTCGTCTGCAATTTCTTCGATTTCGTCTTTTGCCAACCATTCTGTGATGTCTTCCAATGAAGCTTCCTCACATCTGGGAACTTTTTCTAACAGCGATACAAGCGCAGTGTTATCAGTTGCATTTTACACATCACATTGCTGTTCTACCTCTTCTCACTTATCACTGGCTCTGTGATCCAGCAAAATTTTCCACGATCGCACAAGTGTTGAAGATGGAATTTCATCCCATGCCTCGGACACCCATCTGATGACGTCAAGCATGTCTACTGACTGTAGTGCCGTCGCAACTTCTGTATTATCAATTGTCGCGATGATATAGCTTAGTAGCCTACGTCGATATTTCTTTTTCAAAGCTTGGAGCACTCCCTGATCCATTGGCTGACATATAGATGTAACATTTGCAGGCAAGAACAAAGCTTTTATGTCTCCATCTTTTAACTGGTCATTTGCTGGATGTGAAGGAGCGTTATCCAAAACTAGGATTGCTTTCCTTGTTAAATTGTTTTCAGCTAAATGTTTTTCAACTTGTGGCACAAATTCCTGTTCAAACCAATTTTTGAAAATTTCTCCATTCATCCACGCCTTTTTTTGATGGGTATAATGCAGGGGCAAAGAACTTAAATCTTTAAGATTTTTAAAAGCCCTAGGCTTGCGAGATTTTCCAATCAAGGTCAGTCTCAACTTGTGGTTTCCGGTTGCGTTACTACAAGCTAAAACTGTAACGCGGTCCTTACTCTTCTTGAAGCCTGGTGTGGCCTTTTCCTGTTTAGACGCTAGTGTTTTAGACGGCAACATACGGTAATTCAAACCCGTCTCATCACAGTTGTACACTTGTTCTCCGGAAATACCTTCCTTATCAAGCAGGTCAAAAAAGTGTTTTTTAATGTCAGGGACAGCGTCCTTATTAGCAGAAAATGCTTCACCACTAATCATCTGACAAACACCAAAACGTTTCTTCCAGCGATCAAGCCACCCGTCACTGGCAGTAAACTCACCATCGTCTCCTTCAATCTGTTTTTTAAACTGAATCGCTTTTTCTTGGAGCAAGGGGCCTGAAACCGTCAATCCTTTCCCCCTCACATTTTCATACCACAGATATAAAGCCTCTTCAACTTCCACATGTTTTCCTTTTTGCATAGTTTTTCTAACTTTCACGCCACTGCCACTTGCTTGCTTAGAACACCATTTTTCAATCTCTGCGCGATTTCTTCGCCAATCACCCACAGTAGTTTTTCCAACTCCTAACTCCAGTGCAATTTTGCTTACCGACTCACCAGAATCCATTCTTTTTATTGCTTGCAGTTTTTCTTCCAAAGTTACTACCACTTTCTTGCGTTTGTCACCCATATTTCACTTAAAAATAAAAGCCACCAACAATACTGTATACACACTTTATAACAAATTAACAATCCACGAACGACTGAACCGCACGGACTGACTTCTAGATACAGACTGACTGATGCACCTCTTACACACTCAAGTAGGAACACGAAACTTTCCTGTCACAACATGAATCAATTGGTGTACTGTATTGGTAACTGGTGATTCACGCGTAAGCGCCTTCACCCGCGTGGCGGGATTTCTCACATGACGTTTGAAGGCGCTAGTAATCGGATTGGAAATACTGCATATGTACTGTACTCAAAATACTCAAATTTTTTTTTTTTTTTTTTTTTTTGAGTAGCGGGTTGGGCGGGTCGGATAGGCCGGAGGTCGAATAGGCGGGAGTCGGATAGCCGAGAGTCTACTGTACTTACAACCTGTTACTAACAAACATCTAGAATAAGAATTTTATAAAGATCGCAAATGTGATCCCAAATAAGTTTTTGCGTTCCCAGTGATTATACTGGTTGCGTCATAAAGAAAAATCAGCTGTCCAATGGTCATCTGGGCTACAGAGTCAATTTTTCTGTACAATGTTTGAGAGGTCATATACACCTGCAGCGGTACCTATGCAGAAATGAGAAGCAGGCGTATACGCTCGCCATGGTCACTAAAGTGTTAAAGTTGTGTCTATCACATCGGATTTGGGAGGTGAAAACAGAGCACTGTGGAAGAAACTTAATATTTATCCCACAAAAACTGTTTTTCAAATCCATATGATGTTTCTCAAAATGCTTTTGTTACCAAAGGATTTGTTGTATGTAGTCATGAACAAATAAGTATTGCATGTTTAAAAGACCTATTAAATAAACAAAATTAAGACATTAAGTTAGTTTTCAAGTTATCAAAAGAACACATATATCCAATGAAAATTTTGATTTCCATGTAATGGCGCAGATGTCATGAAGTGCAAAGGTCTTCGTTATTTGGATGGTTACGTGGCATTTAAATTGCAACAAAATTTTTCCCAATCTAGGTAAAAAAAGCAGCGCTGTTTGTGAAAACAATAAGGACATTTCATGGATATAAACCATGTTGAAAGGTGGCATTTGAGTTGCTAGTTACCAATAATTCCATTGTGCACAAATAATTGAAGAAAGTTTTATAAAGTTTCATGGGCAGACTGACAAGTGCCGGGAAAGTGGTGTGATACAAAAAGTAAAATCCATCGCTAATGATAAGCTTCAAGGACTTAACATTCCTGATGAAGCAGTGACTTGTTTGATACTTGTGCGCACATATATAAGACTGTGGCATCTAAACAAATCTGTTTATTCAAGAGAGGAAAAAAACTAAAGAAAACAGTCCAAAAAGATGCAAAAGTTCACCATTAGTACAGCGACATCAATACATTCAGGTACGCGTATCTGTTAATACGAGGGGTATCCAAAAAGTAAGTTTCCCTTATCAAAGAAAATTAAAAAATAATTTAAAAAGTGCAAAAAATATTTATTTACTTTTGCAAACAAGTACTTATTTTTTGATATAATTTCCATCCCTTTCCAAGCATTTCTGGTACCTAGGTAACAGTTTTTTTATTCCAGCTTCATACCAATCGGCCGCCAAATTCTGAAACCAGTTACCCGCCTCCTTTATCTCTTCGTTGTCATTGGCGAAGCGCCGATCGCCTAGATGATGTTTGAGTTCCGGAAACAGATGGAAGTCACTTGGAACAAGGTCTGGAGAGTACGGAGGATGCTCGAAAATCTTCCATCGGAAGTTGGCGAGAAGCTCGCCTGTTGCACGAGCAGCAAGTGGTCGGCCATTGTCGTGAAGGAGCAAAACTTTGCATGACAAAAGCCCCAGCCGTTTGTTCTGAATAGCGCGACAAAGTCTGATCAGCACGTCACAGTACCGCGCTGCATTTACTGTCGTTCCATGTGGCAGACAATCAATTAGCAATACTCCATAGCAGTCCCAAAAAACTGTGGCCATCACCTTTCCTGCCGACTCAATCAGTTTGGCTTTTTGGGGAGCTTGCTCTCCTTTGTTTTGCCACACCACACTCTGGCGCTTGCTTTTGGGAGTTGAATGGAATCCATATTTCGTCACCAGTGACTATTCTTGTAAACAGGGCTTCACCCTCATCTTTAAACAACTGCAAGAAAGATTGTGCAGCTGTTAAGCGACATTGCTTATGGGCGTCAGACAATAAGCGCGGCACCCATCTTGCACACACTTTTGAAAGTTGAAGGTCTTCAACTAATATGCTGTGAAGAAAGGATCAGCTAATTTCAATATTTGGTGGCAGTAGTCATGACTTCGTCGAGCGTGAGCTGTTTGTCGGAGTCGCCACGCACAGCAGCAATGGTGTCGGCTTGGCGCGAAGTTGCTGGTCGGCCGCTGCGCTCATCATCGTGAACATTTTCTCTGCCTTCAGTAAACATTGTTCGCCAACGACGAACCATCTGTACAGACATGACATCTTCGCAATAAACACTGCATAACTGACGATTAATTTCCATGGCCGATTCATTTTTTGCAGTCAAAAAACGAATAACATCACGTATTTCACAACTGGCGGCAAAATGAAGTGCAGTCTCCATGGCGCTCAGCTCGCTACTGATGCTTGAGCAGTTCACGGCCACCAGTCCAGCTGCGAGCGCTGCCACTACACCGAAACTAAACTTCCCTGTCCGCGGGAACTGTCTGAGTCGCTCATATTTGGACATAAAAATTAAGGAAACTTATTTTTTGGATACCCCTCGTAATTTACATAATTTTCACTTAGTTTTAAAATATATTTCCTCTTGAAAAATATGTAAAGAGAAGGTTATGATAATTTTCACAGCTTTTCCACAGAGTACACCTAAATTGTTAGTTTTGTTGGTTCACAAATATTACGTATGCCTTCTTACATGTTACCCAAAGTCAATACGAAACTATAAAGTTGACTTAATAACAGTGTATTACTACAAATTAACGAGTGAGCTGAGGAAATTATTTGTAAAAATCGGAAATATTTTATGTAGCAGCTGTGTGTTGATGTAGGCGCAAACAGTGTGTTTGCTTCGACAGTGATGTCAAGCGCAAAGTGCTACAGTTTTCAACTCGCGAATGAGTTATTTACATTAGATCATTTTCAATTATCAGAAAATCCCAATTACTCTGTTATTTTTTGTTCAGAAAAGTAACAAATGTATAGTAAGCATACAATACAGGCTACAAATTCAAAACAATCTAATTTGTGTTAAAATATTCTTTAGTATTAACCGAACTGGATTTTTATAATTTTGTTGATTCCATTCTAGGGTGCTGTGTTAAAAAATTTGCATTCCAAGATATTAAAATTTCTAAAGCTCACCACTACATTCTGATTTTAGTTAATATTCCTCTTGGTATGCCACATGTCCAGTAATACCTTTGAATTTTTGGAATTTATCAGAATTTCCCCGCAGTTTTTGGCCCTCGGCATTCCAAAATTTTGAGATTTTTTAAAATGAAAATAAATTTATAATGTTTATAGTCTTCTTTAATTTGATATTTCATATGAACTTTTGTAATTTTTTTTTCAAAACTTTGACTCTCACACATTTTTGCCATCTGCCACCTACACTTTGTGAGATCAGTGTCAAAAATAATAGGGTTCTTTAGTGTAGAGGTACAGACACACAGCTCCAAGGTTTACGAAAATCAGTTGATGTGTTGAAAAGTAATTGTGAGACATACCCTATCAGACAGAAAGACAAATGCCAAAAAACAAAACCCTAATCATTCATTCATTCATTCAATGTATTCAAATTAAGTGTTGATAACAATCATCAAGTTACCCATTGCTCACAAGGAACAATGATGTAGAAGACAACATCCAAGTGTTTCATTGGTATAGGAAATTCAATGTTATTGTATAAACTAATAACTGAAATTGAATCATCAACCCCAATCAACTAGCACTCAACTTGTTGGGTGACACCACCAATGTAAGACATCTCAAATGTCTCCATATTTTAAAACTAAATCTAATTTTCAACTACAAATGATCAACTTCAAAAATATTTTGTTAATTGACAGCCTTCAATGGAACACTGCTCTATCACGAATCTCACTTGTTCACCTACTTATAGATGGAAGATTGATTATATATTTAAAAAAAACTTCACCTCTTGTGTATTCTCCTCTTTTTCTGCTTCTTCTAAAACAATTTCATCCTTTATAACCGTAGTGATGTCTTGCAAATAATACTGTAACAAAATAAATATTACTTACCAACAATTAGTTGCATAGTCTTTCTTTTGTACATATGAACTATACCTGTCCTTCTGTTAACAATAAAATATATACCCTCAAAGAAATTATTAATTTTCCCAATGGAATACTGCCTTTAGAGCTGTTTAAAAAAAAAACTATACACATTTACTACAACAGTTTAAATTGGTTATATATATATATATATATATATATATATATTGTATTGTTTATTTCCATCTGCTATGGTAATTGCCCCTTTATTTGGGTGATCAGTACGTGTTGTCTAATTATTGTAGTATTTGTATAATATTTAAAGTGTTGTTTGTATTACATATGTGATCATGAAAACTCTATCTCAGGGTAGACAACTAATATTTCTATTTAGGTTATTTACTATAGTAAGTAATTAATTATTGTCTTTAGTCAGTGCCAAATAACTATAGTTAACAAAATTTTAAGAAATAATATTGAGATAATATACCGTGTGAATGTTAATCGTCTGAATCCCCGCTCTTCCAAACTGCAACGGTTTCAATTCTCGTACTCTTGTAGTTCACTTACAATTTGTCACCAGCATAGATGTCGCTCTGAACAGTATTACCTTGTTAATACAATTCGTTCCACTGTTTGCTAGTAAAATATATTCTTTTTATCCTCTTCTTTGTGTATTTAAGTGTTAATTAATTCTTGTTATTATTATTTGTGTTTTCGTAGAATTTCGTGTGTTACATATCTTAATTATGTTAATAATTTCATTTCGTGTGTGTGAATTGGACGACTAGGTTTCAAGCGAGTTTACTTTTATTCCAATTTGGGATTACAACATCGATCAGTAGTACGAGGGTTATTCGGGAAGTAAGGTCCGATTTCTTATAAAAAATAAACCATCACAGATTTTTCAAAAAACTTTTTTATATAATTCCTTACATCTTTCTCTATTTTTCTACATAGTTTCCAATTTTGTTTAAACATTTGTCATAACGTTCAACAAGCTTTTGTATGCCGAAGTCATAGAAGTCTGCCGCCTGTGAGGATAACCAGTCTTTTAACTGCTTCTTTCACCTCGTCATCTGTGGCGAAGCGCTTGCCGCCGAGAAACTCCTTTAGGTAGTGGAACAAGTGAAAATCGCTCGGCGCCAACTCTGGACTGTACGGTGGGTGGTCAATCTGTTCCCATCCAAAAGATCTGATCAGATTTTGGGTTTGAATGGCAGAATGGGGTCTGGCATTATCATGCAGCAACAAAACTCCAGACGTCAGAAGACCACGTCGCTTATTCTGTATTGCACGTCGAAGTTTAGTCAGGGTAGCGCAGTAAGCGGCTGCATTTATTGTTGTCCCTTGCTGCATAAACTCGACTAACAAGACTCCATGTCTATCCCAAAACACGGTTGCCATAACCTTGCGTGTTGAGATTGTCTGCTTGGCCTTGACTTTGACTGGTGATGTCGTGTGACGCCATTCCATTGACTGACATTTAGACTCTGGGGTCATGTGAGAAACCCACGTCTCGTCCCCTGTGACAATGTTCTCTAAAAGTTGATCACCTTCCTTATGATATCGGTCCAAAAAATCAAGAGCACAAGCCATTCTTTTCATTTGGTGTTCCTCAGTAAGCAGCCTGGGAACCCAACGTGAGCACAATTTGCGAAATTGCAAATTTTCAGAGACAATTTTGTGCAAAGTTTTTCTACCCACATTCGGAAATTCCAATGCTAAAGTTGAAATTGTGAATCGCACGAATTTTTTCGTCCACGGCATTGACCAAATATTCTGTGATCACTGATGGTCGGCCTGATCGCGGTTCATCATGGACATTTTCCCATCCGCCCTTGAAAGCTCTCACCCAGTTACGCACTTTGCTGTCACTCATCGCATTGGGGCCGTACACTTCACTTATCTGTCGATGAATTTCCGCTGGTGAAACGTTCCTTGCTGTCAAAAACCGAATCACTGAACGTATTTCACAGTCGGCGGGCTGATCAATTGTTTTAAACATTTTGAACTGACACTGTAAACAGCACACTCCAACAATACCAATGCAAATGGCGTCGTTTGATGCGCAAGGCATGCCGGGAGTCGGTGCGCATGCGCGTTTCAATGTTCGCGCGTCATTCGATTAGCTATGGCGATTCGGACCTTACTTTCCGAATAACCCTCGTAGATTCCTTTTTGATGATGGTACTGTGAATAATTTACATTAAACCTTTAATAGCATTTCTTCTTAAACTTCTTTTAATTATAATATTTTACAAACTTCATTACACATTCAGAATAGGTTAGATTTCTTTGGCCTATTGTAC
The DNA here is from genome assembly GCA_034769895.1 of Magicicada septendecula. NCBI lineage: Eukaryota > Metazoa > Arthropoda > Insecta > Hemiptera > Cicadidae > Magicicada > Magicicada septendecula. The sequence continues at coordinate 111,439,868 of CM068372.1, forward strand.
CAAGATTATTTACAAGATTATTTTTTCCTTTTAATTTACTTTTACAGTTCTTAATAAATTTTCAATATGTTACTTTAACTCTCACTGAGATGTGTATTCTATTCATTCTGAAATTAGACTTATTTTTAATATTACCACATATCTCTCTCTCTCTCTCTCTCTCTCTCTCTCTCTCTCTCTCTCTCTCTCTCTCTCTCTCTCTCTGATGTGTATATGATTAAATATGAAATTAGATTTTTATTATTTATACAAATTTAGTTACTTTAACTCTCACTGAGATATGTATTCTCTTAATATAAAAATCAGACTAAAGCAAATTTTTCTTACATTTAAAAACAATCCAATTATAACAATTTACATTGGCCTTAGTGATACATCATTAAATTTGTCACATACTTTCATAATATTCCTCTTAAACACATATATAATGTTACTAATTATTATTTTTACATTTCTCCGACTTTTTACATTACTCATTCTAATTTGTCACTATTATATTATAATATTATTACCATTTGGTGTTATTTTAATGTTTATTTAATTTTATTATAATAATTGTCATTAGTAGTACAACATATATTTTCTTCACTCTGTGCTGTATCATACAATTCCAATACCTTAGATTACCTCTGTTTATCATTAATAATTAATTAGTTTTTTGTTTATAATTTTACTATCTATCCAAAATATTACTAAAATTTATCACTATGATTTTTCTGAAATAACTATTTTATTTTTATGCTACACTCATAGCATATATAAATGTATAAATGTATAATAGCATGTATAAATGTTAAATGTAATATATATATATATATATATATATATATATATATATATATATATTGCAATGGGTGAGATTTGCATATGAAATAATAAATCTCACTCTTAACGTATGATAGCATGTTTCAACGAGAACTATTCAAAGTAAAAGTTGCGTGTTGGAACATTGTATTACAGACAGTAAGAATCATGTCAGAATTGTTAGATTAAGTTAATTTTTGACTGTATAAGAAAATATGAGTATTGTGAAATAGTGTGAACGTATGCATAGGCATATGGCGAGTGCGCGTGTGAATAACTGTTTTACGAATTAACATTAAAAAATGAATTAAATTAAATAAGTTTTATGTAAAGCAAAAGTATGACATAAGACATACCAGACTGTGCATAATAATAAGACCAATCTGGTAGTAATGTTTGTTAATGATTTAAAGTACAAAATATATGAGTTTTTCATAAAAAAAGGTTTTATCAACCACAAGAAAAGTAATAAAATTATACTGGTTTATTGTGGACGTTTTATATTGCCCATATGCAATTTCTTACAAGTAAAGTGTTATCTGGACTATAGCTTAAGGGAGAGAGAGCAGCTCTGACCAATCAGATGGACGAATATATCAGTTGATTCGGTCCGTGATGGGATGTAATTCAGTCTACTGTAGTACTCAAGGAAAGCAGTATCGTTACTTCCTATAACGTGTTATTGCTAACACTGGTTCAGTACGTTAGGTCCGTCAGTAGTTACAAACACTAATAGTAAAGTGCGGGACTGTTTAAATTGTGTGCTAGTTCGGTATCAGTGGCAAGATTGTCCGATTAGGTCTATAAACACATCAAGTTGCCGGAGCTATATAAATTAATTGATTAACTAATTAAATTGCATATTGTCATAGAAGTATCCAACCCATAAGATGACACTGAAAGCTTGTGAACGAGAGGAGATCCTGAAGAAGAACCACAGGAGGAGCGGGTACCCTGACGGCTACCTGGAAGGAGCAGTACGAGACATTCACCAGGAAACAAGGAGACACCGCATCAGTCATCTTATTTAGTGAAGTGAATCATTTTTAATAAACTAAATAAACAATTATAAACTGTTAAGAAGAGAAACCTTTTAGAAATTAACTTGTATGTATTAGTGTAGGAATTATTTAAATTTAATACTGAAGGTCAACAGAAACTGTCATTAATTTATTTTATTTGTACAAAATGAAACTGTTTATTCATTTTTATTTACAAAGAAGTAGTAATTTATTTATTTGTTTAAACAGAACTATTAATTTATTTTATTTGTATTAAAAAACTGTATATTAACTTTGTTGTGTTACAAACTGTAGTAAACTCTGTGCATTCTAAATTTAAGGAAAACTTTAATTAAAGCCAGAACATTTCTATATCTCAGATATCGACTTATTATTTATTCTATGCGACCTTGTCCACAGCAATATATATATATATATTGTAAAAAGCTCTTTCTATGTGTGTTTGTCTTACCTTTCTCTCTGTGTAATTCTAAGCTATATAATAAATAATAAAACTCCTGATCTTATTTTATCTCAAATTCAATTATTTTTATTTACTCTTTTCTTTGACATTGATTTAATTGTATTGACATGCAATGTCCCTTTCTAACATTTGTAGCTCATTTCAGTTGGATAACATGAAAAATCTCAATCTCAGGGTTAATGTAAAAGTAAAGTCAATGTACCGTACAAGTCATACATATAAAATAAAACATCATATCTATTGTAATGGTACAGGTAAGACCATCCCGATAAATAATTAAAACGTAAAGTATTATTTGGAAATGTATGGGATGGTCAACAATGTACACGAATTAGTGTCAAGGTCGGGCGATCAAACCGCTGGAGACAGTTATTTTTAGCCATCGGACCTCTGAACTATGCATGTTAAACAAAGCAACATAATACGTCAGAAGCCAAACCCAGCAGACGTCACACTGGAATGCAGGACGACACCCATAATCTGCACATAGAGTAGAAAGTCAGTCGGCAAACAACATCTAACGACGACGGACGTGGGCAGTTCGCTCGCCAGCCGGCTAAACAGTTTCAGTCGCCCATACAAAAATGTGCTTTTAAAACAAAAATAATAATTTGAATGTAATATATAATTACTGTAACTATACAGTGATTATATCAGAATACAGATTTATTCAAATAAAATGAAGTAACAGTTTCGGTGTAAAGTGAAAGTAAGGAAACGTGCTGAGTGATCGGAATTGCGTGGTGAAGATGGACTCTTTAGGACAATAGAATTGGCAGATAAGTAACCTTCGGGGTATCACAAAAATTTTAAATCAAATGTTAAATTTTATTATTGAAAGAAATGTTTTTTAATCACCAAAAAAACAAATGAGATCTCATAAAGGCCTGGGATGTGTGTGTGAGAGGGTGAAAATTAGGTAATACATTTAAAAAGTACTGGTTTGTGGTATTTTTTTTATTTTTTTATTTTTTGATGAAGTAAAATAATGTTTAAATAGATAGTTCTACTTGTGATTTTTATATACATAAAATAACAATATTTGTTCAGTAATATTGATGGGTTTTTATATTTTTTTTCTATAACTTGTTTCATGGTGGTATGATTAAATGCATTAAGGGAAAGTTTAATGTAGGATTGAAGTAACTGAGAATAAAAGAGTAATATGTGAACACAACCAATCAATTTGTTTACTGAAATAACCTTGTTCTGTCTCCCAAGTACGCCTTCACGGACCTTGGTTGAACTACAGGTAAGTAAGTAAAGTTGGCAGTATGGCAAGATGGCGTCCGGAATATGGACGTGAATACAGCTAATTTTATGTAGTAATTTAAATTAAAGTAGGAAAAGAAAAATAACATTACATTGGCCCTATCCGAACAGGGAACTTAACATAAAACTTATTTATGTAAATGTAGGCCTAGTTTGGAGGACAGAAGGGGTTATTTAAGGTAACTAAATAAGATAGAAATAAATATATGTATGATGTTGTAATGTAAAGTGCTGGGGAGGTTATTACTTATTCATGTTTATACTATAAGTAATGATTAAGGAGGTTATTACTTATTCATGTTTATACTATAAGTAATGATTAAGTATTAATCTATTAATAAAAAATAATCAAAATGGCAAATAACGAAAGCAGTTTTACCGAATCGGTAATAATGAGTAATGTAGAAGCAGAGTCCACTCCAACGACAATTAGAGAAGAGAGTTGTCGATGGATGATATGTTTAACCTAATGAGAACAATGTCTGAAAATATAAATAGTAATCTAAACGAAAAGTTGAAAGAACAAGACGTTAAAAGCGAAAGTATATTCAATTAAATAAGTAGTAATTTCAATGAAATTAAAGACGAAATAAAGCAAATTAATAAGCGTTTTGAGAAAACCGATGAGATAATTGAAAGTAATTTTAAAAAGTTAGGGGATAAAATAAATGAAATGGAGGAAAATTTTAATAGACAGGCGGATGAAACTATTAATAATACAAAAAAACGAACTAACGAGATAATTATTGAGAATACAGAAGGTGAATTAAAACAGGTAAGTGGTTGTAATGGCGTTAATTACGATGACACAGGTGAGTGTAACGAAAACAAAAATAACGAAGGTACAGATAATAAGGTAAGTGATGACTTTAAAACAAGTGGTAATTATGATGGGGAGATAATTACAAATAATAATGATGATAGTTTAAGTGCAAATAAAGTAGTAGTTGAAAAGGTAAGTGGGGGTGAGAATAATGGTGATATAATTAAAAATGTGGTGTTAGAGAGTAAAGTTGTGAATAATGATAGTGGTGATGAAGTTTTAGTGGAAATAGAAATTATTGATGAGACAGTGGTTGATGAGTGAGAGAGAGTGTGACGATAGGTTAGGTTGGCAAAGGGCAAATTTTCCCCATGGTTTAAGTGGAGTAAGGACTCCACTGGTGTTTTACGAGGACAGAGTTTCCTCCAGAGGCTGTGTGGAAGACGAGGTGTCTTCAAGTAGCCCCTTAATTTTTTGTAGTTGTCCTGGAAGAGCCAAGAGGTGTTTTTATGATGTAGTGCCCTTTGCATGGAATGAGAGACAGAAAGTACGATGGGGTTGTGTAAGCGATTTTGAGAGAGTGAGAGAGATAGAGTCGTTCAAGTTGAGGAGAGATTATGAAGAATTATTAGAAAGAATAAGGGTTGAAAGAGTGAATAAAATAGAAAACTTACCTTGTTGTGAGAATAGTGCAGCAATAGATTATGATAACATTGATAATTATATTGAATAGTTACCTGTATATAGGATTGGGATGTTAATCCTAGCTGATTCTGATAATAAGGAGATGATAAAATGCTTAATTGCGACAGATAATAATACCGACGGTGACAAGACCAGAATTACTGATGTAGACAGGTTATATGGTAGAATGATAATGTGGGATAACCCAGTAAAGGATTATGTGGGTATAACAGAACAATTTAAGATACTAAATAGTTGTTATAATAAAAATAAATCTATTTAAAAATGAATTGTACTCGAGTAACATAATATTAATTTATGATGGGTGGCTAGATATACAGTGAATGAACATTTAATTATTTTAGTTTATGGTAATTACTTGGCTAACTTATGTAATGACATGTGGTAAACAATAAAATGATGACAAGAATTGTAGATAAATTTGTGTTGATGTTAAACGTACTTATGTAGTAAGGTTATGTCGTTGTAATGATAAGGTAACAGAGAATACAATGTGTTGTATGAAGTATACTCAACTTTAATAATTGACAGTCGGTCACTGTGAATTTTGTCAAAGTAATGAAAGCAATTTGATAATTAAAGTAATTAAAATGTGTTTAATAAGATAGCTGAATTAAATTGAAAGGAGCTAATAAATGAAATGTTAGAATGTTGGTAATAAAGTTAAAATTTGGGGGAATTTAATTGTATAAGAAATGATAAATAATTAAAAGGTTGATTATTAAAAGGTTAAATAGAAAGTCAAAGTTGTAATGTTTTTGTAATTTTGAGGCAAATTTAAAGGAGAGATGTGTGTTTTAATGTAATAATGTTAATGTTCAATATGAGTGTCTATTATGTTGTATTATGTCGATTATGAGAAGCATAAAATGCCTAACTGAATAGTATGTAATTGTGTAGGGGTATAAAACATGTATGTTTTAAATGTGATTCCCACTTTCGGGCGGTCCCGGCCTTACCAGCCCAGACCGTGATTTTGGATGACAACCAGTTGTGGGCAGAATTATTGTACTGTCTGGCCGCGATTAGAGTGCGCAGGGTAGGTAAAGTGGGGGAATGGGCAATGCAGTAACAATGCATCTGCCGGTCTAGTGGTGGGGACGCCAAGCTGCGCATTCCAATCGCGGCCAGACAGTACACTGACCATGGTTGGTTGCCTTTGAAATTGGTGTAATTTAGAAGTTAACAGGGGGGTATATCAGGGGAATCAACATAACTTTGGAACAGCGCCTACCATCGAATGGGATGATAGACCGTATTAAGGGCGTATGAATCATTTTAGTAGGATTACTGGTGTCCTCGGATACCACTAATGCTGAATTTTTATATAACGCTGAAGCAAGAATGGTGTAAGCAGTGTTTACACCCTAATAAACTTCAGTTCTTGTGGACACAAATGGGCGCTACAGTTCAACATCACAAAGCAATAGTGTGTGTGAAAAGGAGCTGGCCGTTACAAGCCAGGGACATAAATACAGTATTTATGTAATGAGGTAAATGCCTCGCCCGGTTTACCCGGGAGGTGATTTACCCAATTGTAACTGGGTTAATGGTGGATATTAGAAAATGATGTGAAGAAGGAAGTTAATGATTATTATAAACGGGATAAGATAACCCGATTAAATGGAATTATGTTGGTAATGTAGAATGTGTAGTTGACCTTATGATGTAACTAAACGATTTTGTGTTGATTTGAGATGTTTTGATGGAGATGATTAACAAAGTTTGAGAAAGATATAAGTAAATAATTTGTGATTATGTAGTTGATTTAAATGTGTTTAAGAGGAATTCTAGTAATGAATTTAATTATTTTGAAATGTGAATTGTATAATGAAAGATATTTGTAATGTTATAATGGGAAGTGGTTATTTAAATTCTGATTGGAATCAGGGAAATATTTTGAATTTGGGATAAGAATTAACGAGAGAAGGGCATACAGAATGTTGATAGTGAAATTTAAAATATAACATGTTATGTTAAATATATATGTATGTTAAAGTTAAGAAAACCAGTGCTTCTTAACGCAAACCAGCACAGCTAAGGGGAACCAGATCAGTAGGGGATATGGTATAAACAAAGCCACTATTTGATGTTTTGATTTAATGTTTCAGTGAATGGTGGTGCTGTGGCGGCGGTCCTGTGCTGGCCTGCGCGTCAGAGCAGGGGCGTCAAGTGCCTGTCTGGCCTTGCGGTGTTGGGATCTTGAGAGGGAAGTCCAGTAAGGTAAGTCAGGTGCGGCCACAGTCACTGTACCAGGGGGTAAGTTACCCATGAGAGTTAATAAAATGTAAAGAGGGTTGTGGCGACATATCCAGGCTGATCCCTTTAGGAAGTATGTGAGTGTCAATGAGTTTTTATGCTTCAGCATAAAACCTCTCATTGAGGGGGTATTGTAACGGTACAGGTAAGACCCTCCCAATAAATAATTAAACGTATAGTATTATTTGGAAATGTATGGGATGGTCAACAATGTACACGAATTAGTGTCAAGGTCGGGCAATCAAACCGCTGGAGACAGTTATTTTTAGCCATCTGACCTCTGAACTATGCATGTTAAACAAAGCAACATAATACGTCAGAAGCCAAACCCAGCAGACATCACACTGAAATGCAGGACGACGCCCATAATCTGCGCTTAGAGTAGAAAGTCAGTCGGCAAACAACATCTAACGACGACGGACGCGGGCAGTTCGCTCGCCCGCCGGCTAAACAGTTTCAGTCGCCCATACAAAAATGTGATTTTAAAACAAAAAAAATAATTTGAATATAATATATAATTACTGTAACTATACAGTGATTATATCAGAATAACAGTTTTGTTCAAATAAAATGAAGTAACAGTTTCGGTGTAAAGTGAAAGTAAGGAAACGTGCTGAGTGATCGGAATTGTGTGGTGAAGATGGACTCTTTAGGACAATAGAATTGGCAGATAAGTAACCTTCAGGGTATCACAAAAATTTTAAATCAAAAATGTTAAATTTTATTATTGAAAGAAATGTTTTTTAATCACCAAAAAAACAAATGAGATCTCATAAAGGCCTGGGATGTGTGTGTGTGAGAGGGTAAAAATTAGGTAATAAATTTAAGAAGTGCTGGTTTGTGGTATTTTTTTTATTTATTTTCTGATAAATTAAAATAATGTTTAAATAGATAGTTCTACTTGTGATTTTTATATACATAAAATGACAATATTTGTTCAGTAATATTGATGGGTTTATATATTTTTTTTTTTTTTCTATAACTTGTTTCATGGTGGTATGATTAAATGCATTAAGGGAAAGTTTAATGTAGGATTGAAGAAATTTAGAATAAAAGAGAGTAATATGTGAACACAACCAATCAATTTTTTTACTGAAATAACCTTGTTCTGTCTCTCAAGTACGCCTTCATGGACCTTGGTTGAACTATAGGTAAGTAAGTAAAGTTGACAGTATGGCAAGATAGCGTCCGGAATATGGACGCGAATACAGCTAATTTTATGTAGTAATTTTTGTTAAAGTAAGAAAGTAAAAATAATATTACACTATAAATAAGGTTCAATAATTGGGTGTTGTGGATGTATGTTGAATAGTGGGTCTTTTGGATCATACAAAAGAACAATTTAAACAAGAACTCTTAATACTAATAATTATGGTGTACAAATAAAATTCATTATTATAATGTTTCATCCTGTTTCACTGTAACTAGATCTTTAAATGTAGCAGTTTGTTCAAATATCTGTTTTAACATTCTGGAGCAATCTCACCAATCTGGTAAGTGCATTTATGAATTATTGCTTGATACTTCGCTTCTGGCCTTCAAGTTTTTTGTATATTCAATTAAAACATTTAGTCTTCTCGTTATTTCAACAGTTTTTCTTTATCATTTCGTCTTATATCTTCAATTATTTTGTATCAAAGTCCAGCAGTAAATTAACATGTTCTTTCGTTTCAAAAATTCTTCAACAATATATTCCTTTTTACAAAACACTAATTCATTCAGTTAAGCTCTTGGATGGAATGGGGTCTAGATGCAAAACCAGACAACTGACATCTAAGTGATTTTACAGTAAACATAAAAAACTAATATTTTTATTTTTATAGGTTGAATAGTGCAACAGATTTTTTAATACAATTACATATGTTGAAATTTCACGTTGCAATATTCACTTTATAAAGATGTGTTTTGTTTTCTTAAAAAACAGATGTAATTTTGGTAAATGTCGGGGTTTGCTTCTAATCAGTGGAAATGTCTGCTTTTGCACAAAATTTTGTCTAATGAACTGATAGGATTTACACAATAATAGTAAGGTACAACAATAATAATTGATTACTAAATTTTGTAAAATGCTGCCTTTATTAAAAATACATGTACGACATTTTTATCTTATGAAATTACTTTTTTAGTAAAAAGATTGTAAAATTAATAAGTTGAAATGAATCGATAATGATAAACGTATTGTAGTAACTTAAATTTTTAGGTCTTCATTCTCCTCTTGTTGTTCACATTTGTCAGTATCTTCTGTATTATGTATATTTTCTTCAGAATTCTGTTTATCAACACAATTTTTTAGAAAATGCAGATTTTCATTTGCTTGCCAGTCAGAACCAAAGTGTGCAGTCAATAGTGAGCATACATCGTCAATTTTTCTTTTTTAATTGAACTGCCTATGTGTAAAAGATCAGGCTTAATAGTGGAAACTCTTTTTTCTTTCTTTAATACAGACTTCCCACAACCAATATCAGTGCGATACTGAGGCTCACCTCTGACAAACACATTTTCTTTCTCTTGGGTCAATATCATACGCTTTGCACAATTAAATTTATAATGCCAAGATGATGTTTGTTTGAGATTTTCTTTTGCTGCTTTCCGCCAGTTGTATGCTTTAAAGTTAGGGGATGCTATATTAATAACAGTACCAAATCTTTCAAATATATCAAAATATGTTACCAGTTGTACAACTGTGTCTATTTTTTTTTACACATTTCTCTATATTACCAAAAACATGATCTGGTGGCATAAAACTATGACCAACGACTGGAAAAATTAATTCCTGTTTAATTTGTGGCGGAGCCCCTGCCATCCATTTAATTAGCATAGTAACCATTGTTTTATTTTTGTTCTGTCCCCCACAACCATCTGCAACCAATCAAACAATGTCTATTTCAGGGGAAAACACTGTAGAATTTAACCGATGAAAAACTGATAAAACAATTTCATTTGAACTTTTAGGTCTATCAACTTCACATCTGAACACGTCTTTTGTTAGAACTTTTAGAATGCCCTTGAACTATTGTAAAATTGTATATAAAAAACTGCCTACAGTAATAAGCTGTTTAGTCAGTCAGTTTTGGTATCGCCAGGTATTATTCACAGTCGAATGAAAATGTTTCAATGTTACAACTATTGTCTTTTAATATCGAATAAAAGGCAGATGCTCGAAGTGAATGCACTCTTTTATCTGTCATAATCTGAATGCATTTATTTGGGTCAGTTTCCCATTTAAGTTGCTCTTTAAATAGCAAACAAGAAGAGCAAGCATCTGTTAAAGGAGTTCCAAACCCTAAGTTATATTCTGTGTTAAAAATTTGTCTAAAAATTGATTCTTTAAGTTTTAATGACTGGTCGACTGTTTTATTATTGTACATGTGCCACAACTTTTAATGTTCAAATTACATGGTAAATATTTTCTTTCTGTCTTTGAACGACAGTAATGGCTCTCAACACACTGAAGAGACTCAATAAATTGTCGCACTGACATTTTGTTTGGATATAATCATTGAAGTGTGGTCACCTCCAAGATTTTCCTTAGGTATGACTCCACTATTTTGAAATTTTTTGGCAATGATAGCTACTCTATCTTTTCCAATTCCAAATATGGCTAAAAATGTACTTCTGCAAACAGGCACCTTCTTTCTATTTTCAGAATATATAAAATACTTTGTACTTACAGTACGAGGTTTATGCAGTGCTTCATAATTTTTCCTTTTTGGTGCATATGTTTCTAGATGTTTCAGTATAAAACAGTCTTGTTCAATTTTATTTTGACAATCATAGAATTTTAAATGTGCAGTTTTAATATCTCTTATTGTTAATGAACAACATTGAAATGGTTGATAAGGCTTCCCTGGATGTCCACATTTTGGATAAACAGGCATAATCACTGGTTTGTATCTGAAACAATAGAAACACCACATTGTTATAATAATAATAATAATAATAATAAAAGGTATTATAATTATGTACAAAACAGAGGTATCTATAGCCTAGTCTATAAAAGTAAGGATGAAGTAGTTCAATTGGTTTAAAATATTTTAAGAGAAAATTTTATTTTAAAAATTTAACGTTTTAATTTAATGTTTAATAATAAACATTATGTTATAGGTTATTGTAAAACTAATGTAATTTCAAAAAAATAAACACTAACCTGTTACATTTTTCAATTGTACGCTTCCACTTAGATGAGACTTTCTCCCTTTTCCTACAGCAGATGGCGTTATATTAATAGATTCCATAATGCTTCTTTCAAAAATAAAAAAATCTTTTTAAACCACTTTGAACACAGAGTTGAAGGTAGTACACGACGTTATAGGTTAGCTTTCACAACAGCTGCATTGAAAACAAGATGGCTTCCATCATGTGACCCATCACATGACAAAATGGAATGCTCCCATTGGTTACTTGGAAATGTCTGATTTTGCATCTTACAAGCTAAAAAAAGTCAGGTTTTGCATTGAACAGTAAAATTGTAAGCCAAAAAGCATTTCATTTGTCTGGTTTTGATTCCAACTGAATAAGTTATTGTATGGAGCTCTGTATTGTGAAGAGATTCATATAAATACCTTATATTGACCAAAAATGGAAAAGTCGGCTTTTGCTTCTAGACCCCTCTTATGGATCACAGGTTCGGTTTCATATTTTATAATTAATATGATTCCGTTGAATCTTATTTTTTCTTCGTCACTACCATATATTATAAGTTTGTAACGTAAGATTTCACTGTTATTTGTACACTTTTTCATATCAACTACAGTTGGTTAATATAATGTATGTGTTTTATTCACAGTGTATTATATCACTAGGTAAATTGCCTATTTACTTCACTCTACACTGTTTTACATTGTTTATTATTGTTCTTTTCATTATTTTATGTTATTACACCACTTAACTTTCATAATTATTGCTTACTACAAGTTTATTAGTAATTTTAATGTCACTCACATTTTCTAGTTTTAACACAAAATAACTGTTTGAGGTTCACAGTCCTCCCTCTAGTTTACTAGTCTAATGCTATAATCAAAGTCTTACTTCTTACATACTAAGTTTTAACACTTATACATTATACTGGTATACTAATAACTATTTACATTGTATTTTTTCCTTTGATCGTCTCTTCTGGGTATTAGGGTCATCGTCAGTTATTGTTTTGTCATGGTAATTGAATTATTTAATTCCTAAATTTGCATTCCCTATTATTTATTTATTATCATATTTCCCTTTTTGTTTTGATTACTTTTTATTCCTTGACCTTATTATTTATCTTTAAATAATATATTGTGTCTTCATTTCTTTATTTATTAATTTTATTTTATTCTTCTTTGTATTTTATTACTAAAAAGATAGCGTTTATGCATAATTCACAGTAAATTTGGATGATATACTTGTCTTTATTCTGAGGTGTACTCTTGTTATGTTACATAATGCCCCCCATTCAAGAATGATTATTTCGGATGGCATATTTATAAGACTGATGAAATCATCATTCATTCTTGTGTAGTATTTTCATAATACTTTTTCAAAGCAGATAGGTTGTATGTTCCTTTAATTTGTTGATTAGTTGGGTCTGTTAATTCGTAGGTGTTATTCATCTTGTCTTTGGTAATGATGCAAGGTCCAGTGTACAAGAGTAGTAGTTTCCTACAAATTCCCTCCACGGTACTAGGTAACTGTCGATTTCTTAACAGTACCTTTTCTCCTACTGAATGCTCTGCGTTGCTGATTTTGATACTTATCCCTTTGTTTGTTTGTTTTTTCCACCATCTTATTATAAAATTTAATTCTATCAAATTTATATTCCTGAGTGTCCGGAAAACTAATAAGGTCAGTAACTTCTCGGGGTGATTGTTTTTCTATGGTCTGATATGCTAAATTTAAAAAGTTTTCTGTGGATGGTAAGTATTCACTCCATTTCCTTTGCTGATCGAAACAGTAGTCCTCAGGATTCTTCTGACCTCTTGCAACACTCTCTCTGCGGGATTGCTGCTCGGATGATAAGACAGATGTCTTGTAAGTCTTGATTCCATGCCTTAATAACGTTTTCTTCCATATCTGTCCCTTGAATTGTGTGCCATGGTCGGTAATAATGGTCCTAGGAGTCCCTAACTCAGGTATATAGTTATGAATGATAATGTCTAGGATTTTTTAGTGGTCACTCTATTGATAGGTTATAACTTTGTATATTTCGAGAAATGGTCCCATATGATAATAATGAATTTGTACCGATGTTGGCCTCCACTATGAGGGAATGGTCCACAAATGTCGAGGAATTCCTATTCTAGTTTATGTGTAGAGGTAATGGGTATCACTGTTCCTTCTTTCCTCTCATTATTATATAATTTAACTAGCTGACATACATGGCAGGTTTGTACATACATACGGACGCTTCTATTTATATTTTTTATATATACCTGTTCCTCTAATGCTTTAATTACCTTCAAAGGACCCATATGGCCATACCGAATATGGTAATCGACTATTAACTCCTTTTCTATAGTCTTGGGTGTAAACCTTCCAATTGTTTTGATTTAAATTAGCTTTTATAAATAACACATCTTCATGTACTCAATAAAATGGTAATATTTTGTCATCCTGATTATCTAGTCTTCGTTTTATCTGTAGTGGTTTTGTGTCAGTTGTCTGTTGTTGTTTAAGTTTGTTAATGATAATTTCTAAGTCGGTTCTTCTTATAATAATATGATACGACTTGGCGATTTCCTCCTTCTCTGCCTCAAAGGTATTCTTTTCCACATTAATCCTAGACAGTACATCTGTGACTACATTTTTTCTTCCAGGTATGTATTCCCAGTTGATGTGGTACTCTTGTATTGCTAATACCCATCTTGTCAATCGACCATGGCTTAGTTTACATCGACTTAAAAATGAGATTGACTTATGATCAGATCTAACGGTTACCGGGTATCCAAGGATATATGTTCGAAACTTATTGCAGGCAAAAACCACACTAAGCAATTCCTTTTCTGTAACATTATAATTCTTTTCACAACTGTTCAGCACTCTGCATGCAAAACTAACTACCAAGTGGTTCCCTTCTACATCTTCCTGGTATAGTTCTGCTCCCAGACTTAAGTTGCTCGCGTCGCAGTTTAAATAAAAGGGTTTGTTAAAATTAGGGTGATGTAGTATAACTGTCTCTAAAAATTGTCCTTAATTAATTTCAATACTGTGTCTTGTTCAGGTCCCCATCTCCATTTTCCCTTTGAAGTTAACTGTTGTTGAAACCTTGCTGTTAATTTGGAGTAATTTTGTAGGAATTTTTGGTAATAATTGCATAGTCCTAGGAAAGATTGCAATTGTTTTCGGTTTTTTGGAGTAGGAAAATTCTGGATAGTAGTTACTTTGTCAGGAGATGGAGAGATGCCTGTCTCGGACAAAACAAATCCTACAAATTGGACTTCATCAGCAATAAGCCTTGGCTTGTCGAGTTTCAGTGTAATATTATTTTCTGACAATTTTCTTAACACAAGTTCTATTCGGTCACAATGTTTGTTCCAGTCGGATAAAGTAATTGTAACGTGGCAAACTAAAGGGGGTTTGTAATTTCAGGAAATTCATTTTAACCATCTGTAGACAACCTTTGAGGTAACTCTTCTTATTTACCCAGAGTGTACTTTTGGTCACTGACTATAGCTCCGTGATAGGTACGACACAGCACAGGAATGTTTATTGTCGGTAGGGTGCATATTTGTGCGTATGAGCGCACGTGTGTGCCGCCTTTTGCGACGTAGAAATTACCTCGTGGTGACAACTTGGACGGCTTTCCGGTCTGAGCGAAATGTTCTAGGAGGTTTTCAGCCAATCAGAGTTCGATTTTGTGGCAACGTGGCCAGCTATACGCAGCAGAGCGTACCCACGCTTCGCTTGATGCCGGGCAGTTGGCGTCACTCAGTTGAACCGCGCGGTTCCCTATATCAGTGCTCGAGCAAAATTTTAAAGTCGGCCGACAAATAAAAAGTGAATTAATGTAAGACAGTGAATAAAATGGAAACAAAAGTAATATACATCAAAGTGTTAAACAGTTCAACCAAGATTTCGGACTTTAAGTGGGAAAAAAAGCGAATAGACGGTAGTGATGCAACCACGTGCAGATAACGACCAACAAGGATGAGTACCTAATTTAATTTGTATTTGGCCAATACAAAGAATAATCCCAACTCAGCTTTGTAAAAATTATCAATTATAATGAGGGGAAGAGATAAAAAGGGGTGATAAAGAGAGAGTGTGTGTGTGTGAAAAGCAAGTACTGGAATGCCTTCTATTATAGCTATATATATATATATATATATATATATATATATATATATTACTTTAATATTTATAACTAAATTTACCTCAAGATATACTTTTTTCCCTTGGAATTAGGAACATGTTTCGAGAGTTCCTGTTCTCTCATCTTCAGCCTTCGCCATCTTGTTTCTGGTGAAGTATTTGTGTGTTGGCTTCTGGATGTTATTAAGGTAGTTTGTTGGTCTTTGGTCTTTTAAAGTTGCATTATTGTGTGTGGTTGTGGTATCTGTTTTTGTATTTTGTGTATTTTCGATGTTGAGTGCTTTGAAAATATACAAAATACAAAAACAGATACCACAACCACACACAATAATGCAACTTTAAAAGACCAAAGACCAACAAACTACCTTAATAACATCCAGAAGCCAACACACAAATACTTCACCAGAAACAAGATGGCGAAGGCTGAAGATGAGAGAACAGGAACTCTCGAAACATGTTCCTAATTCCAAGGGAAAAAAGTATATCTTGAGGTAAATTTAGTTATAAATATTAAAGTATTATATAAATCAAGAAACGGACTGTAGCAGAAAGTGATTGAAATATATATATATATTCTATAAATAAGCTAACTAATGTTTGTGAGAAATGTATAAGAGATAAGAAGAAATAACCTTTTGTAAAGAATGCAGAGAGGAAGAAAGTATGTTAAGAGTTAATTGGAATAAAAGTTTGTTTAAATTTGGTAAATGAGAGTTAATAATTATTATGTAACAAAACCCAGTAACCACTTTTACAGGTCACGAGTTCATATATAGAATCCTGGACTAACGTAAGGTAAGAGTTAAAAGTAAATATTGGAAGTTGAGTTTTTGGGGTGTTTTTGTTTTAAAAAATATAATAATAAACGAAAAGTTACAAAAGGCGCTTCGAACAGGGATGGTTTGTATAAATTTATTTTGTACAGGCTATACCTACTTGTGGATGTAAAGAGAGGTTACTTGGGGTTAATGCATATTACGAGTAAGTTACGTGCAAATAAATGATGAAAGGTTATGTTACATTATGTTATGCTTAAGTGATTCATAAAATAATTGAGTTAAGTGTAAGATTTTGTTGTTGTTGTAGTGTAAGTTGGAAAATCATTTAACTGAAAATAAGAAAATTTGTAAAAAATGGAAAATGATGAAAATAAGGTCAGTTTGACTGATATAACTTTCACGGGGGAGGCAGAATTTCATTCAAATCCTAATGCAGTCAAAGAAAGTGTTTTAAACGAATCAGCTGATATGAATGATTCGGGAATGGAGACAACTCCAAGCATAACAAATGAAAGTAATTTGACAGAGTCTGTAATAATTAGTAACGCAGGAGCAAAATCTACTCCCATAACAAAAATAAAAGATAAAGAATGGTCAATGGACGATATAATGACTTTTATGAGTACATGTTTTGATAATAGTGATGAAAAGCTTCATGAACAGAATGTTAAGTTTGATAAACTAAGCAGTAATATCAATTAAGTAAATGCCAAATTAAATGAACAAAATACGAGATTTGATGCTAATGACGATTTTTTGGGTAAAATGTCTGGTGACATTAATAATATTGATGAAAAATTTGATAAGCATTTGAGCGAGTCACAAAAGAGTATCGATATTAAATTTTATGATATGAAACAACAAAATGTTAAGTTTGAAGATAATATGAATAAACGTCTGAATAAGATAGACGAACATTTTAGTACTTGGGAGAAACAAATACAAGACGATGTAAATGACATCAGAAAGAGAAAGGAGAGTAAAAGAGATACAGGTAAGTTTAATGAGAATATAAACAATGGAATAGCAGAGAACAAGGTGAGTAATGTGGTCAAAATAAGTGATGATTTTAAAACAAGTAATAATTGTAATGGGGAGGCAATTACGAATAATACGGTTGACAAGTTAAGTGCAAATGAAAATATGAATAACGAAGAAATAATTAACGAGGTAAGTAGTAATTATAGTAACGAGTTTAATAGTGAAATAAAGAGTGATAACAGTGATGTAGTTGAAAAAGAGGTATCTATGTGTGATACATTAATTAATATTAGTGATGATGAGAGTGGAAGGTTAGTTGGGGTTAGTAATGAAGTGTTAGTGAGTGTTTATGAGTTAGAGAAAGAGTGGAAAGAGAGTTTACAGACAGAGGGGTTGCAGAGGGTAAATTTTTCCCGTGGTGTTGTTGTGGGTGGAGAAAAGGCTTCATGAGTGTATTTGAGAGACATATGGTCTACAAATAAGTCCCCTGTGTATTATGATTTCCCTGGAAAAGCCAGGATGCGTTATAATTATGTTGTGTTGCCCTTTGCGTGGAATGAGAGAGAGAAAATAAGATGTGGTTGTGTAAGCGATTTTGAGAGAGTTAGAGTTGTTCGAGTTAAAAAGAGGTTATGGAGAGTTGATAGAGAGGATAAATATTGAGAGAATTAGTAATATTGTAGACTTACCTTGGGGAGTAATGAGTACAGAAATAATAACGGAAAATAGTATTATTGAGAAAAAGCACTTACCTTGGAGTAGAACCAGTGTACTTGTAGTAGGAGATAATTGTGGTGATGATATAACTTACCTGGGTTTAGCAACAAATACTGATGGAGACAGGACTAAAATTACCAATGTAGACGGGTTTTATGAGTTAATAAGGGGGAGTAATCCGGTGAATTATTCTTACGGTATAGGGAATAAACAAAAAATAAAGGGTTATTATATTAATAATAATAATATAATGAATGTAATTAAGAATGAAAATTGTTAGTGAAAATAAGATCGATTTTCGATGATGGTGGTTAGATAAATAGTAGATGAACATTTAATTATTTGAGCTAATGGTAATTACTTGCCTTACTTATGTAATGAGGTGTGGTAAACAATAAAATGATATGACAAAAAATTGTAAATAAATTTGTATTGGTGTTAAATGTATTGTGTTAAGGTTATGTTGTTACAATGAGATATCAGCTGATACATGATGTTATGTGTACATTGTATTTGATGTAGTCAATAGGTTTGTTTGAGATCACGTTAGTAATAATGGATTGTTTTAATTGAATAATTAACTAACAGTATGTAATCATGAATCTTTACAATGAAATTTAAACTAATGTAACAAATTTGAAAGATCGAAATCTTAGTAGACAAGTTGGAAGTTTTTTGATTTGAAGGTTATAAAAATGACAAAGGAATTTTATTATGAAAGTAAATAAATGCAAGATGAAATTAAATGAATCAAAATTGTTTTGAATAGTGTTATTAAAGTAACTTACAATGTTTTGGAAAATGATGGAATTAAATTAATTTGAGATGGGCTAATTAATTTAAAAGATGGAAATATGTGTAATAAAATCGAATAATTTATTTTTTAATTTGAAATGGATAATAAATGGTAGACAATTAAAATTAAATGATTAAAATGTTTTAATAGAAAGTCAAGGTTGAATGCTAGATAAACAGTTCAAATGTTTAATGAATAGAAAATGAAATTAAAAGTTATGTAATGTTGGTGAATTTTATGTAAATTCAAAGATGAAATGTTATATGTTAACCTGAGGGTAGTGGTGTATTTTGAGTCTAGGTTTTTGTGAAATATAAACGTTTATTTGATTAGGAATGTAATACAGAAAAATGTAGTATGTGTATATTAAGGATATATGCGTTAAGAAATATTGTTTAGTTAAGTAGATCATTGAGATAGAACCAGTACTTTGCTAAAAGGCAAACCAGTACAACTAAGAGGAAACAAGTCAGTTAAGGATATGGTATGGTGAAAAAGCCATTTATTGATATTTTTTATTGATGTTACAGAGTTTGGTGATACTGTGGTGACGTGCCTGTCTGACTTTATGGTGTTGGATCTCGTAAATGGAAGTCCAGTAAGGTCATTCAGGTGTAGCCGCAGTCGCCAGACTAGGGGGGGTAAGTTACCCATGATTTTAATAAGGATTTATGGGGGGTTAGTGGTGCCATATCCTTGCCGGTCCTCTTAGGTTTTTTTGGCAATGAGAGTTTTTCTGTTTTGACAGAAAACCTCTCATTGGGGGGGTACTGTAACGTGGCAAACTAAAGGGGGTTTGTAATTTCAGGAAATTCATTTTAACCAGACAACCTTTGAGGTAACTCTTCTTATTTACCCAGAGTGTACTTTTGGTCACTGACTATAGCTCCGTGATAGGTACGACACAGCACAGGAATGTTTATTGTCGGTAGGGTGCATATTTGTGCGTATGAGCGCACGTGTGTGCCGCCTTTTGCGACGTAGAAATTACCTCGTGGTGACAACTTGGACGGCTTTCCGGTCTGAGCGAAATGTTCTAGGAGGTTTTCAGCCAATCAGAGTTCGATTTTGTGGCAACGTGGCCAGCTATACGCAGCAGAGCGTATCCACGCTTCGCTTGATGCCGGGCAGTTGGCGTCACTCAGTTGAACCGCGCGGTTCCCTATATCAGTGCTTGAGCAAAATTTTAAAGTCGGCCGACAAATAAAAAGTGAATTATTGTAAGACAGTGAATAAAATGTAAACAAAAGTAATATACATCAAAGTGTTACACAGTTCAACCAAGATTTCGGACTTTAAGAGGGAAAAAAGTGAATAGACGGTAGTGATGCAACCACGTGCAGATAACGACCAACAAGGATGAGTACCTAATTTAATTTGTATTTGGCCAATACAAAGAATAATCCCAATTCAGCTTTGTAAAAATTATCAATTATAATGAGGGGAAGAGATATAAAGGGGTGATAAAGAGAGAGTGTGTGTGTGTGTGAAAAGCAAGTACTGGAATGCCTTCTATTATAGCTCTATATATATATATATATATATATATATATATTCTATAAATAAGTTAACTAATGTTTGTGGGAAATGTATAAGAGATAAGAAGAAATAACCTTTTGTAAAGAACGCAGAGAGAAAGAAAGTATGTTAGAGTTAATTGGAATAGAAGAGTTTGTTTAAATTTGGTAAATGAGAGTTAATTATTATTATGTAACAAAACCCAGTTACCACTTTTACAGGTCACGAGTTCGTATATAGAATCCTGGACTAACGTAAGGTAAGAGTTAAAAGTAAATATTGGAAGTTGAGTTTTTGGGGTGTTTTTGTTTTAAAAAATATATTAATAAACGAAAAGTTACATAATTAACTGTGTAAAAGTCTACGTATACTGTGGTGAACTGCAGTACTTCCTGTCCCAATACCTGATCAATACATTTAATGAAAATCACCACTGAGTTAATGAGACCAAACGGGAGTCTCTTGAATTGGTAATTTCTTCCATCGAATATGAAAGCCATGTACTTCCGACTCTCTGGATGCAATTCT
This sequence comes from Magicicada septendecula, assembly GCA_034769895.1. NCBI lineage: Eukaryota > Metazoa > Arthropoda > Insecta > Hemiptera > Cicadidae > Magicicada > Magicicada septendecula. Next base: position 111,460,761 of record CM068372.1, read on the forward strand.
ACTTGCCAATACCCACATACTGTGTCCCAAGTACTGATGAATTTGGTACCATGAAATTTCTTTAGGATTTCCTCTATTTCCCCTGGATATGTTCCATCGTTTACTATCATCTTGTTGATTTCGCGGGCATCAAGACAAAGTCTAACTTTTCCATTTTTCTTTGGAATTGCCACTATGGGGTTTGTGTACGGAGAGTGACTATATTCAATTATATCATCGGCCATCATTTTATTTATTTCGTTTCTGACCGCTTCCTTCAGAGAATGAGCGATGGGATAGGACTTCTTTTGAGGATAGTTGTTTACTTTACCAGGCATGTCGGAAAAAACGTGTTTATATTTGTTATAGATGGATATTAGTTTATTTGTTTGTTCTGCATTTAGATTTAACCCCGTTTTTTCTTTCTGGAATCTCTGGATCTCTTTTATTTTATTCTACCACATTTCTTCATTATTCTATTGGTAATCTATGTTGTTTGGTAATGATCTAAACCCATCCATTTTATTCTCCCTAACATAATAGCTGGTACGGATCTGAGGGGCACTTTGGCTTCCATTTAACTCAGCCGTCCATACTACCTCTTCTGAGATCAGAGACACCTTGTCTCTGCTCAAGTCAATTATAGCCAAATACTGCCTTAGCATATCGCATCCGACTAACAGATTAAATGGTAGGTCTTTTGCGACCAAAAATATCACGTTAATTGTAGATCCATTACTTTTCACTTCTAATAATACCTGCTTTCTGACAAACTTGTTTTGGTGTCCAGTAGTTCCTATTAGTGTTATGTTATTAACGGGTAATGTTGGTATAATTTTCTTGCACTCTCTTTGTATCCTATCTAACTCCCTACTGTCAATTAATGAGACTTTCGCCCCGGTATCTATCATTACTTCAGTTGGTATCCCATTTGCCTCAGCTCCAATATATATATTTTTTCACTATTATTATTACTTTCCCCATGGGCAGATTCTTCAGTTAATAATTCCTCGCGTATGTTTTTTATATAGTTATTATTAATTACTGTAATCGTCTTATTAGGTATGTATTGTTGTGGTCTATGTTGGTACCCACAAGATCGGATCAGTGATGGGTCATTAAGATTTCTCACTGCCGCCTCTCGTTTAAAGTCAGGTCATTGTCAGGGTCCCTAACATCATTGTTATGTTGAACCTCATTGCTAGTTATATTATGCCTTTCCTCGTTGTTATTCCCCATAGGATTATAATTATTTAATCTCCTGTTATCTTCACTGCTTCGGCACCTCCTTGGATAATTCTGGTTGTAATTGTTGTTGTTATAGCTGTTATCTCTATTACCATTTGGATATGGGTGGTTGAGTTCTAGGCTCCTGCGTCCTTGATAATTTGGCCTCCTATAACCACGGTTACCTTCTCGATTGTTCGATCGTACATAATTCACTCTTGATCGATTATCCCGGTTGCCATTATTGTTTTTATTATTATTATTAGCCATATTATTTCTGTCTCTCAACTGATAGTCATTTCTCTCTCTACTTCGGCGGTAGTAATTTTCGTGCTCATAATTTTCTAGTAATGCGGCCATGGACTGTTGGACTGTATTGTTTTAATCTGTCCGCAGAGCCTTGCTCTGACAATCCCTTCTTCGTAGTGGTACGAAAGTTTCGTTACCAGGCTCTCCTCTGGTATCTTGGGTTCCAAACTCCTAGCTAGGCACACCTTTCCCAAGAAGTATGCCGTTGGTGATGGGCCTCTCTGTGGATCGTATTTACCATTACACAGATTGTCTCGCACTATGTTTTGAGTGGAATCGGACCAATACGTGGCTTTAAACAATGCCTTAAATTCCGAATACTCGTTCATGTCATGTCCGGTGGCTGTCCACCAGTTATCTGTCATGTCTTTAAAATGTTCATCTAGTATACTTCTGATTACCGTCCATCTGGTTTCTCTATTTTTTGTAATATTTTCTTCAATCCTTTCCAAGAATGCCATAGGATTCCTTCTATAGTTTTTTAAATTGATTATCTCTCTGTTGTCAGTAAATTGGAAGTTAGGTACATTAAATGGCCGGTTCCTAATCATCTCCAATTCTTCCCGTATATTCACCAATTCTCTTTTATTTCTTCAATTTTCTCTGTATTATTGGTCACTCGGTTCTGTATACTATTAACGTCGACTTCTACGTGCCCTATTTTCTCATCTACCTTTTCTATTTTTTTCTTGTGTCTCTTTCTGCATTGATTCCATTCTTATTATATTATTATTTTCTGTGGTCAATCTGTATGCAGACATCTTCTTTAAACTGCTGTAGCTCCAGACTTGTTTGCTTCAGCTGTTCATTGGTTTCGGGAATTTGCTGTTTGATTGTATCGTTGTACTGTTCCATTTTCTGATTAATATCAGCAACTTCCCCTATGATTTGCTGTTTCATGTTTTCATTGCTTTCTACTACCTTCTTACTATTCTCTAACATTTTCTGATTTAATTGTTCCATTTTCTTATTATTCTCTTCCATTTTCTTACTGTTATTTTTTAATTCCTTATTGGTATCTTCTATTTTCTCTTCCATCCTCCTACTCTCTCCCATTTTTTTACTTAAATCTTCCTTCATCTCCGTCATCAGCCTTATCATTTCCTCCATTCTTACATTCTCCATATATTTTGGTTTGTCAGGTTGCTTTTCTTCCACATTGCTGGCTTCTACCTCCAGTTATATTGCAGGTTGAGCCTCCTTCTCTTCCATATTCATTTCAGTATCAGCTGTCCTGTTTCTTCTACATGAGGTTCCTCTTTTGGCCATCTTGTTCGCTTTTGTATGATCGCCAGCTAGAAATGACAACTATAATTCTGTTCAATTTTTATTTATTTCCTTTTTCTAGCCCTCAAGTTGGTCGCCAATTTGTAAAAAGACCCTTTCTACGTGTTTGTCTTACCTTTCTCTCTGTGTAATTCTAAGCTATATAATAAATAATCAAACTCCTGATCTCATTTTGTCTCAAATTCAATTATTTTTATTTACTCTTGTATAGTTACAAATTAATTGATTATTTAAACCTTCCAACTTCCCTCCCAAAATACCACTTACCTTTATCTATTCCAACTCTTACCTGCATTCAGAAACCCCAGAGTTCTTTAGGCGAGGATTTAAATGACGCAAACAGACTGAGGTAGCGTTTGAATAATTTATACTAACACGTGGTCTTTGTAAATTGAACTTTTTATTTTATTTCCAATTAAAACGTTAACGGGGTTTGCCCCATTTCTCTGGTGGTTCACAGACCACATTAATGAACATACATAATGAATAATAGATTGAACATTTACTTATTTTTTAATAAGGCTCACCAGTACTTCATGTTCATGCTCGCTTTTATTCTTTGAAAAAACCCCCTATTACTTTTAAAAGATCATTAGTTATGTTATTTCGTAGTTGCCTAGGTCTTTTGTACTTATCTTGACGAGCTAACCAAAGTTAGGTGCCATTCTCATTCTTCTAATTTCTGCTGCACCCGATAATTGTCCAAAACTGTTTTAAAAAACTGTTTAATTTACTCATCACTGGTTGTCGACACTAGGTACCGATTTTACTGTAGTATTTAATCACATTTTTACTGGTTTAAGGTTCCAAATCTGATTTGTCCGCGGACTTGAATTATATGCAACCGGCCGGTTTTAAGAGTTGAGCGGAACAGAAGATGGCGACTGACGAACATTGATCAAGTAAAACCGGCCGGTTGAAAGTGTTGATCGAAACAGAGGGAGCTTGGTCAAAGTGCGGCCAATATAAAAGCCGGTCATGTGATACTCCTTCCGTATTGGCGACGTCATTTCGTATGTCTCTGGACGTTTTCTCACTGCGTTTTCTTATGTTCCAGAGGTATAAAATGTTGATTTGACGTCATTATGATTGTGACGTCTGTTGAAAATTGCGATGTTGAGGCCACATTTTGGGTTAGATCGGTGACACTCTGGCTAGACTGAGCTAAAAATAGCCCTCGACTCATTTGTTTACCAGGCACACCCCAAATTCCTTAAACTGCTGTTGCCACTGTTTCACACGGATTTCAAAGTATAACGATTTTATTCCTAATTTTGATCTAATTAAAACTCTGAATCCTGGTTTTATACCTGTAACTCGGTATGTACTGTCACACTCTTTTCTTTGACACTGATTTAATTGTATTGACATTCAATGTCCCTTTCTAACATCTGTAGCTCATTTCGGTTGGATAACATGAAAAATCTCAATCTCAGGGTTAATGTAAAAGTAAAGTCAGTGTACTGTACAAGTCACAAATATAAAATAAAACATCATATTTATAAATAAGGTTCAATAATTGGGTGTTGTGGATGTATGTTGGATCATACAAAAGAACAATTTTAACAGGAACTCTTAATACTAATAATTATGGTATACAAATAAAATTCATTATTATAATGTTTTATACTGTTTTTATTATAGTGTTTCACTGCAACTCGATCTTGAAATGTAGTAATGTTTGTTCAAATATCTGTTTTAACATTCTGGAGCAATCTCACGAATCTGGTAGGTTCATTTATGAATTATTGCTTGATACTTCTCTTCTGGCCTTCAAGTTTTTGGTATATTCAATTAAAACATTAGGCTTCTCATTATTTCAACAATTTTTCTTTATCATTTCATCTTATATCTTCAATTATTTTGTATCAAAGTCGAGCAGTAAATTAACATGTTCTGCCTTCGTTTCGAAAATTCTTCAACAATATATTCCTTTTTACAAAACACTAATTCATTCAGTTAAGCACTTGGATGGAATATTTATGGGTCACAGGTTCGGTTTCATATTTTATAATTAATATGATTCCGTTGAATCTTATTTTTTCTTCGTCACTACCATATATTATAAGTTTGTAACGTAAGATTTCACTGTTATTAATTATTGTACACTTTTTCATATCAACTACAGTTGGTTAATATAATGTATGTGTTTTATTCACAGTGTATTATATCACTAGGTCAATTTCCTATTTACTTCACTCTACACTGTTTTACATTATTTTATGTTATTACACAACTTAACTTTCATAATTATAGCTTACTATTAGTTTCTTAGTCATTTTAATGTCTATCACATTTTGTAGTTTTAACACAAAATAACCGTTTTGCAGACCTCCCTCTAGTTTACTAGTCTAATGCTATAATCAAAGTCTTATTTCTCACATACTAAGTTTTAACACTTATACATTATACTGGTATACTAATAACTAGAGACCGGATTATATGCAAAAGTATGAACGAGCCCTCTACCGCTCTTAGCAGCCGCGCGTCTTTTGTCTATACAATTAAACACAGTGACAGAACCGCGTAAGACAAGGACGGGCAACATGCCTACCGCACTACTCCGACACGACAGTCAAAACAAAATGCGCGCGTTGTTGTTGATTATAACTTGCTAGGCTCTGCACGTTTTACGTTAGTTTCGAGATTAAATGGCTAGGCTACGCACGTTTTATGTTAGTTCGATCATCTTTCTTATATTTAATGAAGAAATTTGTGATCATTCTGACGTTTGTGACGTTTAACAAATTTCTTCATTAAACGTCTGTTAAGATGTGCAATCGACTACAGGTAATGGACAACAACAATGAGGTAATAAACGACAACAATAAGGTAAGTAAAGTATTTAAATATCTTAAGTTAAAAGTTAAATTGAAGAGGGTTTTAAGTAAAATATGGTTTAATAAACAATGTCTGGATAATAATGTCATCCCAAAGTACGCTCAAGTTAAAATTAAAAATAAGAACAGTGTAGCCAAAAAAGTAAAAGAACAAAGCGAGAAGTTGTGGATAAAACTGGAAATAAGGTCACTATACGGCTTAATCAATAGATATAATAGGGAATTATATGACAGACACATAGAATTGTTAAGAATATACTCATATGTAGAGTTAGAAGAAATATTATATAATTTTGGTTTGGGGTACGTAGAAAAGAAATTGGAAAAGAAAAATAAAAAAATGGTAGATAAGTTAAATAAGTTAATAAAAAAGAACGAAGTAAAAAAGGAACACCTCTCTAAGAATAACTATGAAAAAAGAGTAATAAACCTTACAGAGGTAATTTTCAATACAGAAGAAAAAGAAATGTTAGCAAAAGGCTTAAAATACGCACCGCCACCAGAATTAAATCAAGAAAAAACTATTATTGAATGCGAAAGCATAGTACAAAAACTAGGAAATGAGAATGATAAAAAAAGAATAAGGTGGGAAGTAGGGAATGTAGTAGATAAAATATTTAAGAGAAGTTTGTATAATTCAAAAAATGAACAAAAAATCAAATCAACTGTAACTAAACTAAAGAATAAAATAAAGAAGAATGATATTATAGTAACGAAGGCGGACAAAGGAAATACAATGGTACTACTGAGAAAGGACGAATACATAAAGAAAACGGAAGAATTTATAAGGGAAGGACCATACGAGGAAATAAAGTATGATTATACAAGTAAGTACCAGTCAAGGATAAAACAAATGATGAAACAGATAACATTTATAGAAGAAAATAAGAAAAAGTATTTATTGGAAAGTAATCCAACAGCACCAACTTTTAAAAGTCAGGTTAAGATACATAAAGAAGGAAAACCAATTAGACCGATTGTTTCTTTTATTAATGCACCTATTTATAAATTATCAAAGGAAGTTAGCAAAGTACTGAAAGAGAAATATGAATTTGGGACAAAATACAACATAGAGAATAATGTAAAATTGATAGAAAAATTAGAAAATATTAGGATTAATGTAAATACAAAATTGATATCACTGGATGTTAAGGACATGTTTACCAATATCACAGTAAATAAAGTTATTAAGTTAATAAACGATAATAATATGGGAGAATACAGGTATAAAAAGCAGTTGATGAAAGTAATTAAAGAATGTGTAAATCAGAACTATTTTAGGTTTAATAACAAGTTTTATATACAGAAAAAAGGTTTACCTATGGGGTCTTCATTATCCCCTATTCTTGCTGAAATATACATGAATGATTTTGAAAAGCAATTAATAACTTCCACTAAGTATAAAAACAATATAAAATTATGGTCTAGATACGTTGATGATGTATTAGTAATTTGGGAAGGAAGCATAGAAGAAGTGCATGAGTTTATAAATGAGGTAAATAGTAAGGATAAAAACTTACAATTTAAAGAAGAGATAGGAGGTAAGAAAATAAATTACTTAGATTTAAACATAGAAATTAGAGATAATGAGAAACTACAGTTTGGGATATTTAGGAAAGAGTCGTATTCTGATATAATTATACCAAGAGAGTCTTACCACCCATATAGATATAAAATGGCGGCAATCAATTCATTTTGTTACAGAGCTCAGAAGTGTTTAAAAGAGACCGAGTCAAAAGATAGGGAGTTAAGAACGATAAAGGGAATTGTAAGGAATAATAATTATAACACCAACATAGTGGATAAAGTTATGAAAAGGGTTAACATGCAAAAAGATAAAATAGAACCAGAGCAAAAGAATTATGCAGGGTCATTGACATACATAGGTTCACATACTAGAAAAATTATAAAATGTTTTAATAAATATGGAGTAGATATAGCTATTAAAAAATGTGAAACGGTATTTGATAAGATAAGGAATAAGAATATAGAAAAAATTCCAGTATTACAGAAAAGCGGAATTTATAAATTAAAATGTAAAGACTGCAACAAGGTGTACCTAGGAGAGACAGGACGGAAATTCGTATGCAGATTGTCTGACCACAAACGTGGAGAAGGTAATAGAACAACCAATTCGTTATATGCAAGACATTTCATAGAAGACAACCATAAGTTTGTTAATCCTTTGGAAGAATACGAAATTGTAAAAGTAGTGAATAACACAGTTGAAAGGAAGCTTAGAGAGGAGTTAGAAATATTGAAAGAGAGAGAAAAAGGGTTAGACAATTTAATTAATATTAAAATTAAATTTGATAATGAAGAAATATTTTATAACATGATTAAGAAGTAAATGATAGAGGACAGATAGATAATATTAAGAATTATTTTGCATAGTACTATTTGGATGTTTTAAAATAAGGGTGTTGACTGACCCACGTGTGTGGAGAGGAAGTGGGTAGTTTAAAAGGATGCACACACACACACACACACAACACTGAAACACAAGGAATTTGCTAGAAAAAATATGTAACTCTACAGATGGTGTGACAGGGTTTAGGGGGTGGGGAAGGGTCATTCATATTATAGCTTGTTGTGTGTGAGCATGGTGGGGGAGAGGGGTGAAGGGGTTGGTTCCACTTATTTTGTGTCTATTCCAATCTGACGATGGGCTGTGAAGCTTGAAAGCGCTAATTGGGATAATTTTTACATAGTGGTGTGCAACTGATCATTCTGATTGTGATTTCAACCACTAACACAAATTTCTTCATTAAACGTCTGTTAAGATGTGCAATCGACTACAGGTAATGGACAACAACAATGAGGTAATAAACGACAACAATAAGGTAAGTAAAGTATTTAAATATCTTAAGTTAAAAGTTAAATTGAAGAGGGTTTTAAGTAAAATATGGTTTAATAAACAATGTCTGGATAATAATGTCATCCCAAAGTACGCTCAAGTTAAAATTAAAAATAAGAACAGTGTAGCCAAAAAAGTAAAAGAACAAAGCGAGAAGTTGTGGATAAAACTGGAAATAAGGTCACTATACGGCTTAATCAATAGATATAATAGGGAATTATATGACAGACACATAGAATTGTTAAGAATATACTCATATGTAGAGTTAGAAGAAATATTATATAATTTTGGTTTGGGGTACGTAGAAAAGAAATTGGAAAAGAAAAATAAAAAAATGGTAGATAAGTTAAATAAGTTAATAAAAAAGAACGAAGTAAAAAAGGAACACCTCTCTAAGAATAACTATGAAAAAAGAGTAATAAACCTTACAGAGGTAATTTTCAATACAGAAGAAAAAGAAATGTTAGCAAAAGGCTTAAAATACGCACCGCCACCAGAATTAAATCAAGAAAAAACGATTATTGAATGCGAAAGCATAGTACAAAAACTAGGAAATGAGAATGATAAAAAAAGAATAAGGTGGGAAGTAGGGAATGTAGTAGATAAAATATTTAAGAGAAGTTTGTATAATTCAAAAAATGAACAAAAAATCAAATCAACTGTAACTAAACTAAAGAATAAAATAAAGAAGAATGATATTATAGTAACGAAGGCGGACAAAGGAAATACAATGGTACTACTGAGAAAGGACGAATACATAAAGAAAACGGAAGAATTTATAAGGGAAGGACCATACGAGGAAATAAAGTATGATTATACAAGTAAGTACCAGTCAAGGATAAAACAAATGATGAAACAGATAACATTTATAGAAGAAAATAAGAAAAAGTATTTATTGGAAAGTAATCCAACAGCACCAACTTTTAAAAGTCAGGTTAAGATACATAAAGAAGGAAAACCAATTAGACCGATTGTTTCTTTTATTAATGCACCTATTTATAAATTATCAAAGGAAGTTAGCAAAGTACTGAAAGAGAAATATGAATTTGGGACAAAATACAACATAGAGAATAATGTAAAATTGATAGAAAAATTAGAAAATATTAGGATTAATGTAAATACAAAATTGATATCACTGGATGTTAAGGACATGTTTACCAATATCACAGTAAATAAAGTTATTAAGTTAATAAACGATAATAATATGGGAGAATACAGGTATAAAAAGCAGTTGATGAAAGTAATTAAAGAATGTGTAAATCAGAACTATTTTAGGTTTAATAACAAGTTTTATATACAGAAAAAAGGTTTACCTATGGGGTCTTCATTATCCCCTATTCTTGCTGAAATATACATGAATGATTTTGAAAAGCAATTAATAACTTCCACTAAGTATAAAAACAATATAAAATTATGGTCTAGATACGTTGATGATGTATTAGTAATTTGGGAAGGAAGCATAGAAGAAGTGCATGAGTTTATAAATGAGGTAAATAGTAAGGATAAAAACTTACAATTTAAAGAAGAGATAGGAGGTAAGAAAATAAATTACTTAGATTTAAACATAGAAATTAGAGATAATGAGAAACTACAGTTTGGGATATTTAGGAAAGAGTCGTATTCTGATATAATTATACCAAGAGAGTCTTACCACCCATATAGATATAAAATGGCGGCAATCAATTCATTTTGTTACAGAGCTCAGAAGTGTTTAAAAGAGACCGAGTCAAAAGATAGGGAGTTAAGAACGATAAAGGGAATTGTAAGGAATAATAATTATAACACCAACATAGTGGATAAAGTTATGAAAAGGGTTAACATGCAAAAAGATAAAATAGAACCAGAGCAAAAGAATTATGCAGGGTCATTGACATACATAGGTTCACATACTAGAAAAATTATAAAATGTTTTAATAAATATGGAGTAGATATAGCTATTAAAAAATGTGAAACGGTATTTGATAAGATAAGGAATAAGAATATAGAAAAAATTCCAGTATTACAGAAAAGCGGAATTTATAAATTAAAATGTAAAGACTGCAACAAGGTGTACCTAGGAGAGACAGGACGGAAATTCGTATGCAGGTTGTCTGACCACAAACGTGGAGAAGGTAATAGAACAACCAATTCGTTATATGCAAGACATTTCATAGAAGACAACCATAAGTTTGTTAATCCTTTGGAAGAATACGAAATTGTAAAAGTAGTGAATAACACAGTTGAAAGGAAGCTTAGAGAGGAGTTAGAAATATTGAAAGAGAGAGAAAAAGGGTTAGACAATTTAATTAATATTAAAATTAAATTTGATAATGAAGAAATATTTTATAACATGATTAAGAAGTAAATGATAGAGGACAGATAGATAATATTAAGAATTATTTTGCATAGTACTATTTGGATGTTTTAAAATAAGGGTGTTGACTGACCCACGTGTGTGGAGAGGAAGTGGGTAGTTTAAAAGGATGCACACACACACACACACACACACACACACACACACACACACACACACACACACACACACACACACACACACACACACACACAACACTGAAACACAAGGAATTTGCTAGAAAAAATATGTAACTCTACAGATGGTGTGACAGGGTTTAGGGGGTGGGGAAGGGTCATTCATATTATAGCTTGTTGTGTGTGAGCATGGTGGGGGAGAGGGGTGAAGGGGTTGGTTCCACTTATTTTGTGTCTATTCCAATCTGACGATGGGCTGTGAAGCTTGAAAGCGCTAATTGGGATAATTTTTACATAGTGGTGTGCAACTGTGATCATTCTGATTGTGATTTCAACCACTAACACAAATTTCTTCATTAAACGTCTGTTAAGATGTGCAATCGACTACAGGTAATGGACAACAACAATGAGGTAATAAACGACAACAATAAGGTAAGTAAAGTATTTAAATATCTTAAGTTAAAAGTTAAATTGAAGAGGGTTTTAAGTAAAATATGGTTTAATAAACAATGTCTGGATAATAATGTCATCCCAAAGTACGCTCAAGTTAAAATTAAAAATAAGAACAGTGTAGCCAAAAAAGTAAAAGAACAAAGCGAGAAGTTGTGGATAAAACTGGAAATAAGGTCACTATACGGCTTAATCAATAGATATAATAGGGAATTATATGACAGACACATAGAATTGTTAAGAATATACTCATATGTAGAGTTAGAAGAAATATTATATAATTTTGGTTTGGGGTACGTAGAAAAGAAATTGGAAAAGAAAAATAAAAAAATGGTAGATAAGTTAAATAAGTTAATAAAAAAGAACGAAGTAAAAAAGGAACACCTCTCTAAGAATAACTATGAAAAAAGAGTAATAAACCTTACAGAGGTAATTTTCAATACAGAAGAAAAAGAAATGTTAGCAAAAGGCTTAAAATACGCACCGCCACCAGAATTAAATCAAGAAAAAACGATTATTGAATGCGAAAGCATAGTACAAAAACTAGGAAATGAGAATGATAAAAAAAGAATAAGGTGGGAAGTAGGGAATGTAGTAGATAAAATATTTAAGAGAAGTTTGTATAATTCAAAAAATGAACAAAAAATCAAATCAACTGTAACTAAACTAAAGAATAAAATAAAGAAGAATGATATTATAGTAACGAAGGCGGACAAAGGAAATACAATGGTACTACTGAGAAAGGACGAATACATAAAGAAAACGGAAGAATTTATAAGGGAAGGACCATACGAGGAAATAAAGTATGATTATACAAGTAAGTACCAGTCAAGGATAAAACAAATGATGAAACAGATAACATTTATAGAAGAAAATAAGAAAAAGTATTTATTGGAAAGTAATCCAACAGCACCAACTTTTAAAAGTCAGGTTAAGATACATAAAGAAGGAAAACCAATTAGACCGATTGTTTCTTTTATTAATGCACCTATTTATAAATTATCAAAGGAAGTTAGCAAAGTACTGAAAGAGAAATATGAATTTGGGACAAAATACAACATAGAGAATAATGTAAAATTGATAGAAAAATTAGAAAATATTAGGATTAATGTAAATACAAAATTGATATCACTGGATGTTAAGGACATGTTTACCAATATCACAGTAAATAAAGTTATTAAGTTAATAAACGATAATAATATGGGAGAATACAGGTATAAAAAGCAGTTGATGAAAGTAATTAAAGAATGTGTAAATCAGAACTATTTTAGGTTTAATAACAAGTTTTATATACAGAAAAAAGGTTTACCTATGGGGTCTTCATTATCCCCTATTCTTGCTGAAATATACATGAATGATTTTGAAAAGCAATTAATAACTTCCACTAAGTATAAAAACAATATAAAATTATGGTCTAGATACGTTGATGATGTATTAGTAATTTGGGAAGGAAGCATAGAAGAAGTGCATGAGTTTATAAATGAGGTAAATAGTAAGGATAAAAACTTACAATTTAAAGAAGAGATAGGAGGTAAGAAAATAAATTACTTAGATTTAAACATAGAAATTAGAGATAATGAGAAACTACAGTTTGGGATATTTAGGAAAGAGTCGTATTCTGATATAATTATACCAAGAGAGTCTTACCACCCATATAGATATAAAATGGCGGCAATCAATTCATTTTGTTACAGAGCTCAGAAGTGTTTAAAAGAGACCGAGTCAAAAGATAGGGAGTTAAGAACGATAAAGGGAATTGTAAGGAATAATAATTATAACACCAACATAGTGGATAAAGTTATGAAAAGGGTTAACATGCAAAAAGATAAAATAGAACCAGAGCAAAAGAATTATGCAGGGTCATGACATACATAGGTTCACATACTAGAAAAATTATAAAATGTTTTAATAAATATGGAGTAGATATAGCTATTAAAAAATGTGAAACGGTATTTGATAAGATAAGGAATAAGAATATAGAAAAAATTCCAGTATTACAGAAAAGCGGAATTTATAAATTAAAATGTAAAGACTGCAACAAGGTGTACCTAGGAGAGACAGGACGGAAATTCGTATGCAGGTTGTCTGACCACAAACGTGGAGAAGGTAATAGAACAACCAATTCGTTATATGCAAGACATTTCATAGAAGACAACCATAAGTTTGTTAATCCTTTGGAAGAATACGAAATTGTAAAAGTAGTGAATAACACAGTTGAAAGGAAGCTTAGAGAGGAGTTAGAAATATTGAAAGAGAGAGAAAAAGGGTTAGACAATTTAATTAATATTAAAATTAAATTTGATAATGAAGAAATATTTTATAACATGATTAAGAAGTAAATGATAGAGGACATAGATAATATTAAGAATTATTTTGCATAGTACTATTTGGATGTTTTAAAATAAGGGTGTTGACTGACCCACGTGTGTGGAGAGGAAGTGGGTAGTTTAAAAGGATGCACACACACACACACACACACACACACAACACTGAAACACAAGGAATTTGCTAGAAAAAATATGTAACTCTACAGATGGTGTGACAGGGTTTAGGGGGTGGGGAAGGGTCATTCATATTATAGCTTGTTGTGTGTGAGCATGGTGGGGGAGAGGGGTGAAGGGGTTGGTTCCACTTATTTTGTGTCTATTCCAATCTGACGATGGGCTGTGAAGCTTGAAAGCGCTAATTGGGATAATTTTTACATAGTGGTGTGCAACTATGATTGCACAATTAATGAAGAAATTTGTGATCATGAAGTGGTGTGATCATTCTGATTGTTTCTTATATTTGTGCCAATTTTAAAGTGTACGATGCCTCTGGTGAAAAAAAGTGTCTCAACGTGGATAGTAGACTATCCTGGAATATTTACTTATGACAGAAACATTTTATATTGTCAAGTTTGCGAGAAAAGTGTTTCGTGCGCGAAAAAATTTCAAATAGACCAGCATGTTAAGACAAGTCAACATATTGCAGCGTTGAACAACAAAGGTCCGCGACAACAACTTTTAACACAGGCAAGTACCAGTGCCTCTACTTCTAAAGACAAACAAAAAAATGAGTTTTGCATGGATTTATGTGAAGTATTCCTTGCAAGTAACATTCCGGTTTACAAACTTTCAAATCCTACCTTCAGACGTTTTCTAGGAAAATGTTTGAATCAAAATGTACCAGATGAATCAACATTACGTAAAAATTACATACCAACATGTCTTGGACGAAATACAGAATGACCTTAATCCAATATATGGATTTCAGCTGACAAAACTACAGACAGTTGTGGCCGTTATATTGTGAATCTGATCATCGGGAAATTTATTTGGTAGGCTGCAAAGAACTTGAAAAGACAAATCATTCTACCATCGCCAGATTTGTGAATGAGGGTATTAAAAAAATATTTCCTGATCCTTCTGTAGATGAAAGAGTGTATATATTTCTCTCAGATGCTGCACCCTATATGATTAAGGCAGCCAAAGCCCTTCAGGTATTTTATCCTAATTTGATTCACGTCACCTGCTTTGCTCACGGAGTCCATCGACTCGCCGAAGAAGTACGATGCACGTTTGGAAAAGTAAATAAATTGATTTCGTCAACAAAGAAAGTATTCCTCAAGTCACCTGCTCGCATTAAGGCCTATAAAGAAAAACTTCCTACTTTGCCTTTACCACCTGAACCAGTGGTAACTCAATGGGGAACATGGCTTGAAGCTGTACTGTTCTACAATCAACATTTCGATGCCATTAAAGGTGTAGTAAATGACTTCGACAGCGCAGATTGTATGATAGTTCATCAGTGCAAGGAAGCATTTGAAGACTCTTCTATTAAAAAGAGCATTGCTATGATTAGCACCCATTTTTTCCACATACCGGAGAATATTAAAAAGCTTGAATCTCATGGTTTGACGTTGAATGAATCCATTCAGTTGATAAGCAAAATCCATCAATTGAACTCCGAATTGCCAGAGATATTCCCGCATAAACTTAAAGAAAAGTTTGAAAACATTTTACACAACATCCCCGGCTTCGAACCATTATGTCAAATAAATAGTTTTATTAATGGCATGGGTGAACTTTTACCTGAGACAATATGCGCTAATGTAGCACCTAAGTTCAAGTACTGCCCGGTAACCTCGGTGGACATGGAACGTTCATTTTAAAATTATAAAAATATTTTGACTGATAGAAGGCACAACCTTACAACAGAAAATTTAGAAAAGTACCTGATTGTGAACATTTATAAAAACAAAGATTGTTAAAAATAAAGACTGTTGAAAATTTAGAGAAATACATGATTGTAAACATTTATAAACAAAAAGATTGTTAAAAAATAAAGATTGTTGATGTAATATTTTTGCATATTTTCACACTTTACTTGCATATTTTAAGCATTTTTCATGCATATTTGCATGCATATTTCAGCCTTTTTATGTTGCATATAATCCGGTCTCTACTAATAACTAATACATTGTACTTTGCCTTTGATCGTCTCTTCTGGGTATTATGGTCATCGTCAGTTATTGTTTTGTCATGGTAACTGAATTATTTAATTCGTAAATTTGCATTCCCTATTTCCCTATTATTTATTTATTATCATATTTCCCTTTTTGTTTTGATTACTTTATCATTACATTATCTTTAAATATATAATGATTATTTATCTTTAAATAATATATTGTGTCTTCATTTCTTTATTTATTAATTTTATTTTATTCTTCTTTGTATTTTATTACTAAAAAGATTGCGTTTAAGCATAATTCACAATAAATTTTGATGATCTACTTGTCTTTATTCTGAGGTGTAATCTTGTTATGTTACAATACGCATATATATATATATATCAGCGGCGAAGCTAATGTGCAAGTACTGGGTAGGCTGATAAAATATAAATATGCTTCCTTACCTTATATTTTTTTATACAATAGGTCCACACGTCGATTCTTCTTTGTTGCGAAAATATCAATTACACGTTCCTTGAAACTCTGACCCTTAGAAAGTTCTTTAACTAAACTTTTTTCAATGGCGATTGTACTGAGAGAACTTAATCGTTCATTTGTCATTGAATTTCGGAGGCACTTTTTTATCCTTTTTAATGTGCTCATACTTCTTTCAGAGGAAGCTGTAGTAACAGGAAATGTCAAGACCAACTTGATAAGTCGTGTCACTTCTTTATAGATGGTTTGAAGACCATTGCTAGTTATGAATTTCAGAAGGTCTACAGGGGGTAAAAATGTTTTTCTTCACCTATATAAATATTCTTTAATTCATTTTCCAATCGTTTTTTGTTGAAAAATGGATACGTGGACAGAAGGTTGTTTAATTTCATTGCAGGAAAATCTAGTTTATATCCCCCAAAGCAATTTTGATCCAGCAATTCGACAAATCTGATCTTTTCAATATCTCCAAAACGCGTTTCCATTTGTACAGTCCGTGTGTCCAAAATTTCGTAGGTTAAAAGTTTGAAGGACCCGAATTCTTGTTCACTTATACTTAAATCGTTGCAAATCTTTTTAGAGTTTTCAACACATGATTTCACAGTATTTTCTGATCTCATATTCTTTATTACTCCGATGGTCTTCTGGATTTCAGTATTACACATATTTATGTCTGATGTTACTTTGTTTTGAAGGAGTGCAAAAAGGTGGTCTATATATACAAAAATTTGTTTGTAAAGGCAAAGCAGGTAAGTGAATTGTGTTTTGTTCAAGATATTAAGCAGGCCAGAAGCACAGTTGAATGACTCTGCATCCCATTCTTCAATGTTATCTGTAATTATGTGGAAAACATCTTTCAGCTTATTGTATTTTGCATAAATTGTATGCACTGCTCGGGAATTGAAATTCCAGCGGGTGGTACATGTTTGTGGTAATCTAAATCCTTTATTTTCTAACAGCTGTGTTCTTTTTGAGGATTTACTGAAAAATGTATGGAAAGCTGCAAGATTATAAACAAAAAGTCTAACTTGTTTGATTGATTTTGAACAATATAGTAACACGAGATTCAATTTATGAGCGTAACAATGTAAAAATGTAGCTCGTGGACAGACCTGTTTCACAAACTGTTGGACGCCTCCTCGATCTCCTGCCATTACAGAGGCCCCATCATAGGTTTGACTAACTATTTTGTCAGTAATTTCCCGAGCATTAAGTTCATGGATAATAACTTCTGATACCCCTACAGCTGTTTTGTCTTTTGAAACATCATAGAAACCAATAAACCTTTCTTTAGGCCCATCTTGCATACAGAATCTAAGAATGATGCTCATTTGAGTTTTACAAGAAACGTCAAGGGTTTCGTCTGCTTGCACACTAACAAACTCGCAAGAATGTAATTCTTCTTTAATGCGTTCATTAATTACGTCAGTTACTGATTCAATCAGCTCATTTTGAATTGTACTTGATGTACCTTTAAAACTGGAAGTGCACTGCAAATGATCACGTAAAAACTGTTCTTGTCTGGAGAGAAGTTCCAATAATTCAAGATAATTACCTTTGCTGTCAGAACTTTCATCTTCAAAATGCCCTCTAAAAGCAAGCTCTTGTTTACCTAAGAAGCACACAACATCGATAAGTCTCTCAATTACAAATCTATTTTGCTTCACAATTTCATTGTTTCATGGCTTGAAGCTTAGCGCCTTCAGAAATGGAATATTCAATTCTTCCAGGACCTAACAATAAAAATGTCTCTTCATTCTGAAGATGCCTTCTTGAACTTTGATGTTTTTCGGCCTTTCTGTCAATATTTTTTGTTACACAGACACCATAAGAAGCTGATGACCATTCTTTCTCGCCCCCACTCAGAATACAGGTATAACAGTATAATTTATTTTTCTCAGAGCACCCTGTTAGCCAAGGATATTTCTTGTACCAAGAGAACTGAAACTTTCTATTTTGTCTGCTATCCGCTATTTTAATATCTAAATGTGGTGTCAATCTCCTATCTTTGTAGGCACACTTTGTTTCGTATTTTCTTTCTAAAGTAGTCATAAGTTTTTAATTAAGGTATGGTTCAAATGTTTACAATTGAGTTCTCAGGGTATCAGGTTCTCTGATATAACTAGGCTTGAATCCTGTCTGAAACCACCAATAAATAACAAGTAATAACTCTTAAAAACTAACATAAACCAATTTACAAATATTAACTACTACACAAACTTTTTCGTTTGTACAAAAGTTAATTAAAATGTTCAATCTGTCGTGCTCTAAGCTAGTTCACTTTACCATCACCAGGAGCTGGGTTCCTACAGTTTGTTTACAATAATCACAATAAAAAAGTCTTTGTTTAAAGTTTCAATTATTTCAATATTTAGTCTATTTATACTGAAAATAATGTGTCTTGGAATAATATTTAATGTTTGTTTTTATAATGTTTAACACTATTTGTCACTGTTCTTATTTGTTCACCAAGTGATGTGTAATTCAGTGTTTTCAAGAGTTGAGGTTATTGTGAAAATACAGTTCTGATAAATGGTTAGTTATTTCGTATGAAAATACTGAAGTGTTGTTTCAAAATAATAACATGGTTACGTCTCACCAATACATGGATTCAGATGTCGAAATCCTTTGAAACCCTTTTTAAGATGAAATAGGTAATTGTGGTATAGAATTGCTTCTTTGTTTTCTTATTTTGATTAATACTCAATATTTCTTCTTCATTTATTAGTTTAGTTTAATGTAATTTTTTGTTAATTTACTCTTATCACATAGTGTTACATCACAGAAAAATCTACGTGTTTAGTGAACGTTCCAGAGGGATCCAAAATGTAATGCCGTGGTGTACATGACTCTAGACGCATTCGCAAGACTTTTCTGGAAGCCACCAGCCGTGCGGACTGTGTGAAGGCCACAATTAATTACGTAGTACACACTGGCGCTAACGCGCATTTTGGAATATTCTGGTCTGTGAGCCTTGTATAAATACCAGTAGTCAACGATGTTCAGTTCAGTTATTGTCGGGCGATTACAAGCGATATTACTCTGTGCGTTCAAGTGGTTAATAGTGAAGTGTTGTGATTTATAATAGGGCAGTATATTGTAATACAATTGTGTTTTAATATTAGTTGACTTTTTATTGCATGTGAACAATTTTTATTTGATATGTTGTAGGAGACTGTGTTGTTAATTACGAACTGTTTAACTGTTAAATTTGAAGCTGGTGATTAGTGACTTAATTGGTGCCTTGTATTTTGTTTTCCACTGTACCTATGATGATCAAGTAGTAAAAGTGGTGTCAGAAGTAGGATAGAACAGTTAACAGTGGAAACAGTGGACACTTTGTACAAGATGAGTGTAATTCATAATTAATCAGAAAACAATGGATGCCAGTCAGATGATGGAAAATTTACAGGCGCTGCTGTTACAGATGGAGAAACGACAGGATGAAAAATGCAGGCAGGAAAGAGAAGAGACAGAGGAACGACTATGACAGGAGGCAGAAGAATAGAAGTGTGAAACAGAAGACATCAAAGCATTAATACAGGAGCAGAAACAGATTCAAGAACATAGTACAGCAAAATTGGGTCTCCTACGAGGTGAGCTTAATAAACAAGTTACTAAAATATCAGAGGTACAAGAATCAATGACATTAAAAATAGCTGAAGTAGAAAAATCTGTCTCGAGTGTTGAAGAATTGATGTCTTAATAAAATAGCTGAAGTAGAAAAATCAGTCACGAGTGTGGAAAAAGCTATGTCAACAAAAATAGAAGACTTTATTACAAATATAAAAGAGCAGATCAAAAGCTCTTTTAATTTTAAAACGTTGAGCAGTGCCTGAAGTTACAACCAAAACAACTTTGTGAACAGACTGTACCAATGATAAAGACAAAAAAAACACAGAAAATAAGTTAATAGAGAAAGTCACTTTGCCTGCAGTAGGGACAGTTCATTTCAAAGCTCCAACCTTTGACGGAAGCAGTCACTGGGCAACGTACAATTGTAATACAATTGTGTTTTAATATTAGTTGACTTTTTATTGCATGTGAACAATTTTTATTTGATATGTTGTAGGAGACTGTGTTGTTAATTACGAACTGTTTAACTGTTAAATTTGAAGCTGGTGATTAGTGACTTAATTGGTGCCTTGTATTTTGTTTTCCACTGTACCTATGATGATCAAGTAGTAAAAGTGGTGTCAGAAGTAGGATAGAACAGTTAACAGTGGACACTTTGTACAAGATGAGTGTAATTCATAATTAATCAGAAAACAATGGATGCCAGTCAGATGATGGAAAATTTACAGGCGCTGCTGTTACAGATGGAGAAACGACAGGATGAAAAATGCAGGCAGGAAAGAGAAGAGACAGAGGAACGACTATGACAGGAGGCAGAAGAATAGAAGTGTGAAACAGAAGACATCAAAGCATTAATACAGGAGCAGAAACAGATTCAAGAACATAGTACAGCAAAATTGGGTCTCCTACGAGGTGAGCTTAATAAACAAGTTACTAAAATATCAGAGGTACAAGAATCAATGACATTAAAAATAGCTGAAGTAGAAAAATCTGTCTCGAGTGTTGAAGAATTGATGTCTTAATAAAATAGCTGAAGTAGAAAAATCAGTCACGAGTGTGGAAAAAGCTATGTCAACAAAAATAGAAGACTTTATTACAAATATAAAAGAGCAGATCAAAAGCTCTTTTAATTTTAAAACGTTGAGCAGTGCCTGAAGTTACAACCAAAACAACTTTGTGAACAGACTGTACCAATGATAAAGACAAAAAAAACACAGAAAATAAGTTAATAGAGAAAGTCACTTTGCCTGCAGTAGGGACAGTTCATTTCAAAGCTCCAACCTTTGACGGAAGCAGTCACTGGGCAACGTACCTCCGGCAATTTGAAGCTGCTGCATGCACAAATAATTGGACAGAGAAAGACAAGGCAGTCTCACTCATTCTCGCATTAAAAGGACCCACGGCAGAACTACTACAGAAAGTCCCACCTGACAGCCAGAACATCAGGCTGAGTTGATAAAAGCTCTAGAATTATGGTATGGTGATAAACATTTGCGAGATGTGTACTGCACCCAGTTGAGAGCAAGGCGACAGCATTCTGGGGAGAATCTTCAAGAGTTTGAAGCAAGTAACGACATACTAATTAGACTGGCTTATCCTGAAGTGCCAGAAGATTTTCGAATTAATTTTTGGAGGCAAATACAATGTTTAGAATGAATTTTGCGATGCAGACATTTACTGGTGGTGTCCAAGATAACGAACTACAGCAAGTGTTACGAATGGCAAGACCTCAGAACAGTGCGGACTCCATGGTACATGCTTTGCAATTTGAGGCCGCCAAATCAGCGTCTGGTTGGACAAATCATAAAGTCTGCGTGCTAAAAGATCGCGATGGCACAGACGATGAGGAAGAAGAACAAGGAACAGACTCGACGGTTGGCGCCACAGAATAAAATAAAGGATGGAAGACGGAAGTGTTATAGATGTGGGAAACCTGGACATCTACAACGAGATTGTTGAGTTAGAATTCAGCAGCAGGAAAACGAGCAGTAGTCGGTACAACGGGGCGTATGCTGACTAACTGGAGGAACGAAGCCCCTAGACAATATGCAATTTCTACACTTCAGAAAAACAGCAGGAGCTTGGTGGTTAATGGATTCATTCAAGAAAGGCCAACCTCAATTACAGTTGACACAGGTGCAACAGTTTCCATTGTGCGGCTCGACGTGGTGAAAGACCTTAAGCCAATCTGGTGCTCTTGCAGCTTGCGAACAGTTACCAGACGGCCTGTAAAAATGTGTTTGGAAAAGTGGAGATACACCTACGCCTCGGTCAACTTTAGTTTAATCATCAAATACTTGTTGCAGACATTGTGGATAAAGCAATTCTTGGTGTGGACGTTATGAACGCATATGGATTCATAGTTGACTTCAAGAACAATGTCTTGAGAATCGGAGGAGAAGAGGTAATGCTCTCCACGACATCAGAAAAATCGATGGACGTCATAAACCAAGGGGCCGTAACTGTTCCGCCAAACTCCGAAAAGATCATCATGGTTAGAACCGAGGTAGATACTAGGGGCAACCAGTGCTCTATATTCAAACCGCAGGTAGTCAGCACACCGGGCATACTAATTGCCAGAAGTTTAGTAAAACCTGATGAAACCGGAAATCTACCTATTAGTGGCGAAATATTTTGGATCAAGCTGTCACTTTACAAAGCAATATGCTCCTGGGCAAATTGACTCCTGTGGCCTGGGTAGCGGAATGACACAACGAAGATCCAGAGCTTTGGATACTTCCAAATTACCAGAGGAACTATAGGAATTATTGAAAAGATCTTCTAACGACCTCTCAAGTGGTGAGGTAAAATAACTCAGTTTTTACATGAATTCAAAGATTGTTTTGCAGTTCGGGGACAGTCACTGGGAAGAACCTCTCTTATGCAACATTGCATCAATACCGGAGACACAACACCGATACACCAACCTCCTTGAAGGCCTAAATTATCTAAGCAAGAGGAAATGTCTCGGTTAGTACATGACATGTTGACAGAGGGAGTAATCGAACCTTCGTCAAGTGCCTGGTCTTCTCCTGTAGTGCTGGTAGCGAAGAAGCATGGTGGATTACGTTTCTGCATAGACTACCAAGGTTAAATGGCGTTACAAAGAAAGACTGCTATCCTGTACCTCGCGTTGACGATACACTCGACACATTGTCCGGAGCACAGTGGTTTTCCACATTGGACCTGAAGAGTGGATATTGGCAAGTGGGTCTTCATCAACAAGACAAGGAAAAGACCGCTTTCTCGACCTCAAGTGGCTTATTCCTATTTAATGTCATGCCATTTGGACTCTGTAATGCACCGGAAACATTTGAAAAATTGATGGACCTGGTACTCCGAGGCCTGACATGGAAAACTTGCCTTGTTTATTTAGACGATGTCATAGTCATCGGGAAGATTTTCAATGACCATTTGGAAAACCTTAAGGAGGTTCTAACTAGAATTCACAGTGCCCAACTGAAGCTGAGCCCGAAGAAGTGTTCTCTCTTCCAGAAGGAAGTACAGTATCTGGGCCATCTGGTTTCGGCAGCGGGTATTAGCATGGATCCTAATAAAGTAGACACCGTAAGAGACTGGCCAGTGCTGAAGAGTAAACACGAAGTTCAGAGTTTCCTTGGGTTATGCTCATATTACAGACGTTTTGTGAAAGGCTTCGCTACTATTGCTAAACCACTACATGAGCTAACGGAAAATAAACGAAACTTCCAGTGGTCGAAAGAATGTGATCTAGCATTTAGGACTTTGAAAATTGCATTATGTTCGCAGCCAATTCTCGCTTTCCCAGCTTCCGAAGGGAAGTACATTTTGGACACAGATGCAAGCAATACTGGTCTAGGAGCAGTTTTGTCTCAAGTGCAAAACGCTGAAGAACGAGTAATAGCGTATTACAGCAAGGTGCTTTCTAAGCCAGAGAGAAATTATTGTGTTACAAGGAGAGAGTTGTTGGCAATTGTCAGAGCTTTGGAGGACTTCCATAAATACCTCTATGGGAGTGAATTTTCACTACATACCGACCATGCCGCGCTTGCACGGCTCTTTTGAGATTTAAATATCTGGAAGAACAGTTGGCAAGGTGGCTTGAACATCTGGACACTTTCTAAAGTGGAGAGAAATTATTGCGTTACAAGGAGAGAGTTGCTGGCAATCGTCCAAGCGTTGGAGCACCTTCATAAATAACTCTATGGACGAGAGTTTTCACTACATCCGACCCAGCCGCGCTTAAACGGCTCTTTTGAGATTTAAAAATCTGGAAGGACAGTTGGCAAGGTGGCTTGAACGTCTGCAAGAGTACAACTTCAAGGTACAACATTGACGGGGGCGCCTGCATGGTAATGCAGATGGCTTATCACGAAGGCCATGCCCGGAAGACTGCCAACATTGCCACAGAAAGGAAGAACAAAACTCAAGTGAACATGTTCAAGCCATCACTGTAGATTTCCTGGCAGGCAACTGGACAACACAAGACTGTCGTCAAGAACAGATGACTGATGAAGACATTGGACCAAACTTGACAGCAAAAGAGGAGGTTACCGCCCGGATTGGCAAGATATCTGACATGGTTCCGAAGTGCTGAAGGGCTACTGGGTACAATGGGAATCTCTTACCTTAGAAAACGGATTGCTGAAAAGGGCTTGGGAAAGTGCAGATGGACGAGACGTGGTCATGCAGTTGATCGTTCCCCAAAGTAAAGTGCATTCTGTTGTGAAGGAGATGCATGATGGAACATCTGGAGGCCATCTTGGCGTTAACAAAACCCTTGATGAAATACGGAAGCAATTCTATTGGCTTCATCTTCGCCACGACGTAGAGGAATGGGTTCGGACATGTGAAATATGTGCTGCAAGCATGGGCTCACAAACCAGAAGCTGGGGAAAAATGAGACAGTATAACGTTGGACTGCCTTTCGAGAGAATTGCCATAGACATTGCTGGACCATTCCCAGTTAATCATGATGGAAACTGGTACATCATGGTTGTAGGTGACTACTTTACTAAGCAGGTGGAAGCGTATGCAATTCCAAATCAGAAGGTTACCACTGTGGCAACACACATATTTCTCAAGGGAGAAATTTCGAATCAGGAGTGTTTAAAGAATTTGCCGTCTACTCGGAATTCGAAACACCAGGACAACACCTCTGCATCCTCAGTCAGACGGGATGGTTGAGAGATTCAATATGACACTTGAGCAGCATCTTTCAAAGGTTGTTGACAAAAACTAAACAGACTGGGAGCGACATATACCACTATTCCTCATGGCGTACAGATCATCAGTACACCACACAACCGGCATGACTCCAGCAAAATTGGTGTTTGGGTGGGACATTCGTCTTCCTGGGGGCTTAATGTTCGGATCACCTGAGACTCAGTCTCAAGAGCCACAGAACTATTCCTCACAATTAGAAAACCAACTGCGAGAAATGAATCGCTTGGTAAGAGGACAGCTGAAGATTGCCAGTGATAAAATGAAAACTTGGTATGACATTCGCAGCAATAGTGTGGGTTTCCAAGAAGGAGATCAGGTCTGGTTGTTCAACCCAAAGCATCGTCGTGGTCGCTCACCTAAGCTTCAGTCTAACTGGGAAGGACTCTACACTGTGAAAAAGAATCAACGATGTTGTTTATCGGATTCAACAGGAAGGACAGTGAAAGTTCAAGGTCGTTCACCTGGATCGCGGACAGTTTGCCAGTTCGGGATGAACAGGCTTAAGGAGGAGGCAGTGTTACGACATCACAGAACAATCTACGTGTTTATAGAATGTTCCAGAGGGATCCAGAATGTAATGTGGTGGTGTACGTGACTAGACGAATTCACAAGACTTTTCTGGAAGCCACCAGCCGCGCGGACTGTGTCAAGGCCACAATTAATTACGTAGTACACACTGGCCCAGGCACGCATTTTGGAATATTCTGGTCTATGAGCCTTGTATAAATACACAACGACGTTCAGTTCAATTATTGTCGGGCGATTACAAGCGATATTACTCTGTGCGTTCAAGTGGTTAATAGTGAAGTGTTGTGATTTATAATCGAGCGGTATATTGTAATACAATTGTGTTTTAATATTAGTTGACTTTTTATTGCGTGTGAACAATTTTTATTTGATTTGTTGTAAGAGACTGTGTTGTTAATTACGAACTGTTTAACTGTTAAAATTAAAGCTGGTGATTAGTGACTTAAGTGTCTTGTATTTTGTTTACCACTGTACCTATGACGATCAAGTAGACCGTCGTAACAATAGTTTAACATCAGAGAATAATCGCATACATCTATTCTGGATGAGAGCTATACAACAATTAATTTAATCTCATTACCTACAGAATGCGTCACTTATTTCAATTACGAATGTGGTTGGTTAAAACTGAAATCTGCGTTTAACTTTATGCGCAATAACCGTATCAAAATTTACATTTTTTTTTTTTTAATTCCGAGATAACATATATTTCGCCCCTTAATCGAAAAACTAAGACCATGAAATTTAGGTTACAATGAAATGTCGACATTTCTAGGCCTAATATTAAGCTTTTGTATTTTTTGGTATAATACAGGACTTTTTAACTAAAAACTACATATTATGTTTTAAAACTACATTTTCCATCATCAGTTTTATGGTTCCATTTAGCCTACAGCTGAATAAACAAAATAAAATATTATTTTAAACAAATATTATTTTAAACAAATATTATTTGTTTTGAAATAAACAAAATATTATTTGTTTTTCAATCTGGTTTACATTTACATGTTATAGGCCTAGATACACCATAAGCCTGAAGTTAACATTCTATCTAATTTACAATATATTTGCTTATTACTTATTTTATATACAATTTATTTAGTTCTAACAGTTTAACTATATAGTTCAACAACATACAAAACAAAATTACTTAACTATGGACATTTGTTGTCTAGTTTTACAAGACTCTAGTTTATAATTATTCAACATCAAAACCTAATGTACTGCTTAATGACATTTTAATATTTCTATTTCAATATTTTAAATGGCTCAGTGTTATTAGTCAGTTACACAATTACTTAACACTGTTATAATTTTGGATACTTAATTTAAGCCAACATTATAGTTGTTTATTTAGATTAATATTTTTTACACTGTATAATGTTGATAAACTATATCACATTAATTATGTTTAGGCCTACTGTACTTCAACATTTCTATTTTAACAAGTGTAAAATTATTATTTTATATGCAAATCTCACCTATTGCAATATATATATATATATATTGCCGCGATACATATTTTGCATATTCGCCCAGGGTAATTTATTTGTACATATAAAATAAATATAAACAGTTGTACATAGTTTTTAAATTCTACATAGTGTAATTACAACAATTTAAATAATTAATATAATTTAAGTACGTAATTGTAACATGTTTTCGAGTAATCTTCCTAGTTAGTTAAAATGGATGCACAATAATTAATATTTAATGAAATAAAGTAAATATTATTTTTGATTAAAATACTACAAATTTGGAACTTCTCATTCTTTTATAATAAATATTTAATTAATGTATGATTTACAACGTTGAACATAATTACTAGAATTCTACATTTTCTTAAATGTCAGACACCCAAGTATTTGAAACAATTTTATAATTGTTTTTATAACAATTTTACAATTGTGCTTTTTATATATATATGCGTTTATGTTTATTATTTACATGTTTGTATCTGTGTTTATTTTATTTCTTTGCATATTATTTATGTGTAATACTATGACTAATACATGTAAAACAGCTTCTCTTAAACGGGCACTCTTAATACAAATTTCTTTTTAAATGTTTTAGTGGATAGTTAGTGAGGATCGGTCAATAATACAACTTTTAGTAATTTTGCGTCGACGTTTCGACAATATTTATTGTCATCTTCAGGACCTGTGTATGAAATACAATAGAAATATCAAACATAACGAAACAATTAAATATTTGGGTGAACGTGTTGGTGATGTGAGTGTGTGCGTGTGTATGTATGTATCATTTTTTATGTGAAGACTTATGATAGTTTGTTTACCTCTTCAAATTATCTTTAAGAAAGCGAGCAAATTATAGTATGAGAGAATACTATAGATTCTCTCATACTATAATTTGCTCGCTTTCTTAAAGATAATTTGAAGATGTAAACAAACTATCATAAGTCTTCACATAAAAAATGATACATACATACACACGCACACACTCACATCACCAACACGTTCACCCAAATATTTAATTGTTTCGTTATGTTTGATATTTCTATTGTATTTCATACACAGGTCCTGAAGATGACAATAAATATTGTCGAAACGTCGACGCAAAATTACTAAAAGTTGTATTATTGACCGATCCTCACTAACTATCCACTAAAACATTCACTGATTGACGGTCACTAAAAATTTAAGGATTTCTTTTTAAATTTTAACGAATGTTTTTTTTAATTAATGTTTTATTAGTATTTATTTCACACCACAAAATCTTCTCCTCTCTTCTCACATGAAATTTATTGTGCAACAAAAAGGACTTAACATAAAGAACACAAAGTACCACGACCTAGCTCATAGGTTATTAGATAGTTATGTTGAGTACACTTCAATACATAATATATAAATTGTAATGTTCCAATATACATATTCTAAACAGTGCTATGAAGAAGTATTGAGTTAACAACTGTGAATCTACTTACTGTAATAGGACTTCTATAGGGCAGTTGCACAATTATGGTGTCAATTTATTTCATGCAAACTGTGTAACCAATGAGAGTGAAAGACATAATATTAGAACAAAGGATGGGCATTAGCAAAGATATGTGTACATTTGGCTGTCATGGACCTTAAGCAAGTAACACATAAGCTGCAAACTCGATTAAAAAAACCATTCAAACCCAGTCTGCACAAACATGGTTCTGCATAGAAACACAATTAACACAATACAATAAGCGAATTGCCTGTCAACTCACTCATGGTAAACATGTGGACCATTTGCACTGTTGTGCCAACTATGGTTCTGTAATGTTGTGAAGTAAGAAGAAACCACAGATAAGTACAATAGTGCAAAGGAAAAAAGAAACTAATAACATGTGTGAGTTATAAACCCTTAACTTGTAAACAATCCGTAACAGGAACATGTTAAAATATGAGATAAACTGCTAGCATAGAAATAACACTGATTTACTGACATGCTTGATACATCATCATCATCTTCTTCACAACACAGCATAGGCAAGGTGCTGCCTCTTCCGACTTCAAAAATCCTCCAGCCATCTCTTCCTTGGTCTACCCACACACCTGTGTCCTATGGGTTTGTATTTCCAGACTTGCTTGGCCAGTCTTGAATTTGACATTTTTTCTAAGTGTTTCTTCCACTGTTGTTTGTAATCTCTTAATTTTTCATTCAAGTTAAAAACTTGTAACTCTTCTCTTACGAACATTTCTTATATGGTCAAGTTTATAATACCTTTTAACTCCTCTTAAGAATGCCATTTCTGAGGCCTGTACTTTACTGTGTTGTTTTTTGGTTGTTGTCCATAATTCAGACATAGAACAGTACAGGGACTGCCATGACTTTGTAAAACTTTAATTTTGTACCTTGTATAATGTACCTTGTTTCTACAAATACAGTTGACTGTTCGACACATCATTTGGAACTTACCTAACTTGTTGAGCACTTGTTACGGTGCAGTGGAAGATGAGGAGGAGGAAGTGGTTTGGCATATGATCATTTGTATTCGACAAATGGAGCAGCATGGACCGGATTTCATAGCTCAGTTGCACACTTACTATATCGTTCAATGTCATGTCATCATGAAGTTTTATGTTTGTTTTTCTTTGAGGCAAGTCCTTTTGGTTTTCTATTTTTTCATTCTACAGTGGTCTCGTTTGTACTTCTCTAAAGCCGTACATTGACTATGTTATAGATTCACTGTTGATGTTAAAACCATCTACCAATTCTATATTGTGTGTGGGTGTGTGTGTGTGTGTGTGTGTGTTTACTGTATTATTTAATGTATATATGTGTATGTTTATTGTACCGTTTTTATTGTTGTAATTATACTTATACATATGATTCATGTTGTGTTTTATTTCACACATACCGTTTCCCATTGTGAGTGAGGAGAACGATTGTTTTCATTATGTTACAACAATGCACAAAATCTATGTACACACATACACACCAAGGTGCTTTTATGTGATGGCTACCAGACCCACACATTTTATCTCTACAATGTGCCCACATATATTCATTTTTTCCTCAACACTCATTAATTATTTGCATGAAGGTTAACCTTATTTTTGAACACAGAAAAAAAACCTCCAACAAAGACAATAAGAGCAGTCAAGAAACAGTTTTACGTCACACACACACACACACACACACACACACACACACACATATGCATGCACGCACGCACGCGCATGAATGTTAACCTTACTTTTGAAGATAGAAAAAAACAAGACAAGAAGAAGAAGAGCAGGAACTGGACACATTATTTTCTTTCATATGCATGTATACATTAAATTACACAATTGTTCAAGACTTTCACATTGGTCAAGACTAGCAGAAGAGCAGGAACTGGACACATTATTTTCTTTCGTATGCAAGTATACATTAAGGGGAGATCATTAATTATGTTCTATTGAAGCTATGTATTTGAAATTTCTACCATACCTTAACACTTATATTTTAAAGATAATGTACTACTTTGAAGCAATTTAAGAAAAAAGTACCGATATAAGAAAATAATTATTTTTTATAACTATTTTCTAACATTTTTTGTTATTTAAAAAGTTTATACATAATTAGTTTTTTAAAGGAAGAGATTAATTATAGTAAACTCTGATTGTTACATTGTACTGTTCAACCACAAAAAATTTGAACTCAATAGCACTTACAGTTTTTGAGAAAAGTGTACATAATTGTTGAAATCCATGGTTATGGAAAAACGCACTTTAAGCTAAACAATGAACAAAAAGCTAAGTTAGGCCTGCCTGAATTAAAATCCACTAGGGCAACAGTCCTTTATTGCTTCATCCTTCTCTTCCCTGGTCCTCTTATGCAGCCTCCTCTTTATTCTCTTCTTTTTATTTTGTTCATGGACTTCTTTATCTACTTTTAAAATTCTTCTCTGGTCGACTGTTTTCAAACCTTCCAGTTTTTATACCCATTTGCTGCAATACATTGACTTTAGTACCAGATCCATCATTGAAGCATGTAACTGCATCAGTTACTCCCAACTTAAGTGTTGTTAGGCCTGCAAATTCTGTTTTAGACAGTCCTTTCCAAATGCAGAGGTTCAAACAATCAAAGTCCAACACTTTCCTGGTGTCAAATGATGTTACAGTCAGGACTCCATTTATCGATGTATGGCCATGCTTTTGCCACGTGCCATCAAATGCTGCGGCAATGTCTTTATAGCCGCCATTTTCTTCAATTGCTTCTGCAGCTGCATTTCTCATTGAAGCTTCACCTACTTCAGTGCCCTTAAGAAATATTTTTTCATTATAATGTTGTATTCTGGAGTTTGGAGGAGCTAGATTCATTACAGCGCAAAACATTTTCCCTGCCTCAATATCCTTTCCGATAGACCTCAAAGCATAAGCAAACCTCATATTTACTTCATGGAGATTTCTAATGATGTTACAGTTTATGCATGCTTCCTCCATTTGGCAGGTTCAATAGGCCTAGTTTCATTTGTGGAAGGAGTTGACTGTAGGCTGTAACGGGACATTTAGGCCTACCCGGGGAAATAAATAAATTTGTGCTTAATAAAAGGAAATAAAATTGTATTATATGAAATAATAATTTTGGGAGACATAGACGTAAATTGATGATATGGTAAATGTTGTTGGGACAAAACAGAAAAGTAATTTTAAAATATTATTCATGAATTATAAAGACATAGTAAACAAACGGACGAAATTGTGTCAAGGTCAGCTGCAGACGCGAGTAAAACAGTTATTTTGAGAAACAGTGACTAACCGATGATGTAACATCGGGTCGGATGATATTACGTCAGTACTTACATAATGTTGGAATGTAGGAGTGTTAGACGAAGCTACTACTGGCGTAGGGATACCAGAACTTAAACAATGGAAATTCATAAGACAGTCGCGGCCGTTTCACAAAATAGTGCCGTTCGTCTCAGCCCAGTCTGAAATAAACACTCGCGCGAGTGACACCTACAAAGTTCCGGAACGTAAAGCGCGGGCGCCTGCAACATATAAAATGTGAAAATTTTGATATTTGATAATCTAAAACAGTATTTTATAAACCGAGTAGATACAGTGAAATAATAATAATAATATAACAGTTCGGCGATAAGTTAGTGCGTGTATACGAGGAAACATTGTAAGAGAGTACCTTCAACATGATAAAAGGGAAGTAAACTATCAAATGTTAATATTTTTCATAAAATACAAGAACAGATGGGGAAAATTAATTTAAAATATGAGCTCTAAGGGGAATATAATTTGTCTAATGTGAAAGCGTGTGTGAGTGTATGGGTGAGTTTGAATTACGTAATTAAAAAAGCACTGGTTTACGTTAAGAGAAGATAGTTTAGTATTTTTTACAGCATTTGTTTTAGTGTTCAACAGTTTAATTATCAGTAATATCTTGAAAGTTGTTGTCAAAATAAATCATGTACACTATTAATGTTAAAATACTAAAAGTGTAAAAGATGGGAGGAGTAATTTTGTCATTGTCGTTAATATGCAACAGCAAAATTAAATCATGTAATATGCAACAGTAAAACTAAATCATGAATAAACACAAGTTTGCTTGAATATAGTAGATTGAAGTAATCATTTCCAAGCAACCATCTTGTTATTTTTCAGCTCGTCTAACGATACCCCGGACACGGTGAGTACAAAAATTTGAGTTGGTACTAGACAACATGGCGGCTGCACTAGCCGAAAGTATAGTTGTAAACAAAGTGTATTAATAAATTAATAAAAAGTAATCAAACTTAACAATGGCGCCCGAAGCAGCTGGACCGTTTGCATAAATAAAATTATGCAAATGTGGACCTGTTGAAGGAACAATATGGTTGCGGGGAACTAATATGTAGTTAGAAACATAGAAAATAAAAGATAAGGTTAGGTTACAGTGCTATTGATAAATGTGTATAATAGATAAGTAAGAATTAAATAAAAATGATGAATACTAATGATAATATTAACAATGAAGTCAGCTTCACTGACAGCCAGACAGAAAGTCAAATAAATAGCGATTCAGGTATTCAGACAGAGTCACTGTCAATAAGTGACAGTAATGTAGATGAATCTGTAATAATTAGTGAGGCGGGAGCAAATTCCACTCCCATAGCAACTAAAATAAAAGAAAAAGAGTATTCAATGAATGATATATTCAATTTTATGAGAGCAATGTCCGATGATATTAAGCAGAGTGTGAATAGTCGTTTTGATAATAATGATATACAATTTGACGAACAAAATAGTAAATTTGATAAATTGAATACACAAAATGTTAACTTTGAAATTAACATGAATAAACGTCTGAATGAGACTGATGAACGTTTTAGTACAATCAAAGACCAAGTATTAAAATCAGTAGACCATAAGTTAGAGGAACAAATCAATGAATTAACAGAAAATCTTGAAAGCAAAATAAATTATGCAAATGAACAAATGACAGATCAAATTAAAAGTCAAGTTAAAGAACAGAGTGTAGAGATAGAAAGTAAGTGTATTAGTAAAATTAATGAAAATAATAATGACATAAAAAATAAGATAGTGGAGGTAGAGAATGTATGTAAACAATCAATTCAAGAGAGTGTGGGGGTTATGAATAAACATAACCTTCAATACGCACGTAAATATGATAACAAATTTAGCATGATAGAACAAGATGTAGTAGAAATCAAAGACGAATTACATGTGGCAGTGAGCCAAAATTTAAATAATGTTGCGGAGTGAATATTATATACTCGCGACGCAAAAGATGAAATTGAACTTGAACAATTTTGTTGTGATAACCGGAGAGTTCACCCGATGCAGTTTTTGAGTAGGGTAAGGGAATTTAACCGTTTTAATAGCAGTAGTTAGGAAGTAAAGTTATTAAAGATACTAAAATGTTTTAAGGGCAGTTCTGAAATATGGGCTGAAGTACATAGAACCGAGTGGGGTAGTTATGAGAATTTCGAGACAGCATTCCGAAATAAATATTGGTCAGAAGAAGACCAGGAAATTTTACGTAGTAAAATCATGGGAACTGGGAATTTTGGGAGAATAAACAACCACCTAACCATGTACGTAATGAGGATATTTAACGAGGCGAAATATTTAGAACCGCCGTTGCCGTTCCGGTCATTTGTTAGACATATTAGTAAACACCTGCCCAGAGAAGTACAGATTACTTTAATAACGAGAGAGATAGTAGATATAAATGAACTGGAAAGTATGTTAGATGTATTATAAAACATTGGGGAATGCGAAGTAGGGAGGCATCCAAATCCACTGGCGGCAACTAATTACGAAAATTATCATCAGTATAGGGGAACACCAAACTCTTATAGAGGAATGAGGGGAAATAATAACCCTAATTTTAGAGGCGGAATGTGGAAATGTTTAAGTTGTGAATACGAGAATTATGCTATTCGAACAGTATGTTACAGATGCAACAAAGCACGAGATTGCCAACGGAGCAACGTGGCACCGAATCAACACCATCAACAACAACGAGGAGGAGGTAACAACAGAGGAGATGGACATGCGACGAGAGGTAGAGGAGGATCTAACCAAGCCGTGGCGGGTAAGTCAACGGAAAACTGAGGCCAACAATGGAAGCAAGGACCCCACCATTGTCCACGGAGAACAAGAGGGTCCAGGTAACCGACGAATATCATAATAATGTGATACAAATGGACATGATGTATAAAAACTTACTTATTTATACATTTAATTCACTTCTACTTACCTTTGTTCCTAAGGGTCCCCCCAGAGTTCTCCTATAAGCGAGATCAGAAACAGTGTGAGGTTACGAAATAATTCTGAATACCCATTTTGAATGAAGAGAATTTAACTTTTCCTTTTATTTTTAAAATCATTTGACAGATTTGAATTTTTTACTTTTCCTCCAAATATAGATTTTACATACTTTAAAAATATTATGGTTTTACAGGTTGTGTAATCATTACGTCTTACGTACTATTCTTATTTTCTACTACTTACATACATTAAACAAGAGAGCCCAGCCTGCCATTTTCACTTAAATTAATTTTAATTTATTTGATACCCCATACCTTTATAAAACCCCAACCCTTACACTTTCAGTAGACGAAATAACCCCCGGCCACGTGGTCTTCGCGCACATCCATTTCTTTTCTAATTTCGTGTGAAATGTCCAAAAGGTGTTTAATGTTGTTTTACATTTTTCCCGACCACGGTCACATGAACTTTTTCAGCTATTTCACTGTTATATCAGTTTTAACAAAAATTTGTTTCTGAGCCCGGTTGACGGGCGGCCTGCGCACGCGAGAGTCGACCAAAGACTGACTGCGTCTCTCAGTTCCCCACTCCAGGAGCATTTTAGTCAAGACGACGGACATCAATGCCTTGTATGTAGTCGTCACAGTTTCGACTCATGCTAGTCATGTAGTTGTTGGAATGACGATAGCAGACGATTTCAACTAGGCACTGGCTAATGTCATAAAAGTGGGTGGGACTTAAAACAGCACTTCCGCAAAGTTTTGGAGAAGGCGATGAATATTATCCTCTCTAGCCATCTTGGTTTTTTACCATCGCTTGGGTAGGCGCTCATGCGCGAGTAGTGACGTGTGTGCACTGCCACACCAGTACAGATTTCTGCGAATTTTTAGGGTGGCGCGAATTCTCTGCCGCATTCCTCGACAACAACTGCGCCTTACTGCTTTTGTTTCGAACTGTTTCTTTCACAATGGTTCTGGTATACTGACAAATACGTTGCACAATAATACATTTTTACAATATTTTATACAAGTCCGCCCGAAAACGAAATAAGTAAAATATAAATGCCCCAAACCGTTAAAATAAAAACACCCAAAAATTGACCCGCTACAATACCCCCTCGATGAGAATTCTGCTGTTCATAACAGAAGAAATCTCATCGATAACCCCGAAGAGGACCGGAGAGGAACTGGTGCCCACAACCCCCTGGTTCTTAATCTCATGGGTACACGACCCCCCTGGCTCAGCGACCATGGACTCATCTGAACGAGATCACTGGACTTCTCCGTAAGAGATCCCAACACCGAGAAATCGAACAGACTCGCACCACGGCGCACCTCGCCTTTTAACATGCTACCCCCAAAATCCTCAATCCCTGGCTTAAATTATTCCAGATCCTCTACCGATATGTTTCCCCTTGTATGCAAGCTGGGCTGCCTTTAGCAGATACTGGGCTCACACACACTAACATTAATGTTACCATAACACATTAAAAATAAAAAATTGCTTTTAAGATTTATTAAAAATTTAACAAAAAATTCAAAATTCAAAAAAAATAATATTTTATCAAAAATTCTCTTCCTTGTTTTTCTAAATTTTTGTTTCAAATGACTTAACCTAGACATTTCTACTAATCTAAACACATCCTTACTCTAACATGAGAACCACTTATAGTCTACCAATACAATGCAATACAATAAAATAAACATGGTTAATGCACACATAATAAAGGAATCATTATCTAAAATATTCATTCGCTGGCAGGCGAAAAATCAAGTTTTTTTTTCTCAAAAAAAAAATTAAAATTTTCAAAAATTTTAAAATTCAAAAAAAAATTTAAATTTATTCATTAAAAATTTTATTAAATTTATTTATTAAATAACATTTATTAAAATTATTCAAATATTGGTTTGAATTAATCAAACAAACAAATTAAAATTGTCTTCCTACGATACAAGCTTAGTAGGTGTATGACCTCATCAGCTGATCGAAACTAGGTCAAGTCCAAAACCCTTGACCTACATATGTTACGTATACTCTCTGCACCTACATTAAACATCTGTAACAATCTAACTCAAAGCACAAAACATAATAAAATAAAATATTTAAAATGAACAACATATTAATATAATAATCAAATTGACTTTTACATAATAATAAAATAAACAATTCTTAACTTTACATTATTTTCAATTCTATCCAAATTTTGTCACTGGCAAAAAAAAAATGAAAATTTTATATCTTTATCATAAATCACTCTCTCTATTTGACAATCTTACTTTATTGTACTGTAGGTGATTTGAACTATTTATTCTCATTGACTGTACTACTAGATCTGTATACATATATAATCTTTATTCCCCTGACTCTACTATTAACTTTTACTACATGACACCCATCTCTATAAAATATCTATCAAAACACTCTAAATTCAATTTACCTCTGGCACCGCTCATCTTTGTACTAGGATGTGTGTTCCCTACCTGGCTATAACCATACGAGCCAATGCCCCTCCAAAATATCGGCAAACACTCACGCGAACTACTCTATTCTCGCCACAACGCCGCACGTTGCTCACACCTTACCACCTCACCCTTACTACAAAATATCATCAACAAATACGTTTAAATCTAATTCACATTACTCATCTCTACATATACTCACTACTACTGTGTCAACATCAATACTTCTCAAAATACTATAACATGTATAAACCAAAACAACATTACCTTATATCATCTCTACTAATTCAACTTTAACTTTGACAGGTCTATATGTCACCTAAAATATTTATCACCCAAAAACTCTCTTTTATTTGCTTTCACAACTCGTTACTTCATTTCTCATTATCAAATTATTTTTTATCATTACATTAAAACGTCTGTAATACATCAAACATTACATTGAGCATCAATTACTTAAAACATTTATAACTAATATACCAGTGACATGTTATTGCTGATCAGCTGATATCCTAACATAATGAAAACACATCTCAAATTTGAACAACTTATATGAAATATATATTTATTTATCAATACTCACTCCTATTATATTAATTGCCTGCCAGGCATTTAATGATTGGCTTAATTTAAAGCATACACATATCATGAAAACACATATTCTTATCAATGCCTATACCTAACATACAACAATAAAATAATACATTTAAAATCATAGCATGTAATGAACACCTTATATTACATATCTGACCAGCTAGTTAATTGAACAGAGCATAAGCAGTTTTATTGAATCCAACCTTGAATAAAAAAATGTTATGTTATTAAACTTTACATTCGTGTCTCCTTTGCGTCACCTCCCAGCCACACACACTATTTCAGATTATGGTGGACTGTGGCGCCCATTCGCTTCCACAGAGACGGTATATTTTGGAGCAGGGTTTTTACCTCTCCGTGTCTCTGCTTCCGCTATTAAGTTTTAAAGTAGTGAACATCAACATGTTCTTGTTCTATAATCATACACCCTTAAAACGGATCTGCCACCGGTCTTGCTACCCCCAGGCGGGCAGAGTGGCAGCCGCTGTTCCATAGTTCCGGAGAGATTTCCTCTAATGTCACCCCCCATTGAATTTCAAATATATACCAATTTCAAGTCAGCTATGGTCAAGGGACTTGATATGACCATAGCTGGCCGCTAGTCAAAACCACGGTTAGTGCTGGTAAGACAGTAACCGCCCGAAAAGTCGAGGAAATCTAAACTTTCATTTCACTGCCTGTTTCACATCAATCTCATTATGTGCGACACGTTATTTAATATTGTGTGTAAAATTTTTACTTTACACGGATAAGGTGTGCCGCACATTTATCACCATTTTGGCCTCCGATGGAGGTAACACTCACTGCTACCCCCAACCCATTTCGCTATCTCAGAGAGCACAGGCCACCCCCTCAATAGCCACTTAATAACTAATTAATTGAATTTTTATATACAACATTCTAATGTGACATCTTCATCCATCATCAATCATTAATCATCCTTCATAACTTTCTACAATTAGATTACTTAAAATTTTCGAATTCATTATTAATATTTATTTTTCATCATATCTCAGTTATTATTACCCTTTAAATCATTATCTCAAATTATTTTCATTACTGAAGTTAAAATTCGTTCCATTAAGTTAAACATTTGTGTACATTTTATTATATTTGACTTGTATCATAAAAATTTCATACTTACAGTCCATAATTCATATACTGACATACATAACTATATACACCATACACCACTACTCCAAGTAACCTCTGAAACATTTAACAAAAAGTTATTTCAAAACAACAATTCATCATTTAATTACCAACTTCACTTCTCGTTAAACCATTTAAATTCATCAGAAAATTCAATTATATAATCTTTGAATTAATCAAAATATTTAAAACATTTCAAATTATTTTAATTAAATTAATTAAACATTTACAATTAGCCAATTAGTTTTCAAAATTAATTCGGTTATTTGTTTAAATTGCAAATATTAATATTAGTATTACAACAATCATCTACACACATATTGTTTACTTAACATTCTACAATACACACAACTAAACTTATTAAACATTTATTTACAAATCTGCATCCTTATTTATTTAGTCATATCACACTTCAATGTTCAAAGGTTGCGAGGTCACAAAACCATAAAACAATATATATAAAATTGTCCATTGATTGTTTATAGTTTAGCCTCCATCGTTCCAAATTAACCTTGGTTCTACATAACACTTTTCGATTTCGTTAACACACATACTGATACTTTGTGTGTCATAAACCCAAAAATCAAAGTCATCCGTCTTACCAAAATAATCTTGCAACCAGTCAACACTAAGTATATCTGTTAAGTCTCCGTTAGTAAATATCGGGTCAGTTACTTTTGTATTAAAAATCAAATCATTCTTATTTAAATACTCTTCTAATACTTCTTCCAACTCACCATAATCTCTCTTTAAATTATATACTTCTAATTCTCTCTCATCATAACACCATCTCATACTTATAAAATCATTCCACACAGAGGGTATAATATTATACAAATAACACAAACAACTCCAATCTTCTACTAATACGGGACTCTTGCCCTTCAAAAACACTTGTGACCACATTAAATCATAAATAATAAAGGGAAAATTTGCCCTCTGTCCCCACTCTACTACAACATTATTTCTCCTCTCTCTCTCTAATTCATACACACACATTAACATTTCATTATCAACTTCTACTCTTTCTACAATTACGTTATCACTCTCAACATCTGCACCATCATTTTCTAACACCACATTTTTATTTGTATTATCATTGTTATTACTTGTCAACTCATTATTTAAATTATCATTTCCACTACTACTTACTCTGTCATCTTTGTTCGATTTTAATTTGTTTATTACTTTCTCATTTTCTAATTCTATTTCGCCTAACCGCGTCTCTATTTCACTTAATCTTTTATCATAAATACAGCCTTGTTCCTGAATTTCTTTTTTCACTTCATCAAATTGCACGTTAAGATTATTTTGGACATTTCTAATTTCATTTTTCTGTTCGCTAAATTTTTCATCTAGTTTACTAAATTTTTGATTAAAAAGCATCTGCATCATTTTCATTATTTCATTATCTTCAGCCCTGTTCGTCGGGACTGGCGTTGAGTGAATAATTTCTCCACTCATAATTTGTGATTCGGTTGCGCTTGTCTGGCTTTCATTGGTATTGTCAGCTAGACTGACGTTCTCGTTATCTGCCATTTTAACTTTTGTTTAAATATTTCTTTCAAAAAAAATGTTTTCGTATAATACACATTACACATTCATATTATATCTAAAATTATTGTAAAATTTTCTACCACGTGTAGTTACAACATAACCTTATTTTACGTATATTATACTCTTTCGATACCCACTCTGTTTCTGACTTCTGGCTTATTTATATAATTATTTTATATAATGTCATTGTTCGGGCCGCCATTTGTATAAAAACTTACTTATTTATACATTTAATTCACTTCTACTTACCTTTGTTCCTAAGGGTCCCCCCAGAGTTCTCCTATAAGCGAGATCAGAAACAGTGTGAGGTTACGAAATAATTCTGAATACCCATTTTGAATGAAGAGAATTTAACTTTTCCTTTTATTTTTAAAATCATTTGACAGATTTGAATTTTTTACTTTTCCT
Organism: Magicicada septendecula; assembly: GCA_034769895.1. Taxonomy (NCBI): domain Eukaryota; kingdom Metazoa; phylum Arthropoda; class Insecta; order Hemiptera; family Cicadidae; genus Magicicada; species Magicicada septendecula. Next base: position 111,501,791 of record CM068372.1, read on the forward strand.
CCAAATATAGATTTTACATACTTTAAAAATATTATGGTTTTACAGGTTGTGTAATCATTACGTCTTACGTACTATTCTTATTTTCTACTACTTACATACATTAAACAAGAGAGCCCAGCCTGCCATTTTCACTTAAATTAATTTTAATTTATTTGATACCCCATACCTTTATAAAACCCCAACCCTTACACTTTCAGTAGACGAAATAACCCCCGGCCACGTGGTCTTCGCGCACATCCATTTCTTTTCTAATTTCGTGTGAAATGTCCAAAAGGTGTTTAATGTTGTTTTACATTTTTCCCGACCGCGGTCACATGAACTTTTTCAGCTATTTCACTGTTATATCAGTTTTAACAAAAATTTGTTTCTGAGCCCGGTTGACGGGCGGCCTGCGCAGGCGAGAGTCGACCAAAGACTGACTGCGTCTCTCAGTTCCCCACTCCAGGAGCATTTTAGTCAAGACGACGGACATCAATGCCTTGTATGTAGTCGTCACAGTTTCGACTCATGCTAGTCATGTAGTTGTTGGAATGACGATAGCAGACGATTTCAACTAGGCACTGGCTAATGTCATAAAAGTGGGTGGGACTTAAAACAGCACTTCCGCAAAGTTTTGGAGAAGGCGATGAATATTATCCTCTCTAGCCATCTTGGTTTTTTACCATCGCTTGGGTAGGCGCTCATGCGCGAGTAGTGACGTGTGTGCACTGCCACACCAGTACAGATTTCTGCGAATTTTTAGGGTGGCGCGAATTCTCTGCCGCATTCCTCGACAACAACTGCGCCTTACTGCTTTTGTTTCGAACTGTTTCTTTCACAATGGTTCTGGTATACTGACAAATACGTTGCACAATAATACATTTTTACAATATTTTATACAAGTCCGCCCGAAAACGAAATAAGTAAAATATAAATGCCCCAAACCGTTAAAATAAAAACACCCAAAAATTGACCCGCTACAATGACAAAGGAGTTGTTGGAGGAAGATGACACGAAAGTTATAGAAAACAAAACCGGATTGACGGAGGTAATCGTCACTATAGAAGGTAAGAATTTTAAAACACTAATTGATACAGGGAGTGAAATATCAGTAGTTTCTGAAAATGTAATGGGAGAATTAAAAGAAATAAATAAAAATATACCATCATTACCAGTTGCTGGCGTAACAGTAGTGGGGGTGACCGGAGTATGAAGTAAACGAGTTACTAAACAAGTACAATTAAATATATTCTTTAATGAAACTGAATTTGAGAATACCTTTCTAGTAGTTAAGGGACTGAGTTTAGATGTAATTTTGGGAAACGATTTTTTGGAGAGAAATGGGGCAGTAATAGATTTTAATAAACGGATAGTAGAATTTAATAGAGGGGGTGAACCAGTCAGGGTTAATTTTAAGAGGGTGTTAGATGAAGTTAGAGTTACAGGGGTAAAAATGATACAGAAGCAAGTAGGCGATGGGGATATAGAAACTAAAGTGAATACATGTCGAGAGAGTGAGATTGTAGAGAGCATTGAGGACGAGATGCATGTAAATGTTGAGAGAGTATGGGAAAATAGGGCTGATAAATTTTTTAATGAGGGTGGAGTTGTAGGGAGTCCCCAACGGCAGGAGTTGTGGGCAGTTGTGGAGCGTTATAGAGATGTGTTTGCGGAGTTGCCTGGAAAAGCCAGGGACTATGTATGTGAGCTGAAGGTTCAAGAACACTCACCCTACATGCAGAGGAGTTATCCAGTACCATTTTCAAAGAGGAGAGCAGTGCAAGAGGAGTTGGATCGAATGATGGAGGGAGACATAATTGAGAGATCAATATCGCCTTACTCGAACCCATTAGTGGTAGTAATCAAGAAGGACGGAAAGGTAAGATTATGCTTAGATGCTAGAAAAATAAATCAGATTATAATACCTGACCGAGGGTCACCGGAACCTATTAATGAATTTTTCAGAAATTCAGCGGGGTCAAGTACATGACATCTTTGGATCTAACCGCAGGATACTGGCAGGTGCCGTTAGCAGCAGAGAGTCGAAGATATACTACATTTCTCTTTAATGGTAAGAACTATCAGTTTAAACGCTTGCCATTTGGGCTTAACACTAGTGTGGCGAGTTTTATAAAGTGTTTAGATATGATATTACAACCAAAGGACTTAGATTTTCTGACTGTATACGTTGATGATATATTAATAGCGTCCAGAACATTCGCGGAACATTTAGAACATATTGAGTATGTGTTGGATAAATTACAGAATGGGGGTTTAACCGTTAATTGGGAGAAGTCGAAGTTTTTACAAACCGAAATACATTTTTTGGGTTTTATTATAACTCCCGAAGGAACTTTAGCTAACCCTGATAAAGTAGAAGCTATAATGCGATTTCCAGAACCTAAGAATATCAAACAGTTACAAAGTTTTTTGGGTCTGTGTAATTTCTATAGAAAATTCCAGAAAAATTACGTGCAGACGACAGCAAGGTTAAGTGCTGTACTACAGAAAAATAAACAATGGAGATGGGGAGAAAAGGAAAGGGATGCATTCGAGGAGATAAAGAGCAAATTTTCAAATATGATAATGATGAACCACCCTGATTTCTTAAAAACTTTTTACTTACAGACTGACGCCAGTAACGTCGCCCTGGGAGCGGAGTTTATCAGGAGGATAGCGACAAAGAACACCACACGATAGCTTTTGCCAGCAGATCTCTTTTGGCAGCTGAAAGAAACTATACAACTACGGAGAAGGAGTTGCTGAGTATCGTGTTTGCGGTAGGAAAGTTTCGCACTTACATCTTGGGGAATAAGACAGTTATCAGGATGGACCACAAGGCTCTGTCATTTTTGAACTTCTGCAGATTAACACATAGCTGTCTAACCAGGTGGGTACTAACCTTACAAGAATACAATTTTTCATGGGAATATATTAAGGGGACAGACAATAAAGTACCAGACACTCTTTCCAGGGTAGATATCATAGAAAATAAGACAGGGAGGGATCTTAAGGAGATAGAAATTTTCCGGTTAATGAGGGAAGACAGAATTTTTGGTGAGGAATTAAGGGATATTAAGAGCATGCAAAGATCTGAAAACAAATCGGGTAAAATAATTGCTAGTTTAGAAGCGGATGTAGATGGGTCTGAATATAATGCACGTTTCCAAATATATCAGGGAATTCTGTTCAAAAAAGTAGAAGGGGGTGAACGTGATTGGAGATTAGTTATACCAGAAGGGTTGATAGATAAAATTATTTGGGATTGCCATATAAGGTATGGGCATTTTGGGGCTAGAAAGTGTACGAATGTTTTAAAAGAATCATGTGTCTTTAAGAATATGGAGAGGCGAGTACGGATGTTGTTACGGGTGTGTGATTTATGTCATAGGTCTAAGGTAGTGAATTATAGAGTAGAAGGGGAATTGAATTATATTAAGGTAGAGAGACCTTTTGATTTAGTTGCTGTAGATTTGTATGGGCCATTACCCAAAGGTAGGGGTGGAGTAATGTATGTTTTTGTTGTTTTGCACGTTTTTTAAGTTTGTTAGGTTATATAGTATCAAAAGAGCGACGAGCAGAGTGCTGAGCGAAAAGATAACGAGAGATTATATGGTGAATATAGGTAAGCCGAAGGTAATTTTATCCGATCATGGACCTCAGTTTGTAAGTGGTAGGTGAAGACAAACTCTTGGATGGGAAGGCATCATACCCAAGCATACAGCAGTTTACCATCCACAATCCAACCAGGCAGAATGAGTGATGAGAGAGATTGGTAGGATATTTCGGGCATATTGTCACGCCAAGCATACAGAATGGCCATTCTATGTTAAGAAAGTAGAAGAATGGTTGAATAGTACCACCCACGAATCCACCGGGTTTACGCCATACGAATTAATAAAGGGAACAAGGCCACCTAGGATATTGGAACAACTTTTTGAATATCCATCAGAAAATCAAACTATAGACGTGAATATGAAGATCCGACTAGCGAATGAAAATTTACTCACAAAAGAAGAAAGGAGAAAGCAGAGACATGATGCTAAAGGTAAGTGGACTAAATATGAGGTAGGGCAATTAGTACTAGTAAGGAGACATGATTTGTCTAGCGCACAAGATAAAGAGATAAAGAAGTTTTTTCTATTATATGAGGGACCATATGAAATTGTAGAAGTAAAGATGAATAATGCGTACGTGTTAAAAAACCAAGCAACGCAGGAGATAGTAAGTACACAAAATGCGACGAATTTGAAGTCGTATCGGTCACAATAAGCAATTGAATTTTAATATATTATTTTGTTTCAGAAGGGACTCTCCCCCATTTTCGGGCGGTCACAATCTTACCAGTCCTGGCCGTGGTTTTCGGAAATTGGAGGCGGACCATGGTTGGCAGAACTTCCTTCAGGTGGTGACACAACGATGGTCCGGCTCCACCAAAATTGGTATAGACTAGAAATTTCAGCATCTTATTGAACGGGGAGGGGGACCCCTAAAGGTACGTGGCATAAAATGTTTTACACTCACGGTGCAGCAGTTAGGCTAGTAACCCACTGGCGCGACACGTCGCGCGCCACATGCCACACGCGAATAACCCACTGGTGCGACACGTCACGCGCGACAAGCCGCATGCGGCAACTGACAAGACATTATAAACGCGACTGTTCTTACATCCAGTCAGTGCTGCGATGGACGTTGAGGAAATAGCATGTTGTGTTTATGTTTTTAATAAATATGCGTATCGTCACAAGAAGAAACCAAGATATTGGATTCATCCCATGCTTCGAGAATGAAATACGAAGGGACTTTTCTATTCACTGTATAATGATTTACAGAAATATGATGAAAATTTTTTTAATTTTACAAGAATGAGTACAAATTCATTTGACGAACTATTACGTTACATTGAAAATGACATTCGAGGACAGAATACAAATTTCCGTGAAAGTATAGTACCGGAGGAAAAACTGTTAGTAACTTTAAGGTATGAAACTATCTTACAATTTTTTGTTAATTGTGAATGTGCTGTGTTAACATTACTGTGTATAGTCTTGGTAGTTTGCATAAGGTAGAAGAAGTAAAATGTATACCAGATACAAGAATACAAAATAGTTAATAATATTTATTTTATTTATACACGATAAACATTACTTTATTAATTATTCTCAAACAAATTCAAACATTCAGATTCCGGTGAAGTCGTATTGCTTGGTGACTGATCACAATAATTTGAAGATGGGTCACGTGCATGAGAATTTCTTTGTGGAATGGTATTAGAGTACTGAAAAACTCCATTTGCAGAAGTCCCAGCATCACAAGTCCTCCCGTATTCTACGGGAGTAGAATACCCTCGTTGATAACCTGATGCATGGTCGAGGCGACTGGAGCTTAGAGACCTACTCCACTGCCTGGTAGGGTACTGATCATCGTTTAAATAAAATGCAGGGCGAGAAAACGACTGGGCATTTTGAATCGTTTTAATAATGTCTACTTTAGTGGTCATTTTCAAATGTTCTGGTATTTTCTTGAACTCGTCCACTAACGACAAGAAAAACAGCTTGTCTCCATCAGCATCCCTTTCTCGTTCCTCTCGCATTTCTAAACTTTTTTTTTAAACGTTGATCATTTCGATACCAATGTCGTTCTGTGCTTTACTTTTTTTAAAGGGTGGACGATAGTTTTCTTGTGATGATTCCTGACTAGGAGTCGTTACTGCCGGAGAATCATCAACTGACACACGGTCTATGTTCGAAACCGTAGCATTAGTGTCTGCTACGCTTTGTAAAAATAGCAGATGCTGGTAGTACACGTAAGCAGATTTTTTTGGTGCTGCGGACCCACTGCGTATATTTGTTATTCACCTCAGTTCTCTGAAAAAGCTGTCACGTAAATTCTTCCACTTTTTCTGCAACTTCAAACCTGTAACAAAGAAAAATTCTTTGTTTCAGATACTTGGCAACCGGTAATTCGTTCAGAGAATTGTCTCATACATTCCGTTTGGGAGTGACAACTGTTCGAAGAATAGTGCGAAAAGTCTGTGCTGCAATATGGTTAAAAATGAAGGATAAGTGTTTACGTGAGCCTACAGCTGAAGAATGGAAAGAAATAATGAAGGGATTCAAAACTCGTGCTAATTTTCCTAACTGTATAGGTGCTATAGATGGAAAACATACGGATTAACAAGCCACCTCGTAGTGGATCACTGTTTTATAATTACAAAAGATATTTCACTTTGATATTACTTGGCATTTGCGATACAAATTACAGATTTATAAGCATTGACGTAGGCGCTTATGGCAAATGTAGCGATTCCACGGTGTTCAAAAACTCTGCATTCTATGAAAAACTGGTAACGGATAAATTCAATATACCACCAAAGTGCTCAGTTTCTACCACAGACCCCAAATTAATACCTCATGTGTTGGTAGGAGACGAAGCTTTTCCGCTTTCTGAAAATCTAATGCGGCCCTATCCAGGAAATAATTTAAATTCCCACAAAAGAATATTCAATTACAGATTAAGTAGAGCTAGAAGATACATTGAATGTTGTTTTGGAACATTAACCAACAAATGGAGAATATTCCATCGACCGCTCGATGTGGAATATGATTTTGCTGTTGACATTGTAAAAGCTTGTTGCATATTACACAACTTTGTTCGGGAGCGAAATGGGTATACATTTGAAGATACTTTGTACTCGTGCTCCGTGTTACAAGATATACCTCGTGATCAGTCGAGAGGTACTAAAAGATTCACGGAATATCGTGAACTATTTACAAAGTATTTTGTAGGTGAAGGGCAAATTCCATGGCAAAACAGATATGCTTGAAAAGATGTACGGTATAATAAAATATTCTATTGTGTATAATTCTATTATTGCTGTATTACTGTATTTTATTATGTTAATTACATTGACTAGCTTGTTGATACAGTTTTACGTTTTTTTATTGAGTGATGAAAACTACTTACCTAATTCCTTTTTTCCATTCTCGGTGAGGTCTTCTCCAAACTTGGCGACAATTTCTTCCCACGCTTTTTTCCTTGCCTGCTTGCTAGAATACTCTTCCAGAACTGTGTTCCAAATAACTGGCTTACTTTCTATTTCTATAATTAATTCTTCTACGTCAATACTGTCCATTTTGTAACAAAAACACAAATGCACAAACTGATATTGTTATGTGGTCAACAAATAAAAAACACTGTATAATATACACACCTACACAAGATAATACTGTACAAGAAAATACACCAGACACGTGTAATGCGCGCGACAGACCGAATGAATGGGTTATCTCACATTAAAAGCAAAGTAAATATTTGCCGCGCGCGGCAGCATTGTCGCCTGTGCGTCGCAGCTCGAGAAACAGTCGCGCGTGGCAAACTGGCCGCATCGCGTCAGTGGGTTCACGAAAGCCCAGAGGGCATTATAAACTGTGATGCTTACAATGGACGCGCCAGTGGGTTACTAGCCTTAGGTGTACCATATCACGTACCAGTACTGCCTTGTAGTGAATGTAAATAGTTAAGGAGGATATATTTTACAAGGCAGTGCATTCACATAAATTTTCTAGTGTTATTGGTAAAAATAAATATAGCCAATGGCTGTAGTTACAGTATAGTTTGAAGAAGATGAATTTTGTTGCAAGGGGGATGGGGAACAGGTAGACGGCGGGTTAGAATAAATGGGAAAATAAGAGGAATAAATTTGGTGCTAAAGGTAGTAGAAAAGGGGAAGTGAATTCACGTAGTGTGTCTACCTGGTCCCGGTCCGCTTTGCGGCAAAACCCCGTCTTTTCGGGCAGCTACGAACTTACCACTTTTGACTAAGACGGAGAAGAATTAGCCTCCAATGTAAATACTTATCAATCTATATAATTTGGAATGTTTATAATTTTAAATCTATGTCCGTAGCTATATTATATTTTGGTAAATAAGTGACCATACATAACTATGAAATTTGTACTACAAGTTAAGGAAAGTGAAATGTTGGATGTGTAAAAGTCAAAAATGTATATAAATCTAAAAAAATGTAAACATGAAAATTTAATTAAGAAATACCCAAACATATAAGAGTTAACCTTCTGTGAATTGCAGTAGCAGTGTTAGTGTGAGCCTTATATGTCTTTTGGTAGTTTCCCCACATTTCAGGCTGTCACGGTTTCACCAGACCCTGGCCGTGGAATTATGTAAGTAGATACAAAATTGGTGAATTTTGAAATTGAACCGGGGGGTAAAACAGGGGAAACTACATAACTATGGAACAGCGGCTATCATCGAAGGTGTCAATAGTTCCGTGATTAAGAGTGTGTGAATCATTTTAGTAGGATTACTGGTGTCCTCAGACATCAGTAATACCGAATTTTTATGTAACGCTGAACCAAGAATGGTATAGGCAGCGTCTATACCTTATACATGTAAACTTCAGTTCTTGGGAATGCAAATGGACGCCACAGTCCACAATAGTGTGTGTGGAAAAGGAGCTGGCAGTTACAAGCCAGGGGCACAGATAATGCATCTGTGCACAAGGTAAATACCTAGACCGACCGGCAGGTGGTTTACCTAATTGTAACTGGGTATAAGGAGGGACTTTAAGTAGCGATGTAGTAGGAGTGTAGCTGTAAATTCAGTGAGAGGGTGACGACCTCTGTAAACAGTGGGCGGTCAGCTTATAACACGACTCTATAGAGAGAGTTGGGGGTTGACAATCCATAGAGCTGTTCAGTAACTGTTGCTATAACTATGACTCAATGAGTAGTGATGTATGTCCCTATGAGAGCAAAAAAGATTTTAAGTACTAGATTTAATGGTAAGGATTCTAAATCCAACAATGTTTTATGATGATAATGTAATTTTGTGTATTTGTATTAATTGTATGCAGTATGTTAGGGATAAGGATTATAAAAAATGTAATAACATTTTATAGAATAAGTTTTCAATGTGTTTAAAGATTTTAAATAAATAATAAAATAAATTTGAGGTATTTAAGAATGCTAAATGGTTAGTAAAAGATAGAATTTGGGTGATAGTAATTGTTTAAGTAAGACATCTGAGTCAGTCCAAGTTGAATATAGATGGGTGTTAAGAGAGAATAAGAGGTGAAATACAAGTAATGTAGAAGTTGAGTATTGATAGTGACACAGTAGCTATGGGAAAAATATGTAGAGAAAATGAGTGATATTTTGAGGAAATAAATAAATGTAGATATTTTGTACATTAAAATGATGTAATGGGAGAGTAATTAGTTGATAGTGGAGTTTTGTAAGGGGGGTGGTGTGATGAGGAGTCCTCAACGAAAAGCGTTATGGCGGGAGGGGAACCGATTAGCGCCAGAAAGGGTTACCTAGGGAGGGTCCAGGAACCAAATAAGGGAATGAGCATTGGGAAGGGAACAAACATCCTGAGTACAAAGGGGTAGAGAGTATTTTGTTATAAAGTTAGAATGATGGGAATGGAGTTAGAAAATTATTGGTAGATACTTTGAGAGAATGGTTGATAGATGTTTTGATAGATGGGTGTCATACTAGTTAAAGAATTTGTAAGTGGGCGTTACAGTCATAAAAGGGGTAAGATTATAGGTAAAATGCCAAGTTGATAAAGTGAATTATTATGAATAACGGAGAAGCACCCAAATTAATAAATGATGAAAATAAATGGGGGGGGAATGAATTAATAAAAGTTCAATTGAGATTAAAATGCAATTTTTATAATTTTATATGCCAATCTAAAGATGTAAAGTGTGTAATTTTGGTCAAACGTAAATGTAAATTGTTTATTTTAAGGTAATAATAACAATGTGAATTATGAATATACTATGTTTTATTATGTTGTATTATGTTTGTTAGTGTTTAAGACACTTTTATGAATTTAAATATTTTAGATGCAAATTGGGGATGAGAGAGATGTGTAATATTGTAATGGGAAATGTTTATTTAAATTCTGATAGAATCAGAGGAATGTATTTTGAATTTTGGGATCAAAGTTAACAAGAGAAAGTAGACAGAATGAGATTATGGAATTTTAAAATATGTATCATGATATGTGATGTATTCATATATATGTTAGAGGTTCAGAGAAAACCAGTGCTTCTTAACACAAACCAGCACAGCTAAGGGGAAACAGATCAGTTAGGGATATAGTATTGTATAAGGCCACTAGTTGATATTTTGATTTGTTGTTTCAGAGTTTGGTGATGCTGTGGCGGTGGTCCTGAGCTGGCCAGCGCATCAGAGCAGGAGCGTTAAGTACCTGGCTGACTTTATGGTGTTGGGATCTCGAGAGAGAAGTCCAGTAAGATCATTCAGGTGTGGTCACAGTCACTGGACCAAGGGTGAGTTAATTATATTTTTTGTTCGTAAGCCATAGAAGGGGTTGTGGCGACATATCCTAGCTGATCCCTTTAGCAAGTATGAGTGTGTCAATGAGAGGTTTTATGCCAAAACATAAGAGGGGGTATTGTAACGGGACATTTAGGCCTACCCGGGGAAATTAATAAATTTGTGCTTAATAAAAGGAAATAAAATTGTATTATTTGAAATAATAATTTTGGGAGACATAGACGTAAATTGATGATATGGTAAATGTTGTTGGGACAAAACAGAAAAGTAATTTTAAAATATTATTCATGAATTATAAAGACGTAGTAAACAAACGGACAAAATTGTGTCAAGGTCAGCTCCAGACGCGAGTAAAACAGTTATTTTGAGAAACAGTGACTAACCGATGATGTAACATCGGGTCGGATGATATTACGTCAGTACTTACATAATGTTGGAATGTAGGAGTGTTAGACAAACCTACTACTGGCGTAGGGATACCAGAACTTAAACAATGGAAATTCATAAGACAGTCACGGCTGTTTCACAAAATAGTGCCGTTCGTCTCAGCCCAGTCTGAAATAAACACTCGCGCGAGTGACACCTACAAAGTTCCGGAACGTAAAGCGCAGGCTCCCGCAACATATAAAATGTGAAAATTTTGATATTTGATAATCTAAAACAGTATTTTATAAACCGAGTAGATACAGTTAAATAATAATAATAATATAACAGTTCGGCGATAAGTTAGTGCGTGTATACGAGGAAACATTGTAAGAGAGTACCTTCAACATGATAAAAGGGAAGTAAACTATCAAATGTTAATATTTTTCATAAAATACAAGAACAGATGGGGAAAATTAATTTAAAATATGAGCTCTAAGGGGAATATAATTTGTCTAATGTGAAAGCGTGTGTGAGTGTATGGGTGAGTTTGAATTACGTAATTAAAAAGGCACTGGTTTACGTTAAGAGAAGATAGTTTAGTATTTTTTACAGCATTTGTTTTAGTGTTCAACAGTTTAATTATCAGTAATATCTTGAAAGTTGTTGTCAAAATAAATCATGTACACTATAATGTTAAAATAGTAAAAGTGTACAAGATGGGAGGAGTAATTTTGTCATTGTCGTTAATATGCAACAGTAAAATTAAATCATGTAATATGCAACAGTAAAACTAAATCATGAATAAACACAAGTTTGCTTGAATATAGTAGATTGAAGAAATCATTTCCAAGCAACCATCTTGTTATTTTTCAGCTCGTCTAACGATACCCCGGACACGGTGAGTACAAAAATTTGAGTTGGTACTAAACAACATGGCGGCTGCACTAGCCGAAAGTATAGTTGTACACAAAGTGTATTAATAAATTAATAAAAAGTAATAAAACTTAACAAGGCCTGGGCGTATGTCTGGATTCAGGTTAACAGACTTCCCTTTGACATACATGTTACCTTTGAATCTATTTGAAGAGTTAGACTTCCTAATACGTGGCATCTTATGAGAAGTTTTTGGTTAACACAAGTATACCTCACAACAAACACAGCACTAAATAACTTGTAAACACTTTCACAGATTGTAACCAAAACAAAGAACAAGAAACTGATGTTACTCAGCTGACATAAGAAGCAGAAAAGCAAATATGAATATTGCCAACATACCAGCATGAAAAGATATTAGTGAACACGGGCTGAACGATGTGCGTATATATAATGATGTTTGTTCGCCGGCTTTGCGAGAGCCGGGCCTGTGAGAGGCAGAAAACAACGTGCAATACGTTTTATTTTATTTTTTTATGGTCAGATTAATGTAGATAACCTCATAAAAGTATATATTTTCTTAATCGGGATTAAATGGAGAATTTTTTATGACAATAAAAAAAATTCGATTTTTTTGGACGAAAAACTGTTGATCTCCCCTTAAATTACACAATTGTACAAGACTCTCACGATGGTCAAGACTAGGAGAAGAGCAGGAACTAGACACATTATTTTCTTTCATATGCACATATACAGTAAATTACACAGTTGTTCAAGACTCTCACGTTTGTCAAGACTAGGAGACGAGCAGGAACTGGACACATTATTTTCTTTCATACGAATGTATACATTAAATTACATTACTGTTCAAGACTTTCATTAGGAGAAGAGCAGGAGATCTGGGGAGCAGGGGACCCTTCATTTTCTTTCACCCCTCCCCCCCCCACACACACACACACACACACACACACACATTAATTTACACCATTTTTCACTCTTCACACAACATTGCCCTACTAAATCAAGACAAGCAGATAACACATTGGATATACTCGTCAAGGGAACATAAATTTGTTACCACCATGATACAGACACGCTGATGGTGGTGGTAACGCTAAATTTTCCCTCACTCATCCTTCTTCAACCTATTTCCCTTCTAGAGGGAATTTTCCTCTCCCTTATCACATGTTGGCCACACCGAATACCGCCATTCAAACACACCAATCACAACTGATCCTGCTTCATGATGTCACATACATTAAACATGGCCGACCAATCATCACACTTCACACCAGTCCCGTGGTACCCCACCCCTGTCACATGGTACTTCCACCATGGCCACGTGATGCCCCCACTCCAGTCATGTTCTGCACCCACCAGTACCATGCTACCCCCACCACCGTGACATCATCAATTTCAAATTTCCTGCCATGTGGTTGGGTGTTATGTGACTTCAGCTCTGAACTGTCTGTTCCACCCTACTAAAATAAAACAATCATGGAATCAGTCCAAAGGCAAACTTGATTAAAGCATAGAAATGGTAGGAACGTGCAAATTTAGCAAGAAGATAAGTCCCACATAATTCATGGCAAGGAATAGATAAAGACTTCAAAGTACATCTTTGTAAATTACAAAATAGTAACTGATAAGTGTTTTGGCTAAATCGTATGGACTGAAAGTGCACATAAAAATGACCTCCATGGGACACCGAACGGTCTCCAACAGTTTTAACCTGTAAGTTTACAAATAACAACAATGCTGCTCATTACAACAATAAAAGTTTGTTATTATAAAAACATGTACAACTATGTACTATACCTGATCAATATACTGTTCATTCTCATCTTTGATTTCTTCTGTTACAGGCAATTCTTCTTTTAGGACAGAATTTACAACTGGCAATAGTTCCTGTAAATTGAACAATTATAAAATTTACTCCGTCTTCTCGGTGATTTATAGAGTACTAGCATATAAAGGGGCCATCAATACTAAACATGAAATATATAGAATCATCCATCAATTCTTGCAATAAATATCCATACTCTGTACTAACATGTGTGTGTGCGTGTGATGGTGCGCGGGTGCATGTATGATTTTACTTACTTAATCCCATGTAGTTTATATGTATACAATACTATGATACAGTTTGTGCATTCTGTTGATTTTTAATTAAATATCTACAAATTAATATGATCTAAATCTCAAGTGGTACATGACACTGAACAACATGACACTTTAGCTATGGAACTAAATAATCAGATTTATGCACATTACCCGTTCAGAATCAGCTTCTTCAACATCTGCTTCTTCCTTTATCGTGACCATTAAAACGTCCTACAAATAACAGGGAATTAAGATTACTTTTATACAAATTTATTAACATTACAGGAGAATGCTTTACAAGAGGATATAAAAGAAATAATAAAGATGCATAAGACTGCAATAACGTTTCATGGAAAGAGTATAAAAATGTCAAGATTTACTGATGAAATGGTTTTCAATTTTAGAAAACAAGGCGAATTTAGAAACAGTATCCTAGAAAAATTATTAAGAGAAGAACAGAAATCAGGAACAAAAGTAGGGATCAGAAGGTTAACTCAAAGGAATCAGTATTAGATAGCAGGCCCAATGGAGAATCAAATTTGGTATTATCAAACACTGGATTAGGAACTAGGAAGATATGTTTCAATTATGTTTCATTGTGTTATAAAAACCTATACAATAGAGAAAGGTGAAAGACACAAACACAGAAGCATTTGAAATCTGCTCCTTTGGAAGAATATTTAAAATATACTGGATGGACAAAGTAGGCCTAATTAGAAACAAAAATGAACAGTATCTGGAACAATGGGTGAACAGAAAGGTTTGTGAAGACGAGGCAGTATGGTGAGTCACTGGTTGAGACATCAAGCAGTAATGACTTTGCTGATGGGAGCCCAGTGAGTGGGAAGTACTGCAGAGGAAGGCAGAGACCCAATCGACTGAAGCATCCAGGTTGACTGTTGAGGTTGTGGGATACTGTACGCATTCACAGATAAAGACGCTGGCTCAAGCTATGAAGAGTCTGAGAATCCCATCAGACCACTCAAGTACTGTTCATTACACCATATTTGTGTCACGGACAGCTGCTGTAAAGCATCATGTTGGTATGCTGCATTGTTAATTACAAACAGTCATGTAAGCTCTCAGTGCACTTTTGAAAACGGGGAAGATTTAACATTGTGCAATCATCAATTTTTTAATTGAAAAAAGGTTTAATGCCAACATAAATTTTTAATGCGATGAAATATGTATAGGGTGATGCTGCACCTTCATTTACTCCCGTCAAAAAAAGGGTTTCCTGAATTTAAACATGGTTATGCAAGTTTGGAATATGACACCTTCCCCATAGTGGGCAGCTGTAAAAAGTGCCACTACACCAGAAGTCATCAATAAAGTGCAAGATATCGTTTTGCCAAATCTCTGTTTGAAGGTGTCTGAAACTGCTAAGACTTCTCAGAACTGTTTGAACATCTCAGAAACAGAGTTATATCACATTCCTGAGGAATTAGGTATGAGAAACCAGTATCCAAAGTGTGTGCTGAATTTGCTAACTGATCAAATATACATTCGAATACAAGCTTCTCATGAATCAAAAAGATCAAAAACCATTTGTAATGACTAATAAAACCTGGGCCCATCAATTCATTCAAAGCTCCATCTAACTTATAACTATTCAAAATTCCTGGGGGGTTCCTCAATGATGCGCTGAAATCGGCAGTAAACAGTTTTCTGAGGACCTACAACAATCAAACTTCTGTGATGGGATAAAAAGCACTGGAGCATCACTGGACCAAGTGTGTTGAACTACACAGAGACTATGTTGGGAAAATAAAAAAAAAATTATTCCAGAAAGAAAAAGTACGGTAAGTCTTTCATTATCAGGTTGTGAACTTTTCAAATTGCCCTAGTATATACCTGAAAGGTATATGAAAGGATAAATGACCTTATCTACAAAAAACCATGTTTCAAACAGATTTTAATAATATATTGTTACACAAAGTTTATTAGTTACGATGAGGTGATATGAATTTTAATGATACTGAAGTAAGGTAACAATTTAATTAAGTCAAATTTAATTAATTATCTACTGGCTACTGTAGTATAAACTTATTAACATGCTACTTTTTCCATTGATAGCTTTTGTGTAGTATACAGTTACAAGCATCATGCCTACTGTGTCCTTGACTGACTTGTTTATAATTAATCTATGTAGAGAGCAGTGGCTTAGCATGGTGGGTTACTCCCCCCTCCTGGATTAGGTAGGTCGTGTACACAAAATGTGAAGGAAGCAATTGTATACGCAACAGTTATGATAACATTAAAAGTGGGCAACAATTGGTGAATTTTTGACTCCCCAACTTGGCACAAGAGCGGGTGATTGGATAAAAAGTTCAAATGCAAGTCACAAATGCTCATAGAATAGTTAGTTGTGTCCCTGGCTTATAATCTGACTAACAAACATCTGAGACAGGTCACAAAGGTATGAATATGTACATAATAATATGTCTAATATTGGCACTGATGTATTCCGCAGAAACTGGGAGTACGAGTCAAAACAGCAAATTGAGACGTCACAAGTGTGGAGTTCAGGAGAATACCAGGGAGACTTGTAGATTGGACAACACAGAGAACAGGTTGACAAGGAGAAAGATACAACACAACCAACAAAAGAGAATGGGTGATAATAGAATAGTATGAGTATGCTGACATAATTAGCCAATGTAAAAACTGAGGACTGGCAGATCAAGGAAAAGTTGGAAAGATTCCTTGCACCTAACAGACTATGACCCTAAACTGAATGAAGGAGGAGGAGAATTGGTTGAAAGTTATGAGGTTATGGAAAATGCAATCCTACAAAAAGGAATATATATAAATCATATTCTATATAGCAATTACAAATGAATATGATGATAAATAAATTATTATTAAATTAAGAAATGGATGTGTATATAAGTGTACATAACATGTGTATCAATTTAATACATAGGCATATACTACAGGTAAAAAATGTTTATTATTTCTGAACTCTATACCTTGTCCTCAAATTTGATCTCTTCCATTTGTCTTAGGATGGATAAATTGTTCTTGTTAACACCTGAAACAAATGAAAATAGGTACGTTGGCAGTCAAGGAAGACTAAATGTACATCACACACAAGTTAGCACAAGAATAACATCCGATTAAGAACAGTTTTCAATTAAATGTACATATCCTTTATTAATATATAACGTCTTCCCATTGCAGACTTCAGTTTAACCAATGAAGATGCCTTATCTTAGTTTGGGTACGCTACTTCATTATTAGAATAAAGTGTTCCTGGCTGAAAGGAGGTACGAGACTACTTATATAGAGGATAAGTCACACTAATTCTGCATGCACAACTGGGATGAACTAATGTATAGAAGAGTATTTAAACCACAGTGCTAACTATAATGATGTTTCCTGAAAAATGTTTCCCCCATAAAAATACACTTTTCTTTGAAGCCATACAACATGTGTCCACAGTTTTCTTATTAGTTCGTCATACTATGTTACATATTTTGACATAGACTTTGTTTTAAATTCCTATTTACCACAAATTACAAGCCTTTTGACATCATTTTAGAATTATTTTGAGAATGAAAGAACAATTTCTTATTAATTGAATGATAAAATTTTTATGAAACCTCAGAGATAAAATATTTGTAGAAGTTAAACTGTATATTGTTTCATATAACTTCCAAAATGACAGTTGTGGGAAGACACTACAATACTACCAGCTGATTAACAGAAAACTGTTGTTTATAATATAAGTTTTAAGATTTAAACAGTTGAAATATTTGTTCTCCTTTAACTAATCTGGAGATCCATTTCATATTATTTACAGCTTTTAGAGTGCAGTTAACTCAATGTTGTTTTAAACAGAATATTTTTCAAACGAATAATATTAGAAAGCGTGTAGAAATTATAATGACTTGAAATACCATAGTGGAGAACGGAACAATATTTCGAAGTTTGTAAACTGCATGTAAAAAGGATAAATGGAATTGACTGAATTCATGATCCGCATGCAGTAAACATGTCATCAATTTCACTCTCTAACTATAAATCTTTTTTTTTTACAGTTTTGCTTGAAATAATACTTGACTGTAGCAAATTTTCCTACTTAACGATTTTGTATAAGGTGACAAGGATTTGTTTACCTTATGTTAGTGTAATGCCCAGGTTGCATAACCAATATTATTTACTGTTTATTATGTGAGACGTATCAAAATAAGCTTCGAGGCGACTGCGGTACTGCCATGTCGCTTCACTCCCCGCCCTCACCGCCTTTGCATATGTATAACCAAGTGTAACGTGCGACAACGCTGGAGGGCGAGGGGCGGGGAAGATCTGTTACTATTGTGTAACCTCGAAACTTATAATGCTAAGTCACGTACTATAATAAATCTTAACACTGTCCAATATTTCTGAGCTATTCTTTTGTTTAAATTATACACATTTTTATTGTCGAAATGACCACTTTACAGTTGATTAGCAAAACCATAACATCACCACAGAAACCTCAAATTCCCTTGTTAAGACAAACAAGGAATCTTCTATTTAAATTATCTTATCCTTATTAAACTGGATAAGACTGGCTATCATCGACATCACAGTCTGTCTCCTGATTGGTACCTATTTGGCAAACTGCTCAAACATAGCTCTTCCCCAAGGTGTGACTCCCCATATAGTGGTGGCACATTTGAATCTACAAAACTAAGTGGCACCTAATAATAACTCAGGGATTTTTGGTTTTCTCTTTTGCTTTTACTATCAACATCATTATAATTGGCAATTATTAAATTATTATTTTGTTGTTTCGTGAGTTCTATATTCACGCGCTTGTTCTGTTAATCAGGAATGCTACAAAATGGGAGATAGGCTACTGTAAGTTACCAGCTAGTGTACCAGTATTTGTTCAATACTAAATAACAACATAGGCTACCAGCTTTTCTCAATTTGATTTTATTCATGTGTCGATTACTGTTTGTTCACTGAATGTTTAATAAAGTGCATTTGAAATCAGTCCTTTGTGGGTTGTGTAACGTGCATGACCTTGGACAAATGGTAACGATACCAAGTAATGGCGTTTAACAACCACTCGCCCACAACATTACAGTAGTATTCAATAATGCCCGCAAGGTGAGGTTATGTTTCCTCACGTGTGGGTTTGCTCACTAAATAATGTTACATTTACTCTTAAACTTATCCTGTACGTTGTATAACAGTATTTGACTATGCCATTACTTTCAGTTCATTTCTCAAACACTCTTATACTGGTTAAATCCACAAACATTAAAGCAGTATCTTTAGAGCCACCAATCGTCCAAGCCAACCGTCCAGGCTTAGTATGGACTAGAGGTGGGCTGATATACCTGTAACAGGTATTTTGGAACAATTACTTTTGTGGAATGGATATAACAGTGACTGAAAAGTTGAAATACCTGTTCCCACTACTCATGGGACCTCCCCCCTACCCAACTAATGAATAAACGAGTACAAAGTCCCAGTTATTGGTACTGCATACTTCCTTCTGCGTATGTGCCAATTGCCATACAAGTACGAAACGAAGCAAAACAAAGCGAGATTCAGAATACCTCTGCCAATGAGACGAAGCTGATTTTAATAAATGAAAAAAGTCACACTGATGTTACATTTATTCTTGTGTGTTATCCAGATATATAATACAGATTATAATAACAAATTATATATTACACTAATCACCAACTTCGTAAATTTAGAAAAAGCAAATTATATTGTGTTTTAACCTACAGATTGGCTGAATGGCTGATAGGCCATATAGTACTTTTTGTTAATGTGATTTTGGTGATGAGTTTAACTTCACCGCACATCAGTGGCGGTTTCTTATTGTAGCCGCACACCCCCCCCCCTTAACAGAGAACATAAAACAAAATTAAATCACATTACCATAGTTAACTGCCTGTCCTTGTCTCTTGTTTATTTTAAAGATAAAAGATGAGCAATGATTTTTAAGCGTTGATTTAGGTTAGAATTAAAGTATTTAGCTGTCTTGCGCGTAGTAGGTAGCGTGAACCAATAGACAGGGCCGTGAAGAAACTTGCAGCCTGGTTGCCATGACTACATGACATATCGTGTGATGTCATAGCGAATATTGCCGTTTAATAAACCATGTGTTTGGGCCGCTAGTTCTGAGCGGCCTGTTGCCAGTTTTCAACAGTGGTGTTGGTGTGCCGTTCGTTGATCGTCAGTTTACTTTTATCATACGTGTTTTTGTGTTTTGTGTCATGTGTCACCTACAAACATGAATAGAGTCAGCGTCTTAATAAAAACAAATTTTACCAGACTTTCTTTAGAGGATAAAATAAATATTAAAAAATTAGGCCGGCCATTACCTGATCTAAATTTAATACAGACCAGTGAAGGGAAAGCCCAAAATAGGACATTTTCTCCGCGTTTCTCATGAGAAATTTATAAACAAAATAATTGGATATGTGGGTGTGAAGTTTCGAATTTGTTGTACTATTTCCGTGTATATTATTTTTCAATCCTGCAAGAACAGAAAAGGGATGCAAATTGGGCCAGAAAGGGTATAAAAGATTTGCATTATCTTCCCACTAAAATAAAAATAACATGAATCATCTTGAAGTATTAATGGATGCACACAACTGGCTTTACTAGGCGAAGTAAATATTTTGACACAGCTTAATTCAGCTTATCGGACACATGTTCTTGAACATAATGCACAGGTTGGAAAGAACCGTTATATTTTGAAACGTATTATTTGTTGCGTAAAATTTTGCAGTGCTTTTGAGTTGGCACTTAGAGGTCACCGCGAGATTGAAGAATCGGTAAATCGTGGAATAGGCCTATTTAGAGAATTAGTTGATTTTTCTGCAAAACTAGATGTTGTGTTGCGAGAACATCTGCAGAATGCTACAGTATTTAAGGGACTTCTAAAAGTATACAAGTATACAGAACGATAATTTAGATAGCATGTTGGCTGTGTGCAAAGAAGAAATTTATGATCAAATTAAAAATTCCGATTTCTTGGTTATTCAATGTGACGAAACTACAGATGTTACGAATTGGTGCCAAATGGTATTAATATTTAGATACGTTTTTGATGGAACTGTTCGTGAGAGCTTTTGGTGCTTTAGAAGAGTCAAGGATAAATTAGCAGAAGGGATACAAAAATGTATAGAAGAAGAAGTTATTGAAAAACCACAAAAGTTAATCGCTCAAACATACGACGATGGGGCAAATGTAATGAGTGGTGCTACAGGTGGTGTTCGAAGTTATATTAAGAAGAAATATCCTTACGCTCATTACATACATTGTTATGCTCAACAGCTTAATCTCTTGATCCAAATGTAGCATCACAGCACAGCGAGTGTTTTTTAATAATTTATCAGCAATTCCACCGTTTTTTTCAAATTCTTCAAATAGGAGCGATATGTTAGAAGAAATAGTCAATCACATGTTACCAAAAGTAGCAACAACCAGATAGAACTATAACATTAGGACAGTCAATACTGTGTTCGAGAATCGAGGGAAGCTCATAGAAGTGTTTGAAGAGATTGAAGATAAATGCCTAAGAAGCGCTACTTTTAATGAAGCTTCTGGTCTCAGACGAGCTCTAGAAGACCCAGAATTTTTGTTTTGGCTCACATTTTTTCACAAACTTTTGGCTCATGTTGACATTCTTTATAATCAAATCCAGTCAAGAAATAAGGGTAGTATCCAACTTCAAAGTGATACTCAAAATTTTGAGATTTGTGTTAAAAACATTAAAAACGAGACTGAGACTATTCAAAGCAATATTGAAGAAAATTTTCATTCAACAAAGAGGAGAAGAAAAGAAGATAATTTACCAAGAAGTGTGTTTGCTAAAGAAGTATGTATGATGTAATTATTTTACAGATGAAAGACAGATTCTCATATCGTGGCCATCTGCAAGCAGCTCAGTTGTTTAATTCAGAATCAGTACCAAAATATTCAAAAGAATTTCCAGTGGGCATTTCGGATACAGTGTGTTCTTCATATCTATTTCTAGACCAGACTCAAGTTTAAAAACAGAATTCAAAGTTATTTTCTCATGACCGGGCTTTCAAATAATTGCAGCCACAAACGTCCTTACATTACTAATGCAACATAATCTTATTGATATTTTCCCGGAAACTATAAAAATACTAAAAATAATTTTAACAACGCCAATGACAACTGCAGAATCAGAGCGTTGTTTTTCAACTCTTAAAAAAGTCAAGACATTTTTGCAAAATACTATGGGTAATTATCGTTTAATGCGTTGGCGATACTGCCCATAAAATGAAAATTTAGTGCAAGATATTGACAGTTTCGATGACAAAGTGTTGGAAAAGTTCATATCTATGAAAAATAGAAGGGTGGAATTTACTTTTAAGAAATAATTGGCTTCATTCAATCCACTTTCCATTTTCGGTAAGATTTTACATTGTTAAAAATTTTTATGATTGCGCCCCTCCGGCTGAAAAGTCACCAGCCGCCACTGCTGCACATCTCACTTAAATGATGAGATTGTTGTAGGGTCATCCATGTCAAGTCACCCACCTCCTCAGATTTTGATGAAACTTGACACAATTGATTCTATTACTATCCTGATAACACCTGCAAATTTTTTTTGCTCTATCATTTAGTTTTTTTTAATAAACTTTTTAGTTTTTTTTTAATTTGGCGCTATCTGAAGCCTCGGAAATCGCGCCTTTAACATGCACTCACTTTAAAAATATTTTTCTTGAAAACTATTCAAGATATCATCATGAAATTTTGCAGGAAGTTTGTGTGTTATACCTAAAAGCAGCGAAAAATGCTCTTATTAACCTATTTCAATCCCTCAAAAAACTAAATATATTTAAATATAATTTTTTAGAAATTTAAGAAACGGGTGTTTTGTTTTACAAAAACCACAATATCTAGAGTCTCAGACATGATAGAATGCTCAAATTTGTTTTGAAATACTCTTAAATATATAGGCTATTAGATAATTAAAAAATATAGTTGGCTTTTTAACATGTTTAATTACTATGCACAACAGAAGAATATCTTTTAAAATTCAAAAGATGATTGAGTACTTACGTTAAACACAATTTATTGTTCAAAATACACAATCAATATTGTGAGTTGTTTGTCTTTTTAATACATGTTAATGCTGACTGAAATACTTTTTCCACTTCATCCAACAGCTTTCAGTTTTTTTCACACATCTTTTTTGAAATAATACATTCTTCTGGTGCCACTTGATTGAGGTGCGTCTACTATACTGATGATGTGTTCCAAAGGCACTATGCATGAATCTTCTCTTTGAGGCCAATAAAAAGATACAGCTGGTCCTGAAGGGTGGAGAAAAAGAATTTCCGCATCTTCTTCTTCACTTAAGATAGTTTTTACTAGTCCAAAATACCAGTTACCATCATAATTTGCAGCCACATAATTATATGTAGATGGTTGAACACAAACCCAATCAGAAGAAGTTTGATAAGAAAAGATTAGTGCAGGGTTTTAAGACTATCAGTAGTCCTTCTAATTTCAAGGTTGTTTGTCTGAAGTGGTTTGAAATTATGAAAACTTCTAGTACCAGGAATAGTCCAGGTTGTTGAAAATCGTTTTTCTAGTTCCAATCGTAGTGACTCAGCATCTTTTTTGTCAATAAAGTGAAAGTGAATGTTTTCAATGTTCTTTTCACAATAGCTGTAGACAGCACTTGCTGTCATAATTTGATCTTCATCTGGTAGCTGGAGGCTTGCTTTCCTTAAAATTCTTTTTACCGTTCCTCCTAGACCATCACATATTGATTTCCCATGACTTGTAGCAAAAAACGAGTGTTCAGCTTTCATATTGAAGTCTTTCAAATGCTCAGACAGGTTCTTAAAACTATTCCTATTTTTAAATTGACCAGCACAGCCATCAGTGAAATAATGAACTGTGTCTATTTCTGGATGATTTATTGACAGCCATTTTGTAATTTCCCTTTGGTCATAGTTAACAAAACTTGTGTCATGCTCAAGATCGTCACTTATAAAACAATGCTTAGAAATCAAAACATTCTCTTTGTTTATTAAAAAAATTCCTAAACCAAATAGTGAAATCATACACATAAAGGCTACCATCAACGGGACCATCACAATAATCATGATCGATACTGGATCAAATATTTCTTTAATAAACCAACCTAAAATAATAAAATATAACGAAGAAGAAAGAGTATTTTTAATAAAAAACCGTGAACTACCCAGTACACTTTAAGGGATAGCCAAAAAACTGTTATTATTATACATAGGACCTTATGTCATCACCAAAGATAATGGTAACAATACTTAATGAAATAAGTAACATAACCACCAAAAAGATAAAAGGAGTGTATAATCAAGCTTCTATAAAAAAGTTTTACGAGGAAAAGTAAACCAAGATAAGTAAATAAACAAATACCAAAATTCAGAAAGTATATGAGCACAACTTACAACAATATTTCGATGACTTATGAGGCCTAATATAAAATATTAAAGGAAGGAATAAGTTACAAAAATTCCTACGAAGTAAGATCAACTTACAATCAAATAAAGTTGACATATGAAGTATAATATTAAAAAAATTATAATAAAGGAATAAGTTACAAAAATTCCTATAAAGTAAGAACCACAAACTTACTATAATATTTAAACAAAAAATGCCAAGAAAGGAATAAGTTACAAAAACTCCTATAAAGTAAGAAAAACAAACTTACAAAAATTATTTAGAATAATATTTCAAACAAAATGAATTAAACAAAAATAAAATCAAGCACGAACTGCTAAGACAAATACCTAAAATGATAATGAATTCAATGGATAAAAAAAAAAAAAAAAAAAAAAAAAAAAAAAAAAAAAAAAAAAAAAAAAAAAAACTGGTACGAGGAAGAAAAAGAAATCATGTATAAGGCAGATACACAGAAAATGGCTAAAGCAAAATAATGGTGAATAACCAAGAAAAATAAAAAAGATGTCTAAGATAATTAAAAAGATCACAAGAAGAAAAGAAAAACAAACTAATGAAAAGTTAGAAATGATGAAATTAACAACTAAATAAATAAAAAACAATCAACTGTATGAGTAGATGACAGTTGTAATGTACCAAATTGGCAGTTACATAAAATAACTATCTATTACGTCAAGTGAAGGGAGATCATGAAAATATTTCAAAGTGCATAAAAGAAGGAACAGGAGAATATAAACAAAGTGTGTATCTACGAACGGATATTATTGAAACAACCCAACAAAGAAGAAGGAAGAGTAATAAGGATATCATCGAGTACGAAGAGAGAGAGAATATGACAACGAGCCAATATAATATGTTAGAATCCAGGCCCAATAGGTCCAAAATAGTGAGGGGACATGACGAAAATAATTATTAAAATGAAAAGGATACGAATCAAGTACAACCACAATGATAAAACAAACGAATTTGTTTATTAGTATAAAATAATATGGAACAATGATAACCACGAATAAAAATATTGAAGAATATGACAAGACTAAGGGAACACTGATTATTACAAATAACGTATAACCCAGGAGAACACCAATAGTGAGCAACGACTAACCAGAAGAAGAAAAGAAGAAGAAGAGGAAAGGAAACATACCACGAAGAATGAAGATAATGTATGAACAGTACAAGAAATCAACATTCACAAGATATAAAAGGAACTGAAATTAATATAGTGACCTGAAGAAGTGTAATGATTATTCGAAGATCAATGACAAAGAAACCAGTGTTTAGCATCATTGAGTGATCACGAACAATAACAGTGAAAACTTAATATAAGTGTGACAACCTGTGATATGATAACCATTTTACCCCAAATAAACACCACAAACAATACAAGTGAATATGTTTATAACAGAGGAAAATGATTAACCATTATAAGTGAAAGAATCCAAGATTAACTAGTTAAAATGCACAGACAATTAGTGTGACAAGTTTAATCAAGATTGTAATATCATATAAATAATCATTAAGACCACCAAAAGAAATACGAGACAGAACAGTAAATTAATTGTTCATAGGGACTAATAATAAAAGCTTTGTAAGCCTTAAAATGAAATGTGCCTGAATGCCATAGCAAGACAGGACAAAATATAAATGAATTCCAGAACAAACAGTAGCAAATAAGCTAGTTTGTTAGGTATAAAACAATCAATGTAGCAAAAACTAGGTGCAACCCACCAAGAAATGTAATATTGTTAGACTAATAATACCTGTGTTATTGTTTCAACAAATAGTGTAAACATGTGTATAACTTAATAATTAAACCATTGTAGTAGAATGCCATAATGAGATGGAAATAGTTGAGTCAAATACTGCATAAAAATATGTTGCACATTGTTGTCAGACAACTGACACATAACCTCATAGAAAGTGAACCTATAACATAAAATCATGTATATTAGTTAAACCAAGCAACTATCCACAATTGTTTCAAACAAAGACTAGTTATGAATAATAATGCAAACCAATAAATACCATGTGTACTGAAATACACAGCAAATGAATCAGATTGAATATGATATCATAAAACCAAATGAACAGAACCCCAATGTGACAAGATAATTAGTCAAAAAGCATTATCAAAACTTATCAAAAGATTGTGAAAAATGTTACCAGTAGTTAGAGAAATGTCTAATACTGCTATGAGAAAACATCACAAATGTAATAGTAGTAATTTAATAATAGAAATATTATAAACTAACTAACTGCACTTGTAAAACCAGATGTAAATAAACACTATACTATAGCTTGGAGAGCTTTCAGATAACGAAAAGTTGATAAATATATTGAACCAACATGGTACAACAATTGTACACTATTTTAATTACTACCATTATATTCCTTGTGAAATAAAAGAATTAAATAAGTGACAAAAAGGAGAATTGAGAACAGAAAGTATTTTGATCATACTATAAGTATATAAAAAATAACATTTTAGCAAAATAAAATGTAAACAAATGTAAATATATGTACATATTAGTGTTAGGATATCAAACATATGTAATAGGATAAGGAATAATAGCATCACATGTAATTATAAACAATCGAACATGGTCGCTATGGACGCCATTAACAGATATTGTTTAAAATGTAAATATAACTATTTTATGTACTAACATGAAAGAGAAATGGACTCGAGATGTTTAGTAGTAAGTATTACAGTGTAATTGTAATGAAATATGGTGAAACAAACTTATTTATATTAAGAATCACCATATGAGTTTTTGAGATGGCTAAGTGAATTAATAATGAACGGATTTAGTGCTTGTTTAGACTTAAAATAAAGCCACAAGTGTCCGCGATTTAATGCCACTACCCAACCGACGATACGACAAAAGATAAGAAAGTTATGACAATTATAAACTTTTCAATCATTTTGAGTATCCATGCATACGTCACTCATAATCTCGAACCCACGCGAAAAATTGTAAAAAATTAAAAGTTTTATTTGACCAAAGTGTTTTGGGGTTGAGAGTTTGACCTTTTGAACCAATCAAATAGCTTAAAATGACCAGACGAGAAAGAGACGCTTCGGCGAAGGAATTTTCGTTCTGCATCACTCACGATGGAAGGTCTACGCAAAAAGTCAGCAAGATAATTTTAAAATGTGTGCGTCACACACAGTAATAAGTAAACATACACTAACCTATACACCACAACATATTACCGAGTGTCCAGTGATTTAAGTGAACAGTGAAATAACACGACCAGTGTACAATAAAGGTCATGTTTTGTGTATCAAATCAGGGAGTACAATACTTTAATTACTTTAAAGAAATTAATGAAAAATAATAATTTTCGTTAATGAACGAGAAATATTGTTTTGGACTGCACTAGTCATAATGCTTGAGTGCTTAACCTATGATGAACAATTATCAGAGCTTAATAAATAAATTGTAGCACAATAATTAATTCAAAAATAATTATTTTACAATTAAAGAAAAATTAAGAAAGGCGGAATTAATTTAGATACCGCTCATCAGTATATAGTATATAGTCGCTAACTTGACTAAACTTTTTGAATTAACAAATAATTATTTTCTTGTGCAAATATTTTAAATAACTGATAATTATATGTCAAATAATTTATAAATAGAATGTTTGTGATCATACCATTAAGAATTTTATAAATAATATACTTATGCTAAATAGTGACTTACGTATACTAGGTAAACTAACCTAGAACTGATGAATATAATTTTGTCACAAAGAAACAATTCTGTTCTTTAATAATTTTACTGAAATGAAAGCTATAACAAGAGTTTTTTTCTCTAGATTTTTTCTCTTGCCAGTACATGGTTTTGCTAATTAATGAGTAAATAATAATAATATTTTGAACAGTGCAAATCTCAGAGCACCTGTTGGCCACAACTGCTATATACGTTTGCATAGCGTACGATAGTACGATATATCGGTTATGGTACCGAGTTTTATGATTTTTAATTTTGTTCTTTTTTATAGTAATAGATAATTAAATATTGTTAACTGAAGTCACATCTTGTAATCTGGTATCATGTATCTTCAAAGAACTCACTAATTTGGTAATATAAGTGAATAAAGTGAACCTAACCTCGTTCACCAAAAACATTGTACCATACAACAGTGTTACCAGCCTTGAGGTACAGAGATCTCAGGAATTGTTTAAAGTTGTTATTGTTTGTAAAAGATATTATTAATTGTTTTTAAAAGAGTTTATTGAATTTAAAAATTGTGAATAAATCCCCAGTTTATTTATCAGTGGAAACAGAGTTTTGATTTCTATACAATAGAAAAGTAGTTTAATTTTTTCATGAACAGTTCTCTCATAAGGTGGCGGTAGTATTTGAATGACTGATATCATTCAAAGTGCAATTGAACATTTAATTCATTTTATTATTTATGTGCATTCTTTGTGATATTCAAAAGGAATATCTATGTATGTATGTCAAGTGTTTTTACAGTAGAAGAAGTCACCATCGAGAATATTGAAGACAGCCACATATGGTAAGTGGGGAGGTTGACACAGTGAAGTGATAAATACTCTTTTAAAACACAAACTTTAAACGTGAACACTCATTCCATTTTAATAATCATATAATAATAATAATAAACAATAACATCACGTACTCGACTTGAGTATCAACACATCTATAATTATCTGTTTTGTAACACAGTATATAGCAAAGGTACAGCGGAAGGAAGAATGAGTAAAAGGTTAAAGTGATCTAAAAACAAACCACAAAGTGGACAATCCCAAAATATATTATTATTATTAATTGAAGTCACAAGTTGACAAAAAAGGTATTTAAGATTGATTGAGAATAAGGCCAGCAATCAAATTAACTGAGCAGAGATGATGTTCCTCTGGTCTCAGAAAAAATGAGTAGTAATGGAAGAAACCAGCTACTAAAAGGTTAGGGAAAAAATTATATATATATAAGGGAGAACACACTAATGGAAATAAATAAAAACAGATCCAAATAAAATGGAATGAATCAAGTAAGAAGAGAAACAAGAAAGGAGAAGTAAACAAGAAAGAAAAGGAAAAATAATATATAACTGATAATTTCATAAAAAACTACGCTAGTGTTTTATCAAAATGATCAATTTTGAAGGAGAGGCATTATGTTACAACACAAATAAGCCACCCCAATACCAGGAATGAAAAAAGATGAATCTGAATGTAAATAAGTAGTTCATAAAATAAAATGTTTAATATAAAGAAAATAAAAAGACAATGACACGACAAACGATGACATGACCTAACCCAAGTGATTGACCAAACAAAAAGAACCAGAAGAAGAAGGGACCAACGAAAAACAAACAAGAATAAAACCAAAGAAGAAGGTGATTGACCCAACAAAAGAAAACAAAACAAGAAATTGAATGACTCAATGCAACTAAATAAAATAAAACCAAAGGAGAAGGTGGAGAACCAAGATATAAATCAAATACACTGAAAGCGAAAAAGGAGGAAAATGAAAAAGAAACAAACTGAAAATAAAGGGAAATAAATAAAAAGAAATCAAATGATAAGACACAAACAAGTAATAAAGAATAAAAGCAGGAGAAATGGTACACTCAATGTAATGTTGAAAAAGAAACCAATAAATAACCTAAGTAATAAATAAATATTATTATCACTAATCTAAAAATGAACTTTTTCTTGTGAAACTTACTGTTTTTCGTTGGACGCGTTTCGGCGTACGTATTCTCCTTCTTCAGCTTTGAGTCAGACTGCCATGGAAGGCGAATACGTACGCCGAAACGCGTCCAACGAAAAACAGTAAGTTTCACAAGAAAAAGTTCATTTTTAGATAAGTGTTAGTGCTGTGAAAGAAGAGATGAATAATCAAGACAACTAAATATTATTATCAATTAACTGATAAAGGTAAATGATATTTAATGAAACTCAATTAAAGAATATTAAATATAAAAGCTAACTAACACACAAATTAGAGTTAGAGTAATGATGAAATCAATAGAGACTTAAACTTGTTAATATTAGTAATGAGATTTGTAATAAAAGAGATAGTATGGTAGTGAGAAAGTAATTATAGGGATTGCCCATTTAGAAACACTTAAAACAAAAACATTTAAGAAGTGCAAAAGTGGAAGTGTAAAAACCTCAAAGTAAAGTGATAATGAAAAAACACTAAATAAATTATAATAAACAATAAATAATTTAAAAGTGGTGATGATTAAATAAGAATAATGTATTATAAAGAATGTCAGTATTGTGAAAAATAGTGAAGGATAAAAAAATAAACACTTAATAAATCAAAAAGAAACACTAAATGATTAACAGTGAAAAATATTAGTAATTAAGAAAGTTGTTAAGAATCGTATTAAGTGTAAACGATTAATCAAGATGTAATGAACACTGAAGAGTGATGATAACCGTAGTAATTCAAAAAGAATATTATTTTAGTTAAAAGAGAGAATCCCATGAAAGAGGAAACAGATAGTGTTACCATGGAGTGAAGGTGAAGATTAGTTAAAAAATAAGAGGTTAAGACAAATCAATAAACAACCCATGTTATAAGGGAAAATTATTTAACAAGTTCAAAAAGTGTGATTTTGTTTATCACCCAAAAAATAAAATAAAATGATATGAACTGTAGACAAATGTTATCAAATAATTGTTAAATAATTGTTTAAGCAAAATTATGAATAGGATATGGCTGGAGGAATAATACAGACCATATATGTTGTATTTTATGTGATCAAAAATAGTAAATAATAGCCACATTGTTATTATTGGCAAATTAAATAAGTAAGCAATGTATGACTTAGAAAACGAGAAAACCAGTTAGTAAATGATTAGCAACCCTTGATGTATAAAATAATAGTAACATACTAATAACGCCAAAACAGATCCAAAACACATTAACAAATAACACGACCAATTATAATAACAAAACTAAGCTCATTAAGATAAAAGGAAATGTAATTTGTACGAAATAAGTAAAAACCAATAATGGCTACTTAAACCTATGAGATGCCTAACTGTCAAAAACAAACAACTACAAATTGTAACAAATTAACAAAGAAAATAGCAAATCCAAGGCAAATAACTAACCAAGGATAATTTGTAAATTATATTAAAAGCAAAATATTAGAATAAGGATTTAAATTAAAAGAGAAATGTAATTAGCAAATACTAAAATAACTGTAAAATTGTAAAA
Organism: Magicicada septendecula; assembly: GCA_034769895.1. Lineage (NCBI taxonomy): Eukaryota > Metazoa > Arthropoda > Insecta > Hemiptera > Cicadidae > Magicicada > Magicicada septendecula. Next base: position 111,533,109 of record CM068372.1, read on the forward strand.
CATAAAATAACCCAATATTATGGGGTATCAAAATAATCTTTGAAAGGAAATATAAATAAGTGATAATAATTAATACTTAGGGAGGAAGATAAAGGAATAAACGCAATCAGAAGATATGCAAGGATTTTGAAAAGAATTCAAAAATGATAACAATGGTTTTTTGTCAATCTAAGCCAATCAGATTTAATTAGTAACTATAGCAACCACCGTTAGTTACAAAATTTCGGTTAGACTTTTTTACTCGTAAAGTGACGCTCATGCCGAACAAAAGCTAAATTGTGAACGGCCAAATTTTTAATATAATATGTCAAAAAAGTAAACAAAATCCAAAACGATGAACCATTAAGAAGCAGACGAACGACCAGAACATTTAACTGATGCCAAGGACCATTTTACCAGGAAATTAAATGAAAATATGACTACATCCAATATGAAAAGGACGCAAGACATACCTAAGCCCGAAGATTACTGAAAATTGATGCCTAATGCAGCCCAAATACAATTTTGACTGACTACTGTTTATACCAAGTCGCCTGATTTGGTAAGTATAATTGAATTACCCAAATTACAAAAATAAACTCACCTTAAATATTTCTAAAAGTAATTTGAACTCTTACTGTAAACCGAATATTCTCTTTCAAAGTTTTATTAAATAAGAAAAAACAAAACACTGAAAATTGTTAAATTAGAATATAACCTGTTGATATAATACAAACTTTATAAACACCCTTAACTACACTACAGAACCAATTATAACCAAACACATTATTATTTAAGTACAAAATGATATAAGGTAATGTACTTTTTATTGTAACCATAAGGAATCGTTTTCTTATAATCAAAAGAACTCCAAATTTGTATGAGTACATTTGTTAACCAACTAAACGGCAGCCATGCTGGAATGAACAACTCGTTACAAAATCGATTTCGTCAAACCCAGAGAAAGACGTCTCAAAATTAATGTCGGTGCAAATTTATTAAACAACAAGAATAATTTTAATTGTCAAACTGAAATATTACAAATCAACCATTAAAATAACTAGTACAAAGAGTAACCATTGTTTTTATTTTATAGGGAGTGTATTGTATTACTTGTGTTTGTTAACGAAAGTTAGATTTGACGACCAGCGCTCACGTTGCAATTCGAACAACTACCTACTTGATTCAGGAGGCTGAACGAGCGGGAATTATTTGAATGCCCCGGCCGTCATCGCTGAGAACACCCTTTTAAAATATTATTTGATAAGTCAATAAGTTTAACTGTTTTAATAAACAATTTGGCGCCACCCGGGATTCACAAACCCCTATTTAAGAACAGGTAAGGTTACTACTGTGTTGTACTGGTAATTATAGCCTCGCTACGGACTTCGTTAGCGCAAGGATTGATGTAACGACTCCAGTGCGAGACGAACGCACACTACACTATAACATACACGTCTTATGACAGAGACGACCCACATCTACGCGTTACAGATTGGCTTCCATCGCGGGGCTTAAACGAAGACACCCTAACGTCTAATCGTTACAGATTGGCGACCAACCGGTGAGGCTAGAAAAGAAGAAGACTAGCGGCGATTATGAGACATTCCATGGTTACGAGATATCAAACAAAGAAAGGAACACAAGGTACCGACCAAGAAGAGATGGAAGAAATTGAAGAAACGATCGGGGAAATTTTCGAAGAGGATCCCAAAGAGGACCAACCGGAAAATCCAACCCAACCAGAACCGGAAGGAGAAGTAACAGTCGGCGACCAACCAGGCAAAACAAACGAAGAAGCGAAATTGGATAGCTTGATGAGGATGATGATGGAGCAATTCGAACAAAGAAAGGAAGACAGGGAATTCTTAAATGAAAAACTGGACAGAAACAGTGAAGAATTGAATAAAAAATTAGAATTATTACAAGAGGGAATGAAGGAAGAAACAAGAGAACAAAGAAAGGAAGACAGGGAATTCTTAAAGGAGAACATAGAACTTCTAAATAATAAGATGGAAAGCAACCATGAAGCCCTGAAAAGAAACCAAGAAACGTTAGAAAAGAAGAGTGAGGAGCTGAAGAGGCAAATAAAGAATGATCTTGAGAACAAGATCGAGAACAACAGTGAAACACTCCAAAGACAGTTGAAGGAAGACAGCGAGAAGACGAAGGAGGAATGGACGCAACAGTTGGTGGAATGTAGAGAGGAAATAAAGCAGACTATAACCGAGACAAACAAAACTATAGTACATGTCCGGGAGGAGTTGACCAACAAAATAAATAACGTCGAGGAGGAAGCAAAAATTAGAGTTCAAGAACTACAACAAATCACCGCCGAAGAGTGCACAAAAAATAAACATGAAGTGCTCCAGAAGCTGGAGGAGAGGCACAAAGAAATCCAAACTGATATCAGTGAACGTGTAGAATGATTGTACACCACAATCAATAAGGTCGACGGACAAACTCAAGAGAATAAAGAGAAAATACAAGGAATCAGTCAGAGGGAAAAACAGATGCAGGAAGAACTGGACGCTTTGAGGGAGAAGCCTTGTAATAACACTCATATTATTACCAGCGAAAATAGAGAAATGATAAACTAATTCCTAAAGAGAGTGGAAGAACTCATAGAGAAGAACCGGGAAACAAGATGGACGACGGTGAGGAGCCTCATCGACGAGTTGTTTAAGGATACTAATGACAATTGGTGGACGGCCACTCGACCGGAGATCAGCTGTACGCAGGAATTCAAAGCATTATTCTGTGAAAAATACTGGTCCAAGTCCACACAAAATGTAGTGAGGAATGATATTAGTAATGGGAGATATGAGCCGCAGGCAGGACACACACTAACCTCTTACTTCTTAGGAAAAGTATGCCTAGGTAGGAACCTCAAGCCAAGAATACCGGGAGAATCCCTAGTTATACAGCTGGGTTATCACTATGAGGATGCAATCCAGAGGGCCAGGAGACAGGGACAGATTAAAACAATACAGGGAATGGTCAGTTTATTAGAAGATCACGAAAACGATGGGCAGTATAAAAGAAATCGAATAGCGAACCAAAAATACAACCGGTGGAATGATAATCAAAATACACTTAATTACAACATGTCCTACAACAACACCCAAAACAATAACCGGAACAACTTGAACCGTAATCAGAACAACTATCAAGGGGACCAACCGTTCCACAGGAATCAACCAAATTACCATCCAAATAACCAGCCGATGAACAGAGACCACCAGAATTATAACCAGGGGAACCAGCCAAACAACAGAAATGCCCAAAACAACAGTCCAACAAACAATAACTACAGGGGAGCAGAACAAAACCAATCCCAATGGCCACCCCAATAATAACAACTATTATGGCAACCGTTACGACCCGAATTACCAGTACAACAGGGGAACCGGGAGTAACTAAAATAGAGGCGACATGAGACGCCAAGTTAATTTTATTAGTGGGAGGAGACAACATAACCATAGAAGATATTGTCCTAACACACAAACACACTCTTGGTACCACAACTCCAATTATAATAACCATCAATCCCCAGAAGGTAGAAAAATGGAAGCGCCCAGGAACCAAATAAATGATCAACAAGCTGCAATCAGTGAACCGGCGAAACAGTCAAATAGTCTGGATAACAATACGCAGCAACCTTTAAACTAAAAAGGTCAGTGAGAAATCAAACAGACCCTTCACATGACCAATCACTTGGGTTGAAACGACGAACAACGACACTAAATAAAAACAGAATAATAACAATAATATCGAACACCTACCTCAAAAATATCAGAGAAGAACTTCTGGAGGAAGAGGCTAACCAGCTGCCAAAACCGAAATCATACACATAAATGCTACCATCAACAGGACCATCACAATAATCATGATCGATACTGGATCAAATATTTCTTTAATAAACCAACCTAAAATAATAAAATATAATGAAGGAGAAAGAGTATTAATAAAAAACCGTGAACTACCCAGTACACTTGAAGGGATAGCCAAAAAACTGTTATTATTATACATAGGACCTTATGTCATCACCAAAGACAGTGGTAACAACACTTACGAAATAAGTAACATAACCACCAAAAAGATAAAAGGAGTGTATAATCAAGCTTCTATAAAAACGTTTTACGAGGAAAAGTAAACCAAGATAAGTAAATAAACAAATACCAAAATTCAAAAATTATGTGAGCACAACTTACAACAATATTTCGATGACTTATGAGGCCTAATATAAAATATTAAAGGAAGGAATAAGTTACAAAAATTCCTACGAAGTAAGATCAACTTACAATCAAATAAAGTTGACATATGAAGTATAATATAAAAAAATTATAATAAAGGAATAAGTTACAAAAATTCCTATAAAGTAAGAACCACAAACTTACTATAATATTTAAACAAAAAATGCCAAGAAAGGAATAAGTTACAAAAATTCCTATAAAGTAAGAAAAACAGACTTTCAAAAATTATTTAGAATAATATTTCAAACAAAATGAATTAAACAAAAATAAAATCAAGCACGAACTGCGAAGACAAATACCTAAAATGATAATAAATTCAATGGATTAAAAAAAATAAAAAAATTATAAAAAAACTGGTACGAGGAAGAAAAAGAAATCATGTATAAGGCAGATACACAGAAAATGGCTAAAGCAAAATAATGGTGAATAACCAAGAAAAATAAAAAAGATGTCTAAGATAATTAAAAAGATCACAAGAAGAAAAGAAAAACAAACTAATGAAAAGTTAGAAATGATAAAATTAACAACTAAATAAATAAAAAACAATCAACTGTATGAGTAGATGACAGTATATACCAAAGGTACAGCAGAAGGAAGAATGAGTAAAAGGTTAAAGTGATCTAAAAACAAACCACAAAGTGGACAATCCCAAAATATATTATTATTATTAATTGAAGTCACAAGTTGACAAAAAATGTATTTAAGATTGACTGAGAATAAGGCCAGCAATCAAATTAACTGAGCAGAGATGATGTTCCTCTGGTCTCAGAAAAAATGAGTAGTAATGGAAGAAACCAGCTACTAAAAGGTTAGGGAAAAAATTATATATATATAAGGGAGAACACACTAATGGAAATAAATAAAAACAGATCCAAATAAAATGGAATGAATCAAGTAAGAAGAGAAACAAGAAAGGAGAAGTAAACAAGAAAGAAAAGGAAAAATAATATATAACTGATAATTTCATAAAAAACTATGCTAGTGTTTTATCAAAATGATCAATTTTGAAGGAGAGGCATTATGTTACAACACAAATAAGCCACCCCAATACCAGGAATGAAAAAAGATGAATCTGAATGTAAATAAGTAGTTCATAAAATAAAATGTTTAATATAAAGAAAATAAAAAGACAATGACACGACAAACGATGACATGACCTAACCCAAGTGATTGACCAAACAAAAAGAACCAGAAGAAGAAGGGACCAACGAAAAACAAACAAGAATAAAACCAAAGAAGAAAGTGATTGACCCAACAAAAGAAAACAAAACAAGAAATTGAATGACTCAATGCCAACTAAATAAAATAAAACCAAAGGAGAAGGTGGAGAACCAAGATATAAAACTATAAAACAAATACACTGAAAGCGAAAAAGGTGGAAAATGAAAAAGAAACAAACTGAAGATAAAGGGAAATAAATAAAAAGAAATCAAATGATAAGACACAAACAAGTAATAAAGAATAAAAGCAGGAGAAATGGTACACTCAATGTAATGTTCAAAAAGAAACCAATAAATATCCTAAGTAATAAATAAATATTATTATCAATTAACTGATAAAGGTAAATGATATTTAATGAAACTCAATTAAAGAATATTAAATATAAAAGCAAACTAACCCACAAATTAGAGTTAGATGTAATGATGAAATCAACAGACACTTAAACTTGTTAATATTAGTAATGAGATTTGTAATGAAAGAGATAGTACGGTAGTGAGAAAGTAATTATAGGGATTACCCATTTAGAAACACTTAAAACAAAAACATTTAAGAAGTGCAAAAGTGGAAGTGCAGAGTGGAGCGGTCGTGGCGTAGTGGCTAGCGTGTGGCGCTGCTACGCTGTCGGCACGGGTTCAATTCCCGCCGGGGGCCATCTGATTTAGATACAACCGTTCCCCCTCACAAGGCAATGGCAAACCAGCGAGAGGTATCCTGCTTAGTATAAACCTTCCCCAACTATGCCGTTCGGATCCGGCGTTAAACTGTAGGTCCCATATACCTGTGAGAGACTCAGTACCACACGCACCACGGGTATATGCGGGGAGGGTACTAACCAGTCGAAAGGCTGAAGGACTAGGAAAAGTGGAAGTGTAAAAACCCCAAAGTAAAGTGATAATGAAAAAACACTAAATAAATTATAATAAACAATAAACAATTTAAAAGTGGTGATGATTAAATAAGAATAATGTATTATAAAGAATGTCAGTATTGTGAAAAATAGTGAAGGATAAAAAAATAAACACTTAATAAATCAAAAAGAAACACTAAATGATTAACAGTGAAAAATATTAGTTTAATTAAGAAAGTTGTTAAGAATCGTATTAAGTGTAAACGATTAATCAAGATGTAATGAACACTGAAGAGTGATGATAACCGTAGTAATTAAAAAAGAATATTATTGTTAAGTTTAATTGAATACAATTGTAGTTAAAAGGGAGAATCAAATAATTGTTAAATAATTGTTTAAGCAAAATTATGAATAGGATACGGCTGGAGGAATAATACAGACCATAGGCCTAGATGTTGTATTTTATGTGATCAAAAATAGTAAATAATAGCCACATTGTTATTATTTGGCAAATTAAATAAGTAAGCAATGTATGAATTAGAAAATGAGAAAACCAGTTAGTAAATGATTAGCAACCCATGATGTATAAAATAGTAACAAACTAATAACGCCAAAACAGATCCAAAACACATTAACAAATAACACGACCAATTATAATAACAAAACTAAGCTCATTAAGATAAAAGAAAATGTAATTTGTACGAAATAAGTAAAAACCAATAATGGCTACTTAAACCTATGAGATGCCTAACTATCAAAAACAAACAACTACAAATTGTAACAAATTAACAAAGAAAATAGCAAATCCAAGGCAAATAAATAACCAAGGATAATTTGTAAATTATATTAAAAGCAAAATATTAGAATAAGGATTTAAATTAAAAGAGAAATGTAATTAGCAAATATTAAAATAATTGTAAAATTGTAAAACATAAAATAACCCAATATTATGGGGTATCAAAATAATCTTTGAAAGAAAATACAAATAACAGTGATAATAATTAATACTTAGGGAGGAAGATAAAGGAATAAACGCAATCAGAAGATATGCAAGGATTCTGAAAGTCTTCAAATATGATAACAATGGTTTTTTGTCAATCTAAGCCAATCAGATTTAATTAGTAACTATAGCAACCACCGTTAGTTACAAAATTTCGGTTAGACTTTTTTACTCTTAAAAAGAATAAAAGCAGGAAAAATGGTACACTCAATGTAATGTTCAAAAAGAAACCAATAAATATCCTAAGTAATAAATAAATATTATTATCAATTAACTGATAAAGGTAAATGATATTTAATGAAACTCAATGAAAGAATATTAAATATAAAAGCAAACTAACCCACAAATTAGAGTTAGATGTAATGATGAAATCAACAGACACTCTTGCCGAACAGAAGCTAAATTGTGAACGGCCAAATTTTTAATATAATATGTCAAAAAAGTAAACAAAATCCAAAACGATGAACCATTAAGAAGCAGACAAACGACCAGAACATTTAACTGATGCCAAGGACCATTTTACCAGGAAATTAAATGAAAATATGACTACATCCAATATGAAAAGGACGCAAGACATACCTAAGCCCGAAGATTACTGAAAATTGATGCCTAATGCAGCCCAAATACAATTTTGACTGACTACTGTTTATACCAAGTCGCCTGATTTGGTAAGTATAATTGAATTACCCAAATTACAAAAATAAACTCACCTTAAATATTTCTAAAAGTAATTTGAACTCTTACTGTAAACCGAATATTCTCTTTCAAAGTTTTATTAAATAAGAAAAAACAAAACACTGAAAATTGTTAAATTAGAATATAACCTGTTGATATAATACAAACTTTATAAACACCCTTAACTACACTACAGAACCAATTATAACCAAACACATTATTATTTAAGTACAAAATGATATAAGGTAATGTACTTTTTATTGTAACCATAAGGAATCGTTTTCTTATAATCAAAAGAACTCCAAATTTGTATGAGTACATTTGTTAACCAACTAAACGGCAGCCATGCTGGAATGAACAACTCGTTACAAAATCGATTTCGTCAAACCCAGAGAAAGACGTCTCAAAATTAATGTCGGTGCAAATTTATTAAACAACAAGAATAATTTTAATTGTCAAACTGAAATATTACAAATCAACCATTAAAATAACTAGTACAAAGAGTAACCATTGTTTTTATTTCATAGGGAGTGTATTGTATTACTTGTGTTTGTTAACGAAAGCTAGATTTGACGACCAGCGCTCACGTTGCAATTCGAACAACTACCTACTTGATTCAGGAGGCTGAACGAGCGGGAATTATTTGAATGCCCCGGCCGTCATCGCTGAGAACACCCTTTTAAAATATTATTTGATAAGTCAATAAGTTGAACTGTTTTAATAAACAATTTGGCGCCACCCGGGATTCACAAACCCCTATTTAAGAACAGGTAAGGTTACTACTGTGTTGTACTGGTAATTATAGCCTCGCTACGGACTTCGTTAGCGCAAGGATTGATGTAACGACTCCAGTGTGAGACGAACGCACACTACACTATAACATACACGTCTTATGACAGAGACGACCCACATCTACGCGTTACAGATTGGCTTCCATCGCGGGGCTTAAACGAAGACACCCTAACGTCTAATCGTTACAGATTGGCGACCAACCGGTGAGGCTAGAAAAGAAGAAGACTAGCGGCGATTATGAGACATTCCATGGTTACGAGATATCAAACAAAGAAAGGAACACAAGGTACCGACCAAGAAGAGATGGAAGAAATTGAAGAAACGATCGGGGAAATTTTCGAAGAGGATCCCAAAGAGGACCAACCGGAAAATCCAACCCAACCAGAACCGGAAGGAGAAGTAACAGTCGGCGACCAACCAGGCAAAACAAACGAAGAAGCGAAATTGGATAGCTTGATGAGGATGATGATGGAGCAATTCGAACAAAGAAAGGAAGACAGGGAATTCTTAAATGAAAAACTGGACAGAAACAGTGAAGAATTGAATAAAAAATTAGAATTATTACAAGAGGGAATGAAGGAAGAAACAAGAGAACAAAGAAAGGAAGACAGGGAATTCTTAAAGGAGAACATAGAACTTCTAAATAATAAGATGGAAAGCAACCATGAAGCCCTGAAAAGAAACCAAGAAACGTTAGAAAAGAAGAGTGAGGAGCTGAAGAGGCAAATAAAGAATGATCTTGAGAACAAGATCGAGAACAACAGTGAAACACTCCAAAGACAGTTGAAGGAAGACAGCGAGAAGACGAAGGAGGAATGGAGGCAACAGTTGGTGGAATGTAGAGAGGAAATAAAGCAGACTATAACCGAGACAAACAAAACTATAGTACATGTCCGGGAGGAGTTGACCAACAAAATAAATAACGTCGAGGAGGAAGCAAAAATTAGAGTTCAAGAACTACAACAAATCACCGCCGAAGAGTGCACAAAAAATAAACATGAAGTGCTCCAGAAGCTGGAGGAGAGGCACAAAGAAATCCAAACTGATATCAGTGAACGTGTAGAATGATTGTACACCACAATCAATAAGGTCGACGGACAAACTCAAGAGAATAAAGAGAAAATACAAGGAATCAGTCAGAGGGAAAAACAGATGCAGGAAGAACTGGACGCTTTGAGGGAGAAGCCTTGTAATAACACTCATATTATTACCAGCGAAAATAGAGAAATGATAAACTAATTCCTAAAGAGAGTGGAAGAACTCATAGAGAAGAACCGGGAAACAAGATGGACGACGGTGAGGAGCCTCATCGACGAGATGTTTAAGGATACTAATGACAATTGGTGGACGGCCACTCGACCGGAGATCAGCTGTACGCATGAATTCAAAGCATTATTCTGTGAAAAATACTGGTCCAAGTCCACACAAAATGTAGTGAGGAATGATATTAGTAATGGGAGATATGAGCCGCAGGCAGGACACACACTAACCTCTTACTTCTTAGGAAAAGTATGCCTAGGTAGGAACCTCAAGCCAAGAATACCGGGAGAATCCCTAGTTATACAGCTGGGTTATCACTATGAGGATGCAATCCAGAGGGCCAGGAGACAGGGACAGATTAAAACAATACAGGGAATGGTCAGTTTATTAGAAGATCACGAAAACGATGGGCAGTATAAAAGAAATCGAATAGCGAACCAAAAATACAACCGGTGGAATGATAATCAAAATACACTTAATTACAACATGTCCTACAACAACACCCAAAACAATAACCGGAACAACTTGAACCGTAATCAGAACAACTATCAAGGGGACCAACCGTTCCACAGGAATCAACCAAATTACCATCCAAATAACCAGCCGATGAACAGAGACCACCAGAATTATAACCAGGGGAACCAGCCAAACAACAGAAATGCCCAAAACAACAGTCCAACAAACAATAACTACAGGGGAGCAGAACAAAACCAATCCCAATGGCCACCCCAATAATAACAACTATTATGGCAACCGTTACGACCCGAATTACCAGTACAACAGGGGAACCGGGAGTAACTAAAATAGAGGCGACATGAGACGCCAAGTTAATTTTATTAGTGGGAGGAGACAACATAACCATAGAAGATATTGTCCTAACACACAAACACACTCTTGGTACCACAACTCCAATTATAATAACCATCAATCCCCAGAAGGTAGAAAAATGGAAGCGCCCAGGAACCAAATAAATGATCAACAAGCTGCAATCAGTGAACCGGCGAAACAGTCAAATAGTCTGGATAACAATACGCAGCAACCTTTAAACTAAAAAGGTCAGTGAGAAATCAAACAGACCCTTCACATGACCAATCACTTGGGTTGAAACGACGAACAACGACACTAAATAAAAACAGAATAATAACAATAATATCGAACACCTACCTCAAAAATATCAGAGAAGAACTTCTGGAGGAAGAGGCTAACCAGCTGCCAAAACCGAAATCATACACATAAATGCTACCATCAACAGGACCATCACAATAATCATGATCGATACTGGATCAAATATTTCTTTAATAAACCAACCTAAAATAATAAAATATAATGAAGGAGAAAGAGTATTAATAAAAAACCGTGAACTACCCAGTACACTTGAAGGGATAGCCAAAAAACTGTTATTATTATACATAGGACCTTATGTCATCACCAAAGACAGTGGTAACAACACTTACGAAATAAGTAACATAACCACCAAAAAGATAAAAGGAGTGTATAATCAAGCTTCTATAAAAACGTTTTACGAGGAAAAGTAAACCAAGATAAGTAAATAAACAAATACCAAAATTCAAAAATTATGTGAGCACAACTTACAACAATATTTCGATGACTTATGAGGCCTAATATAAAATATTAAAGGAAGGAATAAGTTACAAAAATTCCTACGAAGTAAGATCAACTTACAATCAAATAAAGTTGACATATGAAGTATAATATTAAAAAAATTATAATAAAGGAATAAGTTACAAAAATTCCTATAAAGTAAGAACCACAAACTTACTATAATATTTAAACAAAAAATGCCAAGAAAGGAATAAGTTACAAAAATTCCTATAAAGTAAGAAAAACAGACTTTCAAAAATTATTTAGAATAATATTTCAAACAAAATGAATTAAACAAAAATAAAATCAAGCACGAACTGCGAAGACAAATACCTAAAATGATAATAAATTCAATGGATTAAAAAAAATAAAAAAATTATAAAAAAACTGGTACGAGGAAGAAAAAGAAATCATGTATAAGGCAGATACACAGAAAATGGCTAAAGCAAAATAATGGTGAATAACCAAGAAAAATAAAAAAGATGTCTAAGATAATTAAAAAGATCACAAGAAGAAAAGAAAAACAAACTAATGAAAAGTTAGAAATGATAAAATTAACAACTAAATAAATAAAAAACAATCAACTGTATGAGTAGATGACAGTATATACCAAAGGTACAGCAGAAGGAAGAATGAGTAAAAGGTTAAAGTGATCTAAAAACAAACCACAAAGTGGACAATCCCAAAATATATTATTATTATTAATTGAAGTCACAAGTTGACAAAAAATGTATTTAAGATTGACTGAGAATAAGGCCAGCAATCAAATTAACTGAGCAGAGATGATGTTCCTCTGGTCTCAGAAAAAATGAGTAGTAATGGAAGAAACCAGCTACTAAAAGGTTAGGGAAAAAATTATATATATATAAGGGAGAACACACTAATGGAAATAAATAAAAACAGATCCAAATAAAATGGAATGAATCAAGTAAGAAGAGAAACAAGAAAGGAGAAGTAAACAAGAAAGAAAAGGAAAAATAATATATAACTGATAATTTCATAAAAAACTATGCTAGTGTTTTATCAAAATGATCAATTTTGAAGGAGAGGCATTATGTTACAACACAAATAAGCCACCCCAATACCAGGAATGAAAAAAGATGAATCTGAATGTAAATAAGTAGTTCATAAAATAAAATGTTTAATATAAAGAAAATAAAAAGACAATGACACGACAAACGATGACATGACCTAACCCAAGTGATTGACCAAACAAAAAGAACCAGAAGAAGAAGGGACCAACGAAAAACAAACAAGAATAAAACCAAAGAAGAAAGTGATTGACCCAACAAAAGAAAACAAAACAAGAAATTGAATGACTCAATGCCAACTAAATAAAATAAAACCAAAGGAGAAGGTGGAGAACCAAGATATAAAACTATAAAACAAATACACTGAAAGCGAAAAAGGTGGAAAATGAAAAAGAAACAAACTGAAGATAAAGGGAAATAAATAAAAAGAAATCAAATGATAAGACACAAACAAGTAATAAAGAATAAAAGCAGGAGAAATGGTACACTCAATGTAATGTTCAAAAAGAAACCAATAAATATCCTAAGTAATAAATAAATATTATTATCAATTAACTGATAAAGGTAAATGATATTTAATGAAACTCAATTAAAGAATATTAAATATAAAAGCAAACTAACCCACAAATTAGAGTTAGATGTAATGATGAAATCAACAGACACTTAAACTTGTTAATATTAGTAATGAGATTTGTAATGAAAGAGATAGTACGGTAGTGAGAAAGTAATTATAGGGATTACCCATTTAGAAACACTTAAAACAAAAACATTTAAGAAGTGCAAAAGTGGAAGTGCAGAGTGGAGCGGTCGTGGCGTAGTGGCTAGCGTGTGGCGCTGCTACGCTGTCGGCACGGGTTCAATTCCCGCCGGGGGCCATCTGATTTAGATACAACCGTTCCCCCTCGCAAGGCAATGGCAAACCAGCGAGAGGTATCCTGCTTAGTATAAACCTTCCCCAACTATGCCGTTCGGATCCGGCGTTAAACTGTAGGTCCCATATACCTGTGAGAGACTCAGTACCACACGCACCACGGGTATATGCGGGGAGGGTACTAACCAGTCGAAAGGCTGAAGGACTAGGAAAAGTGGAAGTGTAAAAACCCCAAAGTAAAGTGATAATGAAAAAACACTAAATAAATTATAATAAACAATAAATAATTTAAAAGTGGTGATGATTAAATAAGAATAATGTATTATAAAGAATGTCAGTATTGTGAAAAATAGTGAAGGATAAAAAAATAAACACTTAATAAATCAAAAAGAAACACTAAATGATTAACAGTGAAAAATATTAGTAATTAAGAAAGTTGTTAAGAATCGTATTAAGTGTAAACGATTAATCAAGATGTAATGAACACTGAAGAGTGATGATAACCGTAGTAATTAAAAAAGAATATTATTGTTAAGTTTAATTGAATACAATTGTAGTTAAAAGGGAGAATCAAATAATTGTTAAATAATTGTTTAAGCAAAATTATGAATAGGATACGGCTGGAGGAATAATACAGACCATAGGCCTAGATGTTGTATTTTATGTGATCAAAAATAGTAAATAATAGCCACATTGTTATTATTTGGCAAATTAAATAAGTAAGCAATGTATGACTTAGAAAATGAGAAAACCAGTTAGTAAATGATTAGCAACCCATGATGTATAAAATAGTAACAAACTAATAACGCCAAAACAGATCCAAAACACATTAACAAATAACACGACCAATTATAATAACAAAACTAAGCTCATTAAGATAAAAGAAAATGTAATTTGTACGAAATAAGTAAAAACCAATAATGGCTACTTAAACCTATGAGATGCCTAACTATCAAAAACAAACAACTACAAATTGTAACAAATTAACAAAGAAAATAGCAAATCCAAGGCAAATAAATAACCAAGGATAATTTGTAAATTATATTAAAAGCAAAATATTAGAATAAGGATTTAAATTAAAAGAGAAATGTAATTAGCAAATATTAAAATAATTGTAAAATTGTAAAACATAAAATAACCCAATATTATGGGGTATCAAAATAATCTTTGAAAGAAAATACAAATAACAGTGATAATAATTAATACTTAGGGAGGAAGATAAAGGAATAAACGCAATCAGAAGATATGCAAGGATTCTGAAAGTCTTCAAATATGATAACAATGGTTTTTTGTCAATCTAAGCCAATCAGATTTAATTAGTAACTATAGCAACCACCGTTAGTTACAAAATTTCGGTTAGACTTTTTTACTCTTAAAAAGAATAAAAGCAGGAAAAATGGTACACTCAATGTAATGTTCAAAAAGAAACCAATAAATATCCTAAGTAATAAATAAATATTATTATCAATTAACTGATAAAGGTAAATGATATTTAATGAAACTCAATGAAAGAATATTAAATATAAAAGCAAACTAACCCACAAATTAGAGTTAGATGTAATGATGAAATCAACAGACACTCTTGCCGAACAGAAGCTAAATTGTGAACGGCCAAATTTTTAATATAATATGTCAAAAAAGTAAACAAAATCCAAAACGATGAAACATTAAGAAGCAGACAAACGACCAGAACATTTAACTGATGCCAAGGACCATTTTACCAGGAAATTAAATGAAAATATGACTACATCCAATATGAAAAGGACGCAAGACATACCTAAGCCCGAAGATTACTGAAAATTGATGCCTAATGCAGCCCAAATACAATTTTGACTGACTACTGTTTATACCAAGTCGCCTGATTTGGTAAGTATAATTGAATTACCCAAATTACAAAAATAAACTCACCTTAAATATTTCTAAAAGTAATTTGAACTCTTACTGTAAACCGAATATTCTCTTTCAAAGTTTTATTAAATAAGAAAAAACAAAACACTGAAAATTGTTAAATTAGAATATAACCTGTTGATATAATACAAACTTTATAAACACCCTTAACTACACTACAGAACCAATTATAACCAAACACATTATTATTTAAGTACAAAATGATATAAGGTAATGTACTTTTTATTGTAACCATAAGGAATCGTTTTCTTATAATCAAAAGAACTCCAAATTTGTATGAGTACATTTGTTAACCAACTAAACGGCAGCCATGCTGGAATGAACAACTCGTTACAAAATCGATTTCGTCAAACCCAGAGAAAGACGTCTCAAAATTAATGTCGGTGCAAATTTATTAAACAACAAGAATAATTTTAATTGTCAAACTGAAATATTACAAATCAACCATTAAAATAACTAGTACAAAGAGTAACCATTGTTTTTATTTCATAGGGAGTGTATTGTATTACTTGTGTTTGTTAACGAAAGCTAGATTTGACGACCAGCGCTCACGTTGCAATTCGAACAACTACCTACTTGATTCAGGAGGCTGAACGAGCGGGAATTATTTGAATGCCCCGGCCGTCATCGCTGAGAACACCCTTTTAAAATATTATTTGATAAGTCAATAAGTTGAACTGTTTTAATAAACAATTTGGCGCCACCCGGGATTCACAAACCCCTATTTAAGAACAGGTAAGGTTACTACTGTGTTGTACTGGTAATTATAGCCTCGCTACGGACTTCGTTAGCGCAAGGATTGATGTAACGACTCCAGTGTGAGACGAACGCACACTACACTATAACATACACGTCTTATGACAGAGACGACCCACATCTACGCGTTACAGATTGGCTTCCATCGCGGGGCTTAAACGAAGACACCCTAACGTCTAATCGTTACAGATTGGCGACCAACCGGTGAGGCTAGAAAAGAAGAAGACTAGCGGCGATTATGAGACATTCCATGGTTACGAGATATCAAACAAAGAAAGGAACACAAGGTACCGACCAAGAAGAGATGGAAGAAATTGAAGAAACGATCGGGGAAATTTTCGAAGAGGATCCCAAAGAGGACCAACCGGAAAATCCAACCCAACCAGAACCGGAAGGAGAAGTAACAGTCGGCGACCAACCAGGCAAAACAAACGAAGAAGCGAAATTGGATAGCTTGATGAGGATGATGATGGAGCAATTCGAACAAAGAAAGGAAGACAGGGAATTCTTAAATGAAAAACTGGACAGAAACAGTGAAGAATTGAATAAAAAATTAGAATTATTACAAGAGGGAATGAAGGAAGAAACAAGAGAACAAAGAAAGGAAGACAGGGAATTCTTAAAGGAGAACATAGAACTTCTAAATAATAAGATGGAAAGCAACCATGAAGCCCTGAAAAGAAACCAAGAAACGTTAGAAAAGAAGAGTGAGGAGCTGAAGAGGCAAATAAAGAATGATCTTGAGAACAAGATCGAGAACAACAGTGAAACACTCCAAAGACAGTTGAAGGAAGACAGCGAGAAGACGAAGGAGGAATGGAGGCAACAGTTGGTGGAATGTAGAGAGGAAATAAAGCAGACTATAACCGAGACAAACAAAACTATAGTACATGTCCGGGAGGAGTTGACCAACAAAATAAATAACGTCGAGGAGGAAGCAAAAATTAGAGTTCAAGAACTACAACAAATCACCGCCGAAGAGTGCACAAAAAATAAACATGAAGTGCTCCAGAAGCTGGAGGAGAGGCACAAAGAAATCCAAACTGATATCAGTGAACGTGTAGAATGATTGTACACCACAATCAATAAGGTCGACGGACAAACTCAAGAGAATAAAGAGAAAATACAAGGAATCAGTCAGAGGGAAAAACAGATGCAGGAAGAACTGGACGCTTTGAGGGAGAAGCCTTGTAATAACACTCATATTATTACCAGCGAAAATAGAGAAATGATAAACTAATTCCTAAAGAGAGTGGAAGAACTCATAGAGAAGAACCGGGAAACAAGATGGACGACGGTGAGGAGCCTCATCGACGAGATGTTTAAGGATACTAATGACAATTGGTGGACGGCCACTCGACCGGAGATCAGCTGTACGCATGAATTCAAAGCATTATTCTGTGAAAAATACTGGTCCAAGTCCACACAAAATGTAGTGAGGAATGATATTAGTAATGGGAGATATGAGCCGCAGGCAGGACACACACTAACCTCTTACTTCTTAGGAAAAGTATGCCTAGGTAGGAACCTCAAGCCAAGAATACCGGGAGAATCCCTAGTTATACAGCTGGGTTATCACTATGAGGATGCAATCCAGAGGGCCAGGAGACAGGGACAGATTAAAACAATACAGGGAATGGTCAGTTTATTAGAAGATCACGAAAACGATGGGCAGTATAAAAGAAATCGAATAGCGAACCAAAAATACAACCGGTGGAATGATAATCAAAATACACTTAATTACAACATGTCCTACAACAACACCCAAAACAATAACCGGAACAACTTGAACCGTAATCAGAACAACTATCAAGGGGACCAACCGTTCCACAGGAATCAACCAAATTACCATCCAAATAACCAGCCGATGAACAGAGACCACCAGAATTATAACCAGGGGAACCAGCCAAACAACAGAAATGCCCAAAACAACAGTCCAACAAACAATAACTACAGGGGAGCAGAACAAAACCAATCCCAATGGCCACCCCAATAATAACAACTATTATGGCAACCGTTACGACCCGAATTACCAGTACAACAGGGGAACCGGGAGTAACTAAAATAGAGGCGACATGAGACGCCAAGTTAATTTTATTAGTGGGAGGAGACAACATAACCATAGAAGATATTGTCCTAACACACAAACACACTCTTGGTACCACAACTCCAATTATAATAACCATCAATCCCCAGAAGGTAGAAAAATGGAAGCGCCCAGGAACCAAATAAATGATCAACAAGCTGCAATCAGTGAACCGGCGAAACAGTCAAATAGTCTGGATAACAATACGCAGCAACCTTTAAACTAAAAAGGTCAGTGAGAAATCAAACAGACCCTTCACATGACCAATCACTTGGGTTGAAACGACGAACAACGACACTAAATAAAAACAGAATAATAACAATAATATCGAACACCTACCTCAAAAATATCAGAGAAGAACTTCTGGAGGAAGAGGCTAACCAGCTGCCAAAACCGAAATCATACACATAAATGCTACCATCAACAGGACCATCACAATAATCATGATCGATACTGGATCAAATATTTCTTTAATAAACCAACCTAAAATAATAAAATATAATGAAGGAGAAAGAGTATTAATAAAAAACCGTGAACTACCCAGTACACTTGAAGGGATAGCCAAAAAACTGTTATTATTATACATAGGACCTTATGTCATCACCAAAGACAGTGGTAACAACACTTACGAAATAAGTAACATAACCACCAAAAAGATAAAAGGAGTGTATAATCAAGCTTCTATAAAAACGTTTTACGAGGAAAAGTAAACCAAGATAAGTAAATAAACAAATACCAAAATTCAGAAAGTATATGAGCACAACTTACAACAATATTTCGATGACTTATGAGGCCTAATATAAAATATTAAAGGAAGGAATAAGTTACAAAAATTCCTACGAAGTAAGATCAACTTACAATCAAATAAAGTTGACATATGAAGTATAATATTAAAAAAATTATAATAAAGGAATAAGTTACAAAAATTCCTATAAAGTAAGAACCACAAACTTACTATAATATTTAAACAAAAAATGCCAAGAAAGGAATAAGTTACAAAAATTCCTATAAAGTAAGAAAAACAGACTTTCAAAAATTATTTAGAATAATATTTCAAACAAAATGAATTAAACAAAAATAAAATCAAGCACGAACTGCGAAGACAAATACCTAAAATGATAATAAATTCAATGGATTAAAAAAAATAAAAAAATTATAAAAAAACTGGTACGAGGAAGAAAAAGAAATCATGTATAAGGCAGATACACAGAAAATGGCTAAAGCAAAATAATGGTGAATAACCAAGAAAAATAAAAAAGATGTCTAAGATAATTAAAAAGATCACAAGAAGAAAAGAAAAACAAACTAATGAAAAGTTAGAAATGATAAAA
Organism: Magicicada septendecula; assembly: GCA_034769895.1. Classification (NCBI taxonomy): domain Eukaryota; kingdom Metazoa; phylum Arthropoda; class Insecta; order Hemiptera; family Cicadidae; genus Magicicada; species Magicicada septendecula. Next base: position 111,552,724 of record CM068372.1, read on the forward strand.
TTAACAACTAAATAAATAAAAAACAATCAACTGTATGAGTAGATGACAGTATATACCAAAGGTACAGCAGAAGGAAGAATGAGTAAAAGGTTAAAGTGATCTAAAAACAAACCACAAAGTGGACAATCCCAAAATATATTATTATTATTAATTGAAGTCACAAGTTGACAAAAAATGTATTTAAGATTGACTGAGAATAAGGCCAGCAATCAAATTAACTGAGCAGAGATGATGTTCCTCTGGTCTCAGAAAAAATGAGTAGTAATGGAAGAAACCAGCTACTAAAAGGTTAGGGAAAAAATTATATATATATATAAGGGAGAACACACTAATGGAAATAAATAAAAACAGATCCAAATAAAATGGAATGAATCAAGTAAGAAGAGAAACAAGAAAGGAGAAGTAAACAAGAAAGAAAAGGAAAAATAATATATAACTGATAATTTCATAAAAAACTATGCTAGTGTTTTATCAAAATGATCAATTTTGAAGGAGAGGCATTATGTTACAACACAAATAAGCCACCCCAATACCAGGAATGAAAAAAGATGAATCTGAATGTAAATAAGTAGTTCATAAAATAAAATGTTTAATATAAAGAAAATAAAAAGACAATGACACGACAAACGATGACATGACCTAACCCAAGTGATTGACCAAACAAAAAGAACCAGAAGAAGAAGGGACCAACGAAAAACAAACAAGAATAAAACCAAAGAAGAAAGTGATTGACCCAACAAAAGAAAACAAAACAAGAAATTGAATGACTCAATGCCAACTAAATAAAATAAAACCAAAGGAGAAGGTGGAGAACCAAGATATAAAACTATAAAACAAATACACTGAAAGCGAAAAAGGTCGAAAATGAAAAAGAAACAAACTGAAGATAAAGGGAAATAAATAAAAAGAAATCAAATGATAAGACACAAACAAGTAATAAAGAATAAAAGCAGGAGAAATGGTACACTCAATGTAATGTTCAAAAAGAAACCAATAAATATCCTAAGTAATAAATAAATATTATTATCAATTAACTGATAAAGGTAAATGATATTTAATGAAACTCAATTAAAGAATATTAAATATAAAAGCAAACTAACCCACAAATTAGAGTTAGATGTAATGATGAAATCAACAGACACTTAAACTTGTTAATATTAGTAATGAGATTTGTAATGAAAGAGATAGTACGGTAGTGAGAAAGTAATTATAGGGATTACCCATTTAGAAACACTTAAAACAAAAACATTTAAGAAGTGCAAAAGTGGAAGTGCAGAGTGGAGCGGTCGTGGCGTAGTGGCTAGCGTGTGGCGCTGCTACGCTGTCGGCACGGGTTCAATTCCCGCCGGGGGCCATCTGATTTAGATACAACCGTTCCCCCTCGCAAGGCAATGGCAAACCAGCGAGAGGTATCCTGCTTAGTATAAACCTTCCCCAACTATGCCGTTCGGATCCGGCGTTAAACTGTAGGTCCCATATACCTGTGAGAGACTCAGTACCACACGCACCACGGGTATATGCGGGGAGGGTACTAACCAGTCGAAAGGCTGAAGGACTAGGAAAAGTGGAAGTGTAAAAACCCCAAAGTAAAGTGATAATGAAAAAACACTAAATAAATTATAATAAACAATAAACAATTTAAAAGTGGTGATGATTAAATAAGAATAATGTATTATAAAGAATGTCAGTATTGTGAAAAATAGTGAAGGATAAAAAAATAAACACTTAATAAATCAAAAAGAAACACTAAATGATTAACAGTGAAAAATATTAGTTTAATTAAGAAAGTTGTTAAGAATCGTATTAAGTGTAAACGATTAATCAAGATGTAATGAACACTGAAGAGTGATGATAACCGTAGTAATTAAAAAAGAATATTATTGTTAAGTTTAATTGAATACAATTGTAGTTAAAAGGGAGAATCAAATAATTGTTAAATAATTGTTTAAGCAAAATTATGAATAGGATACGGCTGGAGGAATAATACAGACCATAGGCCTAGATGTTGTATTTTATGTGATCAAAAATAGTAAATAATAGCCACATTGTTATTATTTGGCAAATTAAATAAGTAAGCAATGTATGACTTAGAAAATGAGAAAACCAGTTAGTAAATGATTAGCAACCCATGATGTATAAAATAGTAACATACTAATAACGCCAAAACAGATCCAAAACACATTAACAAATAACACGACCAATTATAATAACAAAACTAAGCTCATTAAGATAAAAGAAAATGTAATTTGTACGAAATAAGTAAAAACCAATAATGGCTACTTAAACCTATGAGATGCCTAACTGTCAAAAACAAACAACTACAAATTGTAACAAATTAACAAAGAAAATAGCAAATCCAAGGCAAATAAATAACCAAGGATAATTTGTAAATTATATTAAAAGCAAAATATTAGAATAAGGATTTAAATTAAAAGAGAAATGTAATTAGCAAATATAAAATAATTGTAAAATTGTAAAACATAAAATAACCCAATATTATGGGGTATCAAAATAATCTTTGAAAGAAAATACAAATAACAGTGATAATAATTAATACTTAGGGAGGAAGATAAAGGAATAAACGCAATCAGAAGATATGCAAGGATTCTGAAAGTCTTCAAATATGATAACAATGGTTTTTTGTCAATCTAAGCCAATCAGATTTAATTAGTAACTATAGCAACCACCGTTAGTTACAAAATTTCGGTTAGACTTTTTTACTCTTAAAGTGATGCTCTTGCCGAACAGAAGCTAAATTGTGAACGGCCAAATTTTTAATATAATATGTCAAAAAAGTAAACAAAATCCAAAACGATGAACCATTAAGAAGCAGACAAACGACCAGAACATTTAACTGATGCCAAGGACCATTTTCCCAGGAAATTAAATGAAAATATGACTACATCCAATATGAAAAGGACGCAAGACATACCTTAGCCCCAAGATTACTGAAAATTGATGCCTAATGCAGCCCAAATACAATTTTGACTGACTACTGTTTATACCAAGTCGCCTGATTTGATAAGCATAATTGAATTACCCAAATTACAAAAATAAACTCACCTTAAATATTTCTAAAAGTAATTTGAACTCTTACTGTAAACCGAATATTCTCTTTCAAAGTTTTATTAAATAAGAAAAAACAAAACACTGAAAATTGTTAAATTAGAATATAACCTGTTGATATAATACGAACTTTATAAACACCCTTAACTACACTACAGAACCAATTATAACCAAACACATTATTATTTAAGTACAAAATGATATAAGGTAATGTACTTTTTATTGTAACCATAAGGAATCGTTTTCTTATAATCAAAAGAACTCCAAATTTGTATGAGTACATTTGTTAACCAACTAAACGGCAGCCATGCTGGAATGAACAACTCGTTACAAAATCGATTTCGTCAAACCCAGAGAAAGACGTCTCAAAATTAATGTCGGTGCAAATTTATTAAACAACAAGAATAATTTTAATTGTCAAACTGAAATATTACAAATCAACCATTAAAATAACTAGTACAAAGAGTAACCATTGTTTTTATTTCATAGGGAGTGTATTGTATTACTTGTGTTTGTTAACGAAAGCTAGATTTGACGACCAGCGCTCACGTTGCAATTCGAACAACTACCTACTCGATTCAGGAGGCTGAACGAGCGGGAATTATTTGAATGCCCCGGCCATCATCGCTGAGAACACCCTTTTAAAATATTAGATAAGTTTAATTGTTTTAATAAACAATTTGGCGCTACCCGGGATTCACAAACCCCTATTTAAGAACAGGTAAGGTTACTACTGTGTTGTACTGGTAATTATAGCCTCGCTACAGACTTCGTTAGCGCAAGGATTGATGTAACGACTCCAGTGCGAGACGAACACACACTACACTATAACATACACGTCTTATGACAGAGACGACCCACATCTTCGCGTTACAATATTCCCATTTAAAACAAGAATAGAGTTCTCTCAAGCTACAAAGGATAAGTCTTTTTTGCATGTAAACATTTTTTTTAACACTTACTTTGTCTTTAGCCCCAGGTAACACTCCTGAACTTTCATCATTTTGATAAAAGTCTGTTACAAGTTGAATTGTATTTTCAGAAAGTGTTTTACCTTTTTTGGGATCGGGAATTGCCAAAATACCCTTTTCACGTTTCAGCTTTCTTGCTTATCGCACAATGTATTCACTCACATTGAATTCCTTCACCACTTTTTCTTTGCTCCAAGATTCTGAGCCAAAGTCAAGATCTGGATTTTTTGAGACCTCCCAACAGATAAAATCTTTTCTTTCAAAAGTCAAATCATCACATCAAAATCCTGTGCCTTTTTAACCACACTTGTATCTTCTTCCTCGTCATCAGAACTTAATCATAATCTAGTCCTTTTGAAATTTTTCTTTTCACAGCCTTAGTTACATTATCAACTTTTCTTTTATAATACGACCCCTTACTACGTGATGACAAGGTGTGAAGCTTTATTGGCGTTAAACCTAAATCATCTAGAGCAGTGTTTGTTTGTGAGAGGGATACATTTCTTGATTCTAATGAATCTAACTCAGTCATGAGTTCATCATCTGTTTCATTCTCACTGACTTTTATTTTTATTTTTTCTTCACAAAAGTTACGGCATGTTGAATAAAGCTTTTGCCCAGGTTTTATGTAAATATTTTTTGCTATCAATTGTTTTGAAAAACTTAAACTTACACTTCTCAATGATTTTTTAATAGGCTTTTTGTGTTTTTTTAATGGGTCTACACAGATTGATACTTTTCAAATACGTTTAAAAAGTAGTAGCTATGATGAGAACAGATATTTTTAAATTCACACAAATTAATTCCAGATCTAAGGCGAATCAAATCTTTTTCTTCGTCACTTAATTCAGAAACACATTGTAACTTTTTTGAAGGTATGTAGATTGTTTGGAAACAGTCGGATTTTTTAAATAGTCCAATGCTACAGGCTTGAATATCTGCCATGCTGTTTTGCATACTTCACAGCATGTTATGAAAAATTTGTTAAGTATTATTCTTCATATAATACTTCCAAAATATTTTAGTTATTTAAGCAAAACATTTATAAAAAAATAATAGTGATATATTATTTTTAGTAATTAGCAAAAAAAGGGAGTACTTATTAGAGGGTTTTAAACTGTAAACAAACTGCCAGTACTTACAGATTCAACTGAATTATTGTTAAGAAAAAACCATGCCCTACTTGTACACTCAAATTTACCTTTTCTTCAAAACACAAAGTAAACAAAATAAGTTTATATTCACACGAATTTAAATTATCTTCAAAACCCAAAGTAAATTTTAAAAAGTTTATATTATTACTGCCTCAATAACACTTAACTTAAAAACATTAATTTAAACAATCTTTAATTAGGAAACAATTAGTCACTGTAGGTATGTTCTCACTTAATGAAAGATAGGAACAACTGCACTAATTCAACTGTAGAGAGGAGCATGTCACCACAGGAAAAGAGTAGGGATGATCATCGATGGCCGATGTTCCAAAAACATCGATGGTTAACATTCGATGTTCGATGTTTTTACCATCGATAGTTCTATTGCGATGTTTTCATACTATCGATGGTTTCGTTTCAATGTTTTCCTTTGAACACTTTTTTAATTTGTAATGAAGACTTTTTTTAAGTTGACTGTTAAATTTAGTTTATTTTAAATCAACAAATTTTTATTTTATATATTAATAGCTATGTAGTTTGCTCCCTAAACCATGTACAGTAATATTAAACAGACATGAATCAGCACGCAGGTTGTAGTGGGGAGAAGACGGCAGCAGTGAAAGGCACAAGAGAGGAAAATGTCTACTAATGCAGTTGAAAATATTAGTCTACTCTCTGAATTGTCAATAATACGCACATATGACAGGAGTAATCTATTTTGACACGGGTTGACTTTTTATACCTAATGTGCCGAAGTTACGCTTCTTTAATAATTAAAGATGAAAGATAATAGTTAAATTTACGTTTTTCCTTGTAAAAGTAGTAAAATTAGAAAACTGATATCGCTTATAATGAAATAAAGCAGTTACACTGCTTTGTCGATTCACAATTATTTTCGTTTTATTATATTTATAACTTTATTTATTTAAATACCACTATTATATTAACGACTCGGAACACTAAGGTTTTTATAAGTAACAGCATAAAGTTTTACCTTACAGCCTGAACCGGTTTTCACCTTTAAAAGGCTTCTTCAGAGGCTGCCGCTGGTAGCGCTGTCTGTCTTGTTGTGGGCGACGGAATCGAATTTTGAAAGATCGTGGTATTTAGTTAAGTAAACGGACACGTCATGGACAACGAAATCCAAGAATTTATTTATTTAGTTTTCTATTGTCTATGATTCTTGTAGTGTTTTCAAGTGTTTATTTTTAATGTTTTTATGTATTTATTGTTTATTACATTTCATTAGCTACATTTTTAATTATATTACTAAATACTTTATCAAACTAAATTTTACAGCCCTACCAACACACACACAAACGCACGCGCGCGCATAGATATATGTAACTTACTTTTTACTAACTTACCTAACTTTTTACTAACCAATTATTCTTATAATTTGAAAATTCTTTTATTTTTCTAATTGCTTTTAAGGTTTTTACCTTAAATTTGGTTACCTACAAAATTTGGTTGTAGGTAAGTTTTGATTTCGATTACGACAGAAAACGTGGACATTTTGTAAGACGAAACAAGCGTCAGACACAACAGAAAGAGACAATGTAGACCTAATAAAGATTTCCATTATTTTGTAAACAGTGACTTGGCGTGTTGTGTCTGTTGCAAAGTTTCTCGAAAGTCGAGGCTAGACATCAACAATCGTATATTTTGGAATGTGTACACTTTGTGTACATATTACGAGTCACGAAAAACATAGTAATATCATAGCCTATAGAATAAGGAAGTCAGCTCACTCTCGCTGTTACCTGGCCCAGCCAGCAGATCGCACTCGTGTCATTACAGATCCAACAAGCGAGACAGGGCGAGACAATTTGTTGTTATGATTACGTTTAATGCAGACGCCAAATAATATCAGTATGGAAATCACAGCGAGAAATAAACTTAAGAGACACAGTTATCACACATATCGACGTATTATTATTTGAGGAATCTAATAACCAGTTAACTATCTGTGAGGTAACCGGATATGTCGCGGTACGATAAGCCAACACACATCAAGATAAAAACTGCTTACATTTCTAATATCTGTGTGTCAAACCATATAAAATTACCCTGAACTCACCGTGATTGCATCAGCTGTCGGAAACCTTGGACAACTTCCGCGAAGACTTGGCTTTCTTGGATGATAGGAGCTCCTTCCTCAGTTCCTTGGTGTGGAAGAAAAAACGACACTTGAGGTAGTGGAAAATTAACTTTCCCGCAAGTTCACTTCTGTGGTCACCACTGCATCCTAAATCTGAAGATCCAACGAAGATAGAATCAATGCTATCCAAATAGTTGAAAAATATGTCGCCCCATAAATTATGTTCCGAGCGAAGTTTCTCTGAGGTACCGCCTCTGCTTGTAAAAGCAACTGGAGTACGCAACGGGAGGGGTATGTTAAATGCCTGACATCTTTATCGTAAGCATAATCTTTCAAGGAAGTAAACATTGCTACTGAAGGGTCAGGAACTTGTTCACTAGACAGTGTACGAATACACTGTGGACAATTAATATACTTGTCACTTTTTTCACTATGTAGCCTGCCAGATAGAACACTAAATTCTGCTTAACGAGGTCTGCTTGATATGGGAGGGTGATTTCATTTTCCCAGTCAGTCACTACAATTTTATCTTTGATTTTCATCTCTACACTGTCCTTAATTTCTTTGCTCCTCTGTGCACTTTCTCTAGCCATTGCGCACATCTCATTTTTACAAACGAAGTAAGGGGTGCTTCTACTTTGGGTTCGCTGTTTGCTGATGAATTTAGAACAAGTTTCGTTGGAACATATATGGATTGTAACATACGTAAATGTAAAAAGTCGACGGTCGAAGGATGATCATCACAACTTAAGAGATCTCAAAATTCCGAAATGACGCTCTAAGGGATCTTGATTAAATTTAGCAGTTAAAACATAGGTAAATCCTCTAGCCCACAAAAATTCCGATATTTCAAGAGTACTTGTCAGGGTTACTCTCAATGATTCCATAGTTCTTGAGGACGCAAATGTGTTCTTCTGAGTTTTGATATTTTCTAAAAATTCTAATAGAAGTTTGTGTGAGGGAGAACCTTTGTACAGTCCTTTTACGGGCAACGTAGAGTTCAGGACATCCACAAGGTTATTGAGATCTCTGGTTAAACATTCAGTATTCTCACTGCCACGAAACTCATTAGGCTTCATTTCTCTGAAAAATCTAATTGTATTTGCTACACTGTTGCTGAATAGCTGAAAAGCCAACCTCGCGTTCATTCTTTGAAATGAGTTAGGGTCTATGTGGGAGGATGTCAACTTCGGGCAGCTTCGAAGACCGGCGAATTCACATGATGTGTCAATTTTAAATAACTTTCGATAAAATTCATAATTCACTTCTGTGCTTTTATATATCAAATTTACTTTGTCGTGGAAATGATTGCGAATGCATTTAAAAATATGAACACTATCGGAGAACGCACATATTTTCCTTTTGTGGTCAACTGGATTTTCAATAAAGCACTTTGTTTTCCCCTCCTTTCCTGAGATCCCTAGAATCATCCAGACCATTTTATTAGACTGGCTACCATCACACGTGAATGCTATCACTTTCACTCCAGATTGTTCTAATTGAATAATAACTTGAATTAATATTTTTGAAAGTATGTCCCCAGGAGTGGCATTTTTACTTGCATAAATTGCCACGGGCTGGATCCAATTACACAGCAAAGGAACGAACATAAACACAAGGGCATGATTTGCTAGAATATTCTTATTGCTGTCCAGAGTCTCATCACCTAAATCAACAAAACCATCAATTTTCAAAGTGGACGAATTGAATCTAATGTCCTCCCTTAATTTTACTTCATCGAAATGAGAATTCCTAACCGTTTATTTTCATCTTTCTCATTTGTGTAAGCTTCCTTAATCGCATTTATGGCGTTTCCGTTCACACCATAATTACTCTTAAAATCTTTACACAGTTTTCTCAGGTGAGATTCTGAAGGCAAAGGTAGTAATTCATGCTTCAGACAATGTCTGTAACCTCTAGGCGATTTTATTTTTAACAGCAAACTGTCCAATATATAAATTCATTTGAATATCGCATGCCTTTGGAACGAGCGTTACATTTCTTCAGCATCGTGTCAACCATAAGTATTTGTTTCTTACTTAGACAACTAAAGCGATCCTCTGCTTCAGTCGAATTGATTTGGCGCGTCTTTCTTTCAAGCAAATTTATTTCAGCTTTGTAAACTGCTAATTTATTTTGTGTTCTTTTTAAGTTCCTGTTTAAGTTTCTTATTCTTTCCTTCAAATTTTGAATAACTGGTGGATCATGAGCACTAGAATTGGTTAATTTAGATGTAGAGGGAAGATTATGATTAGGGTTGATTACTTCTAAAATATTGCATTTAGCGCTGTTGCCACTAGCTGCGGACTCCTTGCGTGATTCCCGTTTCACAGGGGATTTCCGAACCTTTAATTTTTTACTTAAATAAGAAGGCAAGCTAGGAAAAATATGTGGAACAGAACCCGGCTTCAAGGTCCATCTAATTCTCGGAATTTCCACACGTTTCCCATCAATAACAAAGGAATCTGCTTTAATTAAAAGAGCATCAGAAAAATGGCATTCACAAACGGCAGATTTATGCGTAAGTGGGATATATTTCCTTGGAATCGCCCTAGCCCACGCTGAAAACAGCTTCTCATCTTTAGGAGGTGTAAAGAAATGTTTACCTTTATCTGTTCTATATCCAGAGCGACATCCCGGCACGAAACAGGCCGGCATTTTTATTGATAATGATCTTATGAATATATCACACACTTCGGCTTACACACTCACACGTATACGACTTTATTTTGCACTTATCTTTTACGAAAATAGCCAGCATACACGCACGTGCACAGCCTAGCAACTACACATCTGGATCTGAGTCGACTGTGGCGCACTCTCTACAGCGTGCCTTCAGCCGTCCCATTGTCGCAATGCTTTACAAGCGGGAGTGAGCACACTTCCGCTTCTACTTGCTATGGTAATATATTATACACATTGCTCTGGCATCTTAATTTGTTTGAATAAGTAACATTAATAACAGCCTCGTACACGAAATGATTGTGTGTGTGTGTGTGTGTGTGTGTGTGTGTGTGTGTGTGTGTGTGTGTGTGTGTGTGTGTGTGTGTGTGTGTGTGTGTGTGTGTGTGTGTGTGTGTGTGTGTGTGTGTGTGTGTGTGTGTGTGTGTGTGTGTGTGTGTGTGTTTAAAAAACAAGCAGATGTAAACTATCCGTAAAGAACCGGAGAGACAATATTAATGTATTATTATTATTATGACCTGGTGCAGGCTAGACATTACAGTATCTGTTTATTCAGGTGCAGTCATGTAGTGCGATTCTGTCAGCTTGAGTCTAAACTATAATGATTAAGCTTAAGACTAAACTATAACGATTAGTCACTCTTATTTGAATAGCAGTATGATACAATATGTGGATATTGCAAAATGCTTATTACATTATTGTGTATGGGTGGTCATAATTATTGTTTTGACAGGAGGAAGGAACTATAATTTTTGACAAGTCTCTTATAAACTTTTATTGAAAGCAATTATAATTGTGGTTGCAAAGAAACACCAGATTTGACGTCATATCATACGCAAAAACAAAACTCTAGAAATGCGACATAGCACTGAAACGAGACTAGGAAAAAATTCGGAAGATTTACACCAAATTTCATATTTTCTGGAACATTAAAAAAAAATCGGAAGGTCTTCCAAAATTTCAGAAGACCTGGCAACACTCCACACTAGACACTAGATGCCGGCTCACTGAGGCAGCAAAACAACTGACAAGTATGTAAACAAGCTGATTGAGGTTTTACTGTACCTGTATAATTTGTTATAAAAAATAAATTGAATCTAAAAGTATTAACAGTGTTATTTTACACTGTGATTTTATTAAGCTTTTACTGTTTAAAAGAAAATAAGAGAATTTATAGGCCTATCTCTCTTTGGGAATACTAATTTAAACTTTCACTAGGAGTAAACAAACCTGACATAGATTTAAAGAGGTTTCTGTTTTTGTTAAAGGGTGGTTTTATGTACGTTTGTTCAAAACACTTTATAATCATTACAATACTAAATAATAATGAACAGATTTAGTTAATTATGAATGTGAGTTAAATTATTTTAACGTCACCTCGCCTTTACCTAACGAGTTTGTCAATGGCCCTGGAAATTCTGATACGGGGAAGTTAGATCAGATGTATTTAAATTGTTTTCTCGGGTACAGTGTTGAGGTTTCCACATTCCGCCTGACAAAATGTGGTGGTCACCCAAGGGCTTTTGGTTTTTCAGAATCGTCTGATAAGGTAAGTGAGTAAAGTATCGGGGTATATTATTCTACTCTTTAATTATTTTTATTTATTATTCATCCCCCATTATTTGTACTATTACAAACATGTAAAAAACAGATTTTTATTTGAATTGCAACATTGGCATAAAAACATCGATGTTTTTGAAGTCTTAAAACATCGATGTTTTCATACCGATGTTTTTTTAACATCGATGTACTCTTCACGATGTTAACATCGATGTTAAACATTGATGGTTTTCTGGCGATGCTCATCCCTAGAAAAGAGCCTGTTGAGACAGGATTGGTGAGTCATGTAAATTATCAGCAGCACAGCTGAGCTGCTGATAATTCACCAAATCAGAGTACTGAGATTAAAATCTGAGTACTGAGCTTTTAAATATTACTTTTAGTTATCCTCCTTATTACATTTCAAACTTACTAGTACATAGGCTACCTTTTAAGTTTTTACAAAGACAATGAAAGAAAAAACATTTTTTGATACAAATCGTTTTATTGTTTCTCAAAATATTCGCCTTTGAGATTTACACACTTTTGCATGCGTTCGAACCAAGTCTCGAAACATTTTTTCCACTCTGATGTTGGTACCTCAGAAATATGGTTTTGGAAGGATTCAACAGCTTCTTGAGGTGATGAAAATCGCTGTCCACGCATTTTTTGTTTGACATTCGGGAACAAAAAGAAGTCGTTTGGCGATAAATCAGGTGAATACGGGCAATGAGACATTAATTCGATGTTTTCCTCCTTCAAATAATCAATTGTTTGACGTGCTGTGTGAGAGCTGGCATTGTCGTGATGAAGAATGATGCGACGTTTTCGGTTGTGTTTCCTGATTTCATCGATGACTTGTGGCAAACAAATTGTTGTATACCATTCAGCATTAACTGTTCTTTGATCCTCTAAAGCAATGGTCGCGACATGTCCAGTGTAAGCAAAGAAACAAGCGATCATTTTCTTGGAAGTGCTTCGTGAACGAACCACTTTTGTTGGCTTCGGTTCATCTTGGAACACCCAAACAGTTGATTGTTGCTTAGTTTCCGGCTCGTACGAATATATCCAAGTTTCGTCTCCTGTTACGATGTTGTATACAGATTTTGCATTTCCTCAGTCGAATTTTTGGATCATTTCCTTCCACCAATTGACACGAGCCTGTTTTTGAATTTCGGTCAAATTATGCGGAATCCATCGGGAACAGATCTTTTTAACAGCTAAATGTTCATGTAAAATCGAATGTACTGCAGTCTTCGATATGCCTAAGGATGCCTCTATCTCACGGTAAGTCTCATGCCGATCTTCTTTAATCATGTTGTGCACAGCATCGATGTTTTTGGGAACAACAACCAATTTAGGTCGACCTTCACGAAATTCATCGCTGACTGAAGCACGACCACGGCGAAATTCCGCAAACCAATTGTAAACAGTCTTTTCTGATGGTGATTGATTACCAAAAGTTTTACGAAGCGATTCGAGGCATTGTTGTTGAGTTAGGGTTTTATTAATATCGTAAAAAATCATCCAACGAAAACCTTCACATGAAATTTCCATTTTTTCACAAACACTTCTGTTTTAAGCGCTCACTGTAAACAAACTACTCGGCCAATATCTGAGCTGCAATTGTTTTACAAATAACATATGACAAATTTTTCAACAATGATAATGTCACATCTCACTAGCACCATCTAGTGGTCGTTTGTAAAGACTTAAAAGGCAGCCCTCGTATATCTTTGAGTTGTTTTTATGCAGTAGGTACTGTAAGACTTTCCCCTAATGTTTATAAGTTTGTAAAAGTTATAAAAAATAAAAAGCAAACTAAATTTTAACTTTCCCACAGACTACCTATTTAAAAGCAGTATAGCTTTTTTAGATAGGCCTATATAGTTCTTTATTTTGTATTGTAATTAAACATGTTAAAAACCCAACAATATTTTTTAATTATCTAATAGCCTATATATTTAAGAGTATTTTAAAACAAATTTGAGCATTCTATCATGTCTGAGACTCTAGATATTGTGGTTTTTGTAAAATAAAACACCCGTTTCTAAAATTTCTAAAAAATTATATTTAAATATTTTTAGTTTTTTGAGGGATTGAAATAGGTTGATAAGAGAATTTTTCGCTGCTTTTAGGTATAACACAAACTTCCTGCAAAATTTCATGATGATATCTTGAATAGTTTTTAAGAAAAATATTTTTAAATTTGTGAGTGCAAGTTAAAGGCGCGATTTCCGAGGCTTCGGATAGCGGCAAATTAAAAAAACTAAAAATTAATTTAAAAAAACTATAAATGATAGAGCAAAAAAAATGTTGCAGGTGTTATGAGGATAGTAATAGAATAAATTGTGCCAAGTTTCATCAAAATCTGAGGAGGTGTCAAATTAATTTTTTATTGGGTGAGTTGACATGGAATGACCCTGTAACGTTCCTGTTATAAAACACTACAAAGTAGTTTTTTTGCACTGAGACCTGTACTTTGCTCTAAGAAAGGATATCAACTTTATGACGGACATTTATGCACTTGTATTTAGTCATGTTCATTAAATCTTTACTGATCTGACAACGCTCCCCTAAAACACAAGGTGTTTTCGTAAATTTGTTTCTTTTATCTAAACTGCTAATTTGAATTTTTGTCTTTATCACTTTACTTATCATTTGAGTAATAGCAGTTTCCACTTAGTAAAGAAATAAAAATTAACACTCCATAACACATAACACAATTAGGTGTAACTGGTCAATCTCCAGGCACTAAGGTAAATACACTGATCTGATGAAGATAAAAATTTACTAATAAACTTCTTAGAAGGTCATCAATAAAACAAAGAGGTGATAAGAAGTGAAAGCTACAAGGTTTTCTGAATTTTTTGGAGACTGTAAAACATTCATAATTGATTTATGATACAGCTGGAAGTTTCCATTATTAGCCCAACTTGTGCTTTTGCCAGGACCTATCAGTTGCACAGTTGGTCTACTAGCAGTGGTTCCTCACCTTCCTGGACCCGCGTACCACTTTGGTCTTCCGCGTTCATTCTGCGTACCACCGGATAAGATAACAAAATAAGATAAGACCAGACATCTAATGAAATATTACCACAAACGGTTTAGGTTGTGTTTTTATAAGGGTAATTGTTTGAAATCACGTCCAATGAAAATTTATTGTTGTTTTAAACATAAATTTTTATTTTTTTTTAAGTAAATATTTTTTTCCTTGCTAGGTCTTCTTGCGTACCACTAGTGGTACGCCTACCACCGGTCGAGAACCCCCTGTACTAGGGGAAGCCCTTACAATACTTTTTAAGGATTGCTGTCCACTGTGACTGTTGTCGGTTTTGCTAGGTTATGTTCGTGTTTAGTACAGAGTGCTAAAAATAACACTTTTTATTTTTTAAATTTTGGTGACATGGATACAAGAAAAAGAAAAACGAGTGACATGTGGAGCTTTTCTGAATTGGTCAGTAACTGTGTTGCATTGTGAAACATTTGCATAACAAAACTATCATAAACAAGTTCAGTTAGTAATTTAAAAAACATTTACGACAAAAGCACGCAACTTCCTACTATATCTACCCAAACTGCTGTGCAATCTTTACCAGTAACAGAAACTTCTTCAGGTGATATACTGCAAGTGGGACCAGATGTGCAAGAAAACTTATTAGTTCAATCTCCCTCCCACGTTTTTAATCCAGAGAGACCAACCACTTTAAGAGCTACTGACACCTTCCAAAATCAACCTTCGCCATTTCAGATGAGTGTTCCAACAGGTAGAAAGCAAATGTCAATGTCACCCTACATACCCAAAAAATTAGCCCTATCTGATAAAAACAAAATTGTTGAGGCCATAATGAAACTTTTTATTTGGGATCTTAAACGATTTACAGTTTGAAGATAGAGGTTTTCAAAATTTTATGAATACTTGTTCCCCTAGTTCTGAAATTCCTTCTAGAAAGTATTTAGCCAACACACTGTTCCCAGCTTATTACGAAACAAAGGTAAATAAAATCAAACAGTCTACTAAAAAAGAGGCACTGTTTGCTTAACAACTGATATATGGTCTTCTTCGACAAATGAAACTTTTAATGCAATTAATGCACATTACTTTATAGTCAGGACTTTGAAATTAAACATATACTCTTAGACTGTTCTGTTATCAAAACAAATAAAACATCTCAAAATTTAGCATATGAAATTTTGCATACTACAAGTGAATGGGACTTGTCGAGAAAAATTGTCATTGTTATTACTGATTGACATACAAAACATACTAAAGTGGAAGCATTTTGGATCTAATGCACACACATTAAATTTAATTGTTCTACATAATCAAAAAAGTAAAAACTATTGAGACGATTTTAAGAGAAGTAACAGTGCAAATTTAAAACTTACACAATACCAAGAACAGATAGGTGTTCAGCAACCTAAAAAACTTCTGCAAAATGTTGTAACATGCTGGATTCTGTTTACTATATGCTTAAACGATCTGTTCAACTGGAGGACGCTGCTCCCTGGCATTACTAGCAACAGACATAGAAATATTAACAGCTGAAGAATGGGTAACTTGTAAAGAACTGTATGATCTTCTGAAACCTTGTGAGGAGGTAAAGAAAGAAATGAGTGGAGAGAAAGAATATAGCACAGCCAGCCAGATAGATAATACCCATAACCCAAGGATTAAAATCTTCAGTAAAAAAGATAATTGTGAAAGTAACTAAACCACTTGTCGGTGAAATTGTGCTTAAACTTCTAGAAGGAATTTCTGTAAGGTTTGCTAATTTGGAAAAAAGCAAAACAACTTCACTTTGCATGCTGCTTGACCCCAGGTACAAACACTATTTTTTTTTAGGCAATACATCTCCACAAATACAAAAACACTTGCAGCTGAACTAGTATGTTCACAAATTATAAAAAATTCAAGAACCCATATAAGCATTGAAACCCAAGGAAATCTACAACCTAGCATAGCACAGGAGAAAGAAGTTTCAATTTGGGATGATTATGAAAGCCAAATTTAAGCTAATTTAAACAAATAGGGACACCTTTATCAATGGCTTTACAAGAAATAGATATCTTCAAGACACACCAACAGACAGAAGGGAAAATCCCTTACTGTGGTGGAAACATCGTCAACATGTATACCCTAACTTTGTACATTTCATCAGAACTAGATGTAACATGGTTTCAACATCCGTTCCCTGCAAAAGGATATTTTCCAGGGTGGGAATAATTTTATCTGAACGAAGAACACAATTAACATCAAGGAAAGTGCCGCCATAGCTCATATTTTTAAATACGAATTTGAATAACTGAAATCCTAGTATTTTAAAAACGAATCAATAGTTTAATTTTACCTATAATGTGTTATCTGAGTGAACCAAATTGTAATGTGAATAGGTGTGACATAGATTACTTCATGACTTGTATACTCTGTGTACACTGGTTTATGAATCTGAAGATTATCCAGATATGTAATGCATTAATTTACTTTTGTTGTAGCTTATTATTTTCATTGCCTGAGTTTCACAACTGATTTGTCGGTAAACTAAAACGGGATCAATCATTTAAGGTAATTATTGTTGATCCGGACTATGCTCAAATTGCGGTGAAATATTTCTTTTCCTATTCTTCTATACTATATAAGCACGAAAAAAATTATTTTAAACAGGGGGTCGAACCTATTTACGGAGAAAAAAAATTAAATAATTACTCACATTAGAATGCATGCAAATAGCCGGTGAACGCCATTTTCAGACTGAATACGTACACCGGTACAGGACGACGCGTGACGTCACCGGTTGTACATCAGCTGTCGCTGCAAATTGGCCTTTGGGATGTATATATAACCATTTTCCAAACATTTACAAGCGAGTTGGATGAAAAGCGAACAAAACAAAATTTACATGATTCTTACATGTTCAAAATTGCGTTGAGCCCACCGCGAGTTTATTATTAGTAACCTCGGAGGCGCCGAAGGCGCCGTAGACTAAAGCATTTGCGGTGAGCCGGCTACCCAAAATCACTCTCAGCGGTGGATACTGTAGGAAACTGATGAGCCGGCCACCCACGAGTCTGAAATGTAATGCTTTGCGTTGTAGGCAATTGAATTACGTTAAGGCAAAATGTAGTGGTGATCCCACTAACTATTCAGTTATAGGCGGCCCGAAGGGCCGCGGGATATAGTTCATTGTTCCAGATAATAAAAATTAAGGCGAACCGCAAAAATTGGACTGTATGAAAAGCGAGTTGAGTCAATTGCTGAATTACGGGTACCCAAATGCCAAACGCCAAAAATTTCCAGAGGCTGATGTAATGCTGAATTACCATTGGTACTTGAGAAAAAATCAACGGCTGGGTTTAAAATTTTGTAATCTCGCCTTTGTAATTGGTTAAGACAAAACAGCGGTTTCACCGTTGAGAATAAACGCGCGAATTTCACCATAAGTTGCATATTGCATAGTGTGTACTGTCGGCGCGTTAGGTAGTCTGGTGCGTGTTTGTGTTTGTGTAATTGTGCGGTGTTATTAATTATGGTTTAATTATTTCTGTTGTTTAGGGTTATTTACTATTAATAACGTTTGTAATATTGAGCCGATTACTTTAGAATTTATGAAGTACAGCGCTGGGTACTCCGCGTGGTTAATATTTACCTGTGCTCCACCATACAATCTTGAAGTGAATTACGAAGCTTCAAATGTACATGATTCTTACATGTTCAAAATTGCGTTGAGCCCAAACGGCGGTGTAAAGCTTTGCGTTGAGCCCACCGCGAGTTTATTATTAGTAACCTCGGAGGCGCCGAAGGCGCCGTAGACTAAAGCATGTGCGGTGAGCCGGCTACCCAAAATCACTCTCAGCGGTGGATACTGTAGGAAACTGATGAGTCGGCCACCCACGAGTCTGAAATGTAATGCTTTGCGTTGTAGGCAATTGAATTACGTTAAGGCAAAATGTAGTGGTGATCCCACTAACTACTCAGTTAATATGGCGTATGGTGTAGCACAGGTAAATATTTACCCTCCACGTAATGTGATTTTCAGTCCTTTAGTTTGTGTAATTGTGTAACATTTTAATACACAATGGCCTGCTACATTAAGGTAAGATTTTCATCTTTTCATAATTGGATGGATTACATGTGTGTGTGTGTGTGTGTGTGTGTGAAATATTCAAATTGCCGTGAAATATTTCTTTTTCTATTCTTCTATACTATATAAACACGAGAAAAATAATTTTAAACGGTGGTCGAACCTATTTACGAAGACAAAAAATTAAATAATTTCTCCCATAAGGCGCCAAAAAACGCTACGTTATTTGCCGCGTAAACTTAGGAAGTACAGTGCTGAGTACTCTCCGCAATGACGTCATAACTCGTCATTCGCTGTGTAACTGTGCGCCGTTTCTTAGATAACATGGCGGTCATTCACTTTACATGCACGCTTATGGGAGTAATTATTTAATTTTTTTTCTCCGTAAATAGGTTCGACCCCCGTTTAAAATAATTTTTTTCGTGCTTATATAGTATAGAAGAATAGGAAAAGAAATATTTCACCGCAATTTGAGCATAGTCCGGATCAACAATAATTACCTAATTTAATATTAAATCTGTCAGTTTGTTTATTCCTACTGAAAACTTAAATTTAGTACTTCCAAAGGGAAATAGGCCTAGAGGGAAATTCTCTTGGGTAGTTCTTATTTTCTTTTAAACAGTAACAGATTAATAAAGTCACAGTGTAAAGTAACACTATGAATAATTTTACTTTCAATTGATTTCTAATAACAAATTATATAATACAGGTATATGTATAATAGGTATGTAATAACAACGATGAACCACATGACCAAACTGAAATTACTTTTTGAGAATGTGTCTGCATTATATTACTACTGAAATTAACCCTAATTATACTTCATACCTATCAATGAATACTATCGTTATTTCCACCTTAACCTAACATCCAGTTGTCTTTAAATAAGTAAATTACCTTAGACCTTCTGAAGTATACTACGGCTGCTATAAATTAGTTTCACTAACATAAACTATTCAGTACACCGTTGCAGGTAATAAACTTTTCAAAAGCACGCTAACAACACCTGACTGATGAATAAGTAAATAAAAACCGTGCTACTCAGTATTCACCATATTAACAGAACAGAACAGATATATCAATTTCAGTGCCATACAAATCAAACAATGTGAAAGTCATATACAAACTACCTATCTTCCAACATAGAAACTAAAAGTCTTTCAGCATAATCTGACACGTAATTATATAAATAAATAACCGAAGCATGAAATCAGAGACGAGCGAAATGGCTTCTAATGCAATTAAGATTTATTTAGTCACAGAATATAACCAATATGTAGTCCAATAAGTTTATTTATAATCAAGTTTTCATTGAGTTTTGCCTGGTTTTGAAAATAAGAGAGTTCTAATTAATTTTATGGAGGTGTGGAATTCTTAATTTCTTAAAATAACGGGGTCTTGGGGGATATTCAGCGGCCAAAAAAACTTCCGGCGCCGCGCGTGTACTAGTTTTCGGTGTCCGATGTGTACATCCAACTGTTTTCTTCACAAGTAAGTAATGCCAGCTTATGGAGGTTATGTACGACAATGTAACTTAAATAAAATTTACTTTGTCACTGTACATTAAAAGGGTGTATTTATTGGAAGTACAGAAATTAGTTTACATTTATCGCACATAATTACGGTACAGAGATGATTTTGGGAGGTTGTTGCTACGTTTAACAATATAACTTAACCTTTTACATTTTGAAAAATTAATTAGACTTAACAAACGTTTCCTTAGTTAGTGTACATTCAAAGGCTGTATTTATTGTATGGATAAAAGGCTGTATATAACATTAACGGCTGTATTTATTCGAAGTAAGTAATGCCAGCTTATGGAGGTTATGTACGACAATGTAACTTAAATAAAATTTACTTTGTTCGTGTACATTAAAAGGGTGTATTTATTGGAAGTACAGAAATTAGTTTACATTTATCGCACATAATTACGGTATAGAGATGATTTTGGCAGGTTGTGGCTACGTTTAATTATTTAACTTAACCTTTTAGATTTTTAAAATTAATTAGACTTAACAGACGTTTCCTTAGTTAGTGTACATTCAAAGGCTGTATTTATTGTATGGATAAAAGGCTGTATATAACATTAACGGCTGTATTTATTCGAAGTAAGTAATGCCAGCTTATGGAGGTTATGTACGACAATGTAACTTAAATAAAATTTACTTTGTTCGTGTACATTAAAAGGGTGTATTTATTGGAAGTACAGAAATTAGTTTATCGCACATAATTACGGTACAGAGACGATTTTGGCAGGTTGTGGCTACGTTTAATTATTTAACTTAACCTTTTAGATTTTTAAAATTAATTAGACTTAACAGACATTTCCTTAGTTAGTGTACATTCAAAGGCTG
Organism: Magicicada septendecula; assembly: GCA_034769895.1. Classification (NCBI taxonomy): domain Eukaryota; kingdom Metazoa; phylum Arthropoda; class Insecta; order Hemiptera; family Cicadidae; genus Magicicada; species Magicicada septendecula. The sequence continues at coordinate 111,573,673 of CM068372.1, forward strand.
TATATAACATTAAAGGCTGTCTTTATTCAAAGTACCGGAATTAAAACGTACTTCCAATTTAGAACCTAGTACAATCTAATGTATAACCAAACAAGTACATTAAAATCCTTTTTTCAACATAATGCAATAATAAGCAATGTGTAGTTTCTGTTAACATGCAAATGATTAAGTATTAATAATGGGTTACAGTGGAATTTAATGTTACTACGGTCTGAATTAATGCAAATAAAATTGAGAGAATCTCGTAAACATATTAAAGAATGCTTGTATATTACACACAAAATTATTACAGTACGGACCTTTGTTAATGAATAGAAACAAATTTGACTCTATACTTTAGTATGTACCAATAAAATTCACCTTTTTTCAAATACCAATATCTGTTGTTGTTTTTCATACCCTTAAAAAAAGGTCATTAACAACATACATTATGAGAAAACGTGATTACAAATAACCAGCCATTAGTTACTTAGAAGAAAATAGATATAACATTTACAAACATCAAATCTTCAATTCTCTCCCTATTTGTTTTATAAAAACTGGAGTTTCTACTGCAGGTTTTAAGTCCACTAACTACTTAATTAAATATACATAATTGTTCCTGTATCTTGTTGGGTAACATTATATTAATACATCTGCTTCCTACTCATATGTGCAAACAATGTTTTTAATGTACGGTCCTAAAATCTTTATCAACACTTTATATCTTTAAAATTTAGACAAAGTCTAATGAGCAACTTGGTCTAACCTGAATTTACATGACCTGGCTCAGAACAACTTTATTTTGGCAAATACAAAGATGAAGACTGGTTGCAATTTCTTCAGGGCTCACACCTGCTGCCAGGCCTAGTTCTATAACATGATAAGGAAGAAATAAATCAGCCCAAACCTGCAACCGCTGTGGGAAGGCTTTTACACCATTACCAATAAGATTAATGATGTCATCTAAGAATAACTCATTAGCTTTATTTTTAACTTTCATTAGTTTTATCTTTTTTAACAATTTTTAATGCAGTTTACTGGAGTAAAATCTTCTTATCAGTTTCATTACATTATTCTTATCTCTTTTTATTACCGTATCTCAGACAATATTTATAGTATACAATTTAGTTAATGACTTAGTATTTTGTTCTTCATGTATCATGGTCATGAAATGGTTTAAGTTGGGGCCTATTGTATGTAAGGGGAAAACATAACGTTACAATATTGTAATTACTTTTATTTCTATAATTATTTATAAGTATTACTTTGTACAAACAAAACTGGCTTAGAAATGGGTCTACTTAGGAAATTATGGAATTCTGCTGAAATTTCGAATAGTTCTGGAGGGGAATTGATCCCCTGATAACCCCCCTCCGCAAGTTACTCCACTGATCCCACTCTACACAGTTCCAAGAAATCCTGTATTTAGTAGAGCTTCCCTTATGTTTGCCTGGTAAGTGAAGGAGAAGGGATCTATTTAACGTGCAAGTTGAAGAATATATTTAATTATTGCACTTAACTTGATATAAGTACTGATTACATTTCAGGATTATTATTTTCAGAAATAATGTATGTAAACCAGTTTTCCCCATATAAAGTTAATTAAAATTCTTTAATGCATAGCATTCCAGGCATTTACAGTAGTAGTCGTTTTACTAAATTTGAATTTACACAAATAATTCTCTTTGATTAACCAGAGTTACACACACAAACTAAATGCTGAGTGTCCTCCTAGTGTATAAATTCAGCTAAAACAGTATTCCAAAAACTTACCTTGTTACTAGAATATGTGACATGATGAACTTTTCATCATGTGTTCAACTTTGTGTTGGGAGTTAAGCATTTTAATAATTTATATTTATGCAGGCGTATAGCAAAATCTGATCATCATGGAAAAGGAATAAGGCATTTTGTAATAGCAATTAACTGATTAGTTCCTGCTGTATTACCGAATCATATTACAAGACCAATTTTTGTTTAATTGAAAAGATATATTTTAATTGTTTCTTTTGGTGCAATCTGTAAATTCCATGACACACGTCCATAAAGGTTTGAAAATATGCTTACTCCAGTTTGATAGGAATAAATTTTCAAAAAACTAATACAAATTTGTTATGTCTGATCACACCAGCTATCCTGTCTATTGGCAATGAGACTTTTATCCAAATTTATCATATAGTATTGTGCTAAGATGTTACACTACATTTGTATACTGTAATACAGTGTATTATTTGCAGACTGACAGGGTTATAAAAAATTCTGAAAGAATTGTTGCTTTTACAACACCATCCTTTATCAAGTGACTACTCAAATCTGCCAGTTTTTCACAGATCCCCTAGTGATGCTCCAAACTTTTCAAGGATTCTCCTGGCCTTAAAAAACTGACTGGCCTCATTGATTGACATGACTAATGTTAAATTTACTTTGGGATACTTCCAAACATAATACAGTTTACAATAAACAAACAAAATATTATGCCTGTCTAATTTTTTCCAGAACTGTATACACATAATTTGATCTGGATAGAACATTTATTAAACAATAATACTATTTGATGCAAATAATTAAAATATCGGTATGGAGAACCATACATGACTACCATGTTCTAAGATTTATATTTGAAATCATTTTAGAAACGAAATATTTCTATAGAAACTACTTCTACCTTCAGCCTCAACCACAGAATTGTGATCACTAACATATACCACCTCATGTTCATAAAACAGTATTCCAAACACTTACCTTGTTACTATGGTGTCTTCAACAGGTACATTGGTGTATAAATTCGTTATGTCAAATGATGCTAATGTTGAGTTGTGTGGTATATGGATGTGTTCTAGTTTTTTGACAAGTTCTATGTTGTTTTTAACAGAAGTGTTGTTTGTTGGTTAGATTTATGTTGTTTGTTGGTTAGATTTATATGTTTTCTGATTAGTTTATCTAGGTGTCTGGCGATTTTGTGGGAGGGTGCTTGTGTGTTATTTATCAAAGGTCAAATGGGTATATTGGGTTTGTGTATTTTTGGTAATGCGTTTAGTTTTGGGGGGTTAGGTTTAATTTCTTTTTAGGTATTTTATGTTTTCTGTTTGGATTATGTATTTTGCATTATTTATGAATTTGTCTTTGTTATTTTATTGTGGGATCTTTGGTTATTTGAGTTATATTGTTTTCGGAGAAGAATTTCTCAGTTTTATTGTTTATTTCTTAAATATTAGAATTACCTTGGTTCCTTCTTTGCAATTATGTTTATTTCTTGTTTGTTCATTATGACTGTTGTAATTTCTATAGGTACTTTTGGTGTGTTTGTTGTAATTTTGTGTTTTACATAATCTTTTGTGACTAAATCATTTGGTGTAAAATGTTCCAGATTATAAAATACACCTAACAGTTTTAACATACAATATATATAGTAACACCTCTATACATAGTAACTGGTATATCAATATACCTGTAATCACAGGTATGGGAAAGTAATGGCAAATCTTGCATAATCTTGTTATCAGTTATTGTTATTATTCGGCTAGTGCTATTAAATTCATATTGGCCCAAAGTGATCACAAAAGGAATTTATTATATTTGTTTACATTCATCGGTGTTGATTCCAAGTGGATTTGAAATTTATATAAATTAATTTTCACTCACATGAATGAAGTTGCAACCGTAAAGAAATACAGAATATATTTTCTATGACAGCAGACAAGACAGGACACTTGTATTTTGCCTTTTATGTGTGTACATACATTCAGACATCATTTATTTGGATTGACTTCTGCAAGCTTGAAATCAAATACTAATAATGTTTTATGAATATTAATTACTACACTTTCACATGTGAAACTTACTTTGTTTATTTTCCTCGTACGACATTTCAGTGTGGTGTTCGCCTTCATCAGCGGGGTATGATACAGAATGTCCGGAACTTGTAACGGTTTGTTTAGTTGGTAGGTTGTGTGGGGGAGTGTGGAGGTGGAAGGGGGTTATGTAAAATTATAATCCTCAAAGTATAATATTGAATTAATTGGGATGTTTTGTTAAATTGTTACGACGGTCTCACCGATCGTCACATAGTACAGTGGAAACCAAAATAAAACACACTTATGAATTTGCAAATTACATTTATTATATTTTTAATTGGTGTTGTTACATGCTTGTTCACTTCTTTTGTTACATTTTAAATCAGTTTTGTGTTGTGATTAGCTACGATGGTAGTGTTATTAGTACAGACGAGGATGCTGCAGTTTCTTTTCTTAAAGAAAAAGATTTGGTTCACAATCCTCGTCAATGTGGTAATGGACATGATATGATTTTAGTGCTTGGGCAGCAACAGCGTTGGTGTTGTAATAAGAAGACTTGCCGTGAGTATAAGCCAGTTTGCAAGGACACATTTTTAGAGGGGTCCAGATTACCCCTGAGAACAATAATAAAATTTATTTATGACTGGTGTGAAAAACAGTAAAAATCAACTGAAAATCGACAACAAAACACACACACATTGGACGGCTTACTTAAGACATATCTGTGCTGAAGACATCATGAGCAACCCACAGAAAATTGGAGGACCAAATTTAACAGTTGAAATTGACGAGAGTCTCTTTGCCAAGAGAAAAAATAATGTTGGCCGGGTGTATCCACAACAGTGGGTTTTCGGAGGATTCTGTCGAGAAACAAAGGAATGTTTCTTGTGTCGTATCGAAGATCGGTCAGCAGCTACCCTCCTACCTCTCATAGTGGCAAATATTGAACCAGGGTCCATTATAATGTCAGATGAGTGGCGTTCATACCGTCAAATTGTTAATTTGCCACAACAGTACACTCATTTGACTGTAAACCATAGTTATAACTTCGTGGATCCTCAAACGGGAGCACATACACAAGGCGTAGAAAGCATGTGGCTGTCCTGTAAACGCCGAAATGTGATTGAATGTGGTGTGAGAAGGGAACGCTTAGATTCCTATTTAAGTGAGTTCATGTGGCGAACAAGAAATGCAAACCAGGATTTGTTCGAGTTCATGTGGAGGTCCGCAGAGGTCCAGAATATCTTTCCAGGTGATGCATCGACAATAATTGTGTAGTTACTGGAACAATCTGGGGATTCACAGACACTTAACTCGCTGTATTAATGTAGAAGTGTGTAGAGTCACCTCCTTACCACTCACGACTACCTGTAACAATATTGTAAATAATTATAAGCTGAACACTGTGGGAAAAAGTGCTAAGTGAAGGAAGAAAAAGTGTAATATAATGAATGATCAGTAATAACAGAAAAGACTGTTAAAATTAATGATTCACCCCAAATGTATGAAACATAGACTATAAGTAAGATTAAGGGAGACATGATTTATATTATTCTGAATGTTCAGCAACATTGTATTAATTAGGATTTAAACCCAAGTCCCATATTTGTTTCAAGGGAAAAGACTACAATTAGAAGGTTCAATTTGTTTAATTAATTGTATTAAGAGTTAGTTATGTTTAAATATGTTTTGTGTGTAATAATGTTAGTAATGTTGCTATTAAGAATATTATGCTATTATGGCTATTATGAATTGTCAAAGAAGAAAAAGGTTGTAAGAAAATAGACACACTGTTATGTATAAAATACCATAGATACCTAAATTAGGCTCAGACACACTAAATAGAATTAATCAGTCAACAAAATTTGGCAGAAATGTGCCAAAGATCATTAATAAATGCTGAAAGCTAACTTCCGTAGTTGGAGTAAGCTGGTGTCAGTCGGGCCAGGATGTTGTGAGTTACGGATAAGTAGGGATCATTCCAATCTAAGGTTTGGAAATTAGTATTAAGATTAAAATGTAAGTTAGTACTTAAGAAGTGAGAAAAAGGGAATTTCACGAAGGCGATCATTTAAATGAACAATGTCATTTAAAGAGAAAAAAAAAAAAAAAAAAAAAAAAACTGTGCACTAATAATAAGTAACGTCACACACTGACACTAATCGTACTCCCAGTCCCCAATAGTGAGTTAGGCTCAAAAAAGGCTTAACCGTAGCGTGCAATTTAAGCGGTGGAGTATGTGATGATTTAAATAAAAGAAATAATCAAGAAAATAAAATTTTTTTAAAAAATTAAGGTTGCGAGCTCTTAACCCATTTAAATCTCACTGTATTAATATAAAATACCTGTATGTACTCAGTATGAGAGGAAGCAGTAATTAATTAGTTATTTAGAAGATACTCTAATAAAAAGATAAATTGTAAAGAGTTATTAATATCGTATTTAACCCTTTGCTTGTAAGCAGGCGCTGTCCTGTTGATTCCAGACTCGACATGTTTTCCGAGTCTTATGTAAGTAAGAATAAGATAAAAAAAACTAATGTTAATAATAAAAAAACTGAAGACATAAATAGTCGCTAAAACAACTGATTTAAATTATGTATATTTGTTTAGGGATAGTTTGTATAAATAAAAATGTTAACTTAAATATAGTTAGGAACTATATTCTCGCGCGGAAATTGTCCCACTAACTTTTGCCCAGTACCAGGCGAAGGGAGCGGAATTTCTCTCTCTTGCAATGGTGACATCGTACAGTATAGACGTAGGAGCTGTGTGCTTAAAATATGTTAACTATATTTTGTCTCACCTTAAGATGGTGTACCAGATGTAGCTGTTTAAAGCATCTGGATGTGTTAATTAATATAGTCATGTAAATAGACAAGAAAAGTAAAGTAAAAAAAATCGAAACGTAAAAAAAAGGGGTGTAACACAAGATGACTTCGTGCTTCAACAAATAACAACAATTCCAAAGTCATACCCGGAGATGTGAACTATCAGAAGCCACAAACTCTACTGCACGTGACAGAATATGCAGATCAGGACATCCGAGAATCTACAAGATCATCGTAGATATCTATACCACATATTGTTCAACCTGCGAACTTTTGGAGCCCTTTACAGAGGAAGGCCAGACCGAGATGACGACGTAGCTGTTCCTGTTTCCCAAGACGGATACCCCAGGACGAGTCTTCTGCATACCAATTAAAAGGTGACTCGATAGCCTGTCTATCGAGGGTTACTAATATTTGTTACACAACACATCTTGAAAGAGACTTTTCAGAGACTATTAACTTTGTAAAGACTTATAAATTAAATCTAAGAATTTCATGTAACTATTCTAACTTCATACGTTGTAACAATTTATATGCTAATGTAGAGTAATATAATTCAAGCAATAATACCATTCTTCCAATGGTTGAATAAAAGAAAGTCTTGCAAGCTAATATCATAAAATGAGTATAATTAAAAGTCTCAATTGCAGAAATACAGAAAGTTGACCTGGATCCGAGGTATAGCTATATAAAATCAAGTTTGATCTCAAAGTTTAAAGAAACCTTTCAAATATCTTAATAATTGAATTAGTAATGTCATGGGATCTGTCATTATATGTTTTTTAAATGTTGAATAAAAGAGAAGTCTTCTTGTTACACACATATGAGGAGTGCTTAAATCAATTGTATACCTTGCCATTGTTTCCTTACACAGTCAGTAAGTAATTTGTTACATTAATTATTTGTGATCAATTCTGTTACAACGTAGGCAGCCCATCTAATTAACGGAGTTTAATTACGAGGGGTTCCCTGGATTTGTAACGCGGCGAAAAGACGTTACAACTGTTTTATGAACATGAGGTGGTATATGTTAGTGATCACAATTCTGTGGTTGAGGCTGAAGGTAGAAGTAGTTTCTATAGAAATATTTCGTTTCTAAAATGATTTCAAATATAAATCTTAGAACATGGTAGTCATGTATGGTTCTCCATACCGATATTTTAATTATTTGCATCAAATAGTATTATTGTTTAATAAATGTTCTATCCAGATCAAATTATGTGTATACAGTTCTGGAAAAAATTAGACAGGCATAATATTTTGTTTGTTTATTGTAAACTGTATTATGTTTGGAAGTATCCCAAAGTAAATTTAACATTAGTCATGTCAATCACTGAGGCCAGTCAGTTTTTTAAGGCCAGGAGAATTCTTGAAAAGTTTGGAGCATCACTAGGGGATCTGTGAAAAACTGGCAGATTTGAGTAGTCACTTGATAAAGGATGGTGTTGTAAAAGCAACAATTCTTTCAGAATTTTTTATAACCCTGTCAGTCTGCAAATAATACACTGTATTACAGTATACAAATGTAGTGTAACATCTTAGCACAATACTATATGATAAATTTGGATAAAAGTCTCATTGCCAATAGACAGGATAGCTGGTGTGATCAGACATAACAAATTTGTATTAGTTTTTTGAAAATTTATTCCTATCAAACTGGAGTAAGCATATTTTCAAACCTTTATGGACGTGTGTCATGGAATTTACAGATTGCACCAAAAGAAACAATTAAAATATATCTTTTCAATTAAACAAAAATTGGTCTTGTAATATGATTCGGTAATACAGCAGGAACTAATCAGTTAATTGCTATTACAAAATGCCTTATTCCTTTTCCATGATGATCAGATTTTGCTATACGCCTGCATAAATATAAATTATTAAAATGCTTAACTCCCAACACAAAGTTGAACACATGATGAAAAGTTCATCATGTCACATATTCTAGTAACAAGGTAAGTTTTTGGAATACTGTTTTAGCTGAATTTATACACTAGGAGGACACTCAGCATTTAGTTTGTGTGTGTAACTCTGGTTAATCAAAGAGAATTATTTGTGTAAATTCAAATTTAGTAAAACGAATCTACTACTGTAAATGCCTGGAATGCTATGCATTAAAGAATTTTAATTAACTTTATATGGGGAAAACTGGTTTACATACATTATTTCTGAAAATAATAATCCTGAAATGTAATCAGTACTTATATCAAGTTAAGTGCAATAATTAAATATATTCTTCAACTTGCACGTTAAATAGATCCCTTCTCCTTCACTTACCAGGCAAGCATAAGGGAAGCTCTACTAAATACAGGATTTCTTGGAACTGTGTAGAGTGGGATCAGTGGAGTAACTTGCGGAGGGGGGTTATCAGGGGATCAATTCCCCTCCAGAACTATTCGAAATTTCAGCAGAATTCCATAATTTCCTAAGTAGACCCATTTCTAAGCCAGTTTTGTTTGTACAAAGTAGTACTTATAAATAATTATAGAAATAAAAGTAATTACAATATTGTAACGTTATGTTTTCCCCTTACATAAAATAGGCCCCAACTTAAACCATTTCATGACCATGATACATGAAGAACAAAATACTAAGTCATTAACTAAATTGTATACTATAAATATTGTCTGAGATACGGTAATAAAAAGAGATAAGAATAATGTAATGAAACTGATAAGATTTTACTCCAGTAAACTGCATTAAAAATTGTTAAAAAAGATAAAACTAATGAAAGTTAAAAATAAAGCTAATGAGTTATTCTTAGATGACATCATTAATCTTATTGGTAATGGTGTAAAAGCCTTCCCACAGCGGTTGCAGGTTTGGGCTGATTTATTTCTTCCTTATCATGTTATAGAACTAGGCCTGGCAGCAGGTGTGAGCCCTGAAGAAATTGCAACCAGTCTTCATCTTTGTATTTGCCAAAATAAAGTTGTTCTGAGCCAGGTCATGTAAATTCAGGTTAGACCAAGTTGCTCATTAGACTTTGTCTAAATTTTAAAGATATAAAGTGTTGATAAAGATTTTAGGACCGTACATTAAAAACATTGTTTGCACATATGAGTAGGAAGCAGATGTATTAATATAATGTTACCCAACAAGATACAGGAACAATTATGTATATTTAATTAAGTAGTTAGTGGACTTAAAACCTGCAGTAGAAACTCCAGTTTTTATAAAACAAATAGGGAGAGAATTGAAGATTTGATGTTTGTAAATGTTATATCTATTTTCTTCTAAGTAACTAATGGCTGGTTATTTGTAATCACGTTTTCTCATAATGTATGTTGTTAATGACCTTTTTTTAAGGGTATGAAAAACAACAACAGATATTGGTATTTGAAAAAAGGTGAATTTTATTGGTACATACTAAAGTATAGAGTCAAATTTGTTTCTATTCATTAACAAAGGTCCGTACTGTAATAATTTTGTGTGTAATATACAAGCATTCTTTAATATGTTTACGAGATTCTCTCAATTTTATTTGCATTAATTCAGACCGTAGTAACATTAAATTCCACTGTAACCCATTATTAATACTTAATCATTTGCATGTTAACAGAAACTACACATTGCTTATTATTGCATTATGTTGAAAAAAGGATTTTAATGTACTTGTTTGGTTATACATTAGATTGTACTAGGTTCTAAATTGGAAGTACGTTTTAATTCCGGTACTTTGAATAAAGACAGCCTTTAATGTTATATACAGCCTTTGAATGTACACTAACTAAGGAAATGTCTGTTAAGTCTAATTAATTTTAAAAATCTAAAAGGTTAAGTTAAATAATTAAACGTAGCCACAACCTGCCAAAATCGTCTCTGTACCGTAATTATGTGCGATAAACTAATTTCTGTACTTCCAATAAATACACCCTTTTAATGTACACGAACAAAGTAAATTTTATTTAAGTTACATTGTCGTACATAACCTCCATAAGCTGGCATTACTTACTTCGAATAAATACAGCCGTTAATGTTATATACAGCCTTTTATCCATACAATAAATACAGCCTTTGAATGTACACTAACTAAGGAAACGTCTGTTAAGTCTAATTAATTTTAAAAATCTAAAAGGTTAAGTTAAATAATTAAACGTAGCCACAACCTGCCAAAATCATCTCTATACCGTAATTATGTGCGATAAATGTAAACTAATTTCTGTACTTCCAATAAATACACCCTTTTAATGTACACGAACAAAGTAAATTTTATTTAAGTTACATTGTCGTACATAACCTCCATAAGCTGGCATTACTTACTTCGAATAAATACAGCCGTTAATGTTATATACAGCCTTTTATCCATACAATAAATACAGCCTTTGAATGTACACTAACTAAGGAAACGTTTGTTAAGTCTAATTAATTTTTCAAAATGTAAAAGGTTAAGTTATATTGTTAAACGTAGCAACAACCTCCCAAAATCATCTCTGTACCGTAATTATGTGCGATAAATGTAAACTAATTTCTGTACTTCCAATAAATACACCCTTTTAATGTACAGTGACAAAGTAAATTTTATTTAAGTTACATTGTCGTACATAACCTCCATAAGCTGGCATTACTTACTTGTGAAGAAAACAGTTGGATGTACACATCGGACACCGAAATATAGTACACGCGCGGCGCCGGAAGTTACATTTTGCCGCTGAATATTCCCCAAGACCCGGTATTAGGTCATAGACCTGTTGCGCGTTGCGCCCTCCGGCCATGATAGAACTCACGCCCCATCCCACCCAAAGAGATATTAGCCAACTAATTATAAGTACGGTATAACACTATAATGTAAAATTGTTACCAATAAAAAAACTTTGTGTTCCGAGTCGGTAGTTTATACTTCTAATTAGTTAATCAACGGACACGTCATGGACAACAAAATCCAAGAACCTAAGTTTCGTAGTAAACTATGGTTAACAACCTACTTTCGTTATCAATAAATTTACACATCCATTCTGTTTATTATACTCTCTTCTAAAAACCATTATTATTATTGATTTTCAAAAGCGTAATATTACAAATACTGGTATGGTATTTAATTGTGTTTATTCATTTTATATTTTTGCAAATAACAATACAGCTTCTGTCAGTTTAACACAATGTTAGCTTTGTGCAAGAGGTTATTACATCTGGTTTTGTGGTTGCCTAAAAATAAAAACACCAGTTGTGAATGAATAATCAAATACCTATAAAACAATGAATAACAATTTTACTAGGCTGACCACATTACTGATAACGAAGTAAGGGACACTAGCATACTGTGTTAGATTCCTAGTAGGGGACATTTTTGCGGACAAATTTTCGTTCTTAGGTAGGCCTAGGCCTACTTAAAATTAGAAACTCGACAGTGTAAAAATGTCTTGGATTTCGTTGTCCATGACGTGTCCGTTTCTTAACTAGGCTAAATATAATTATTTCACTACGACTCAAGAAGCTTTTTAAAAGTGAAAACCGGTTCAGGTTGTAAGGTTTTACGTTTTTACCCATAAAAAGTTTTGTGTTCCGAGTCGTAGTGAAATAATTATATTTGTTAAATCTTTGTATTTGTTCATTATACCCGTGCGCAATCAGCCCACGCAAATACGTCATCGGCTTAAAGTTCAGTTCGCTAACTGGGAGCCACGACAGAAGTTAGTTAAACCTCAGCCTTCATTCGCTCAATACTCTTTTCTATTTCCTAGCCGCGGCGATGTGAAATTTAATTAAATGCTCAACTTCTTTATATAATTTTCATTCTTCAATCGTTATTTATCTTGGCAATGTACGCCATACGTAATTGCATGGGCCATGCGCTTTATTATATAATTTGTTCAATAAACGGCTAGTTAACTCAAATTTATACAGTCCACTTCTTCTTTTAAAACATATATCCGATTCCTTAAACCAGCAGCACTTCGCATGAGAAATACCAACTCAAGAAATACTCTAGAGCGTTGATCATGCAACATATGGTCCTCCGGGCCGGATCATTCATTTCATGAATGATTCATTTCACAAATAATTTATTTCACGAAGCGTTCATTTCATGGATTCAGTTCATGGATTTACAGTTCAATTCGCAGGCCCTATCAGCATTTGACAACATGATTAAATCAACATTTCTTTAATTATCAACTATAACTGGAGCACGCATTGCACGACTTTTGGGGACGTCATACTTCGCCGACCGGATCGTTCGAAACATTATTTCAACATTTGAACACCATCACCACGTGGCATTCATCACTTGGGAAAAATCCAAAGCATCCAGCATATGCAGAATTCGACCACCACTTCAGACATCACCTGACAGGCATCAACAGTGTCTACATCGTCAATTCATGGGTGCCGGATGGGACTGCCAAGGATTCGACACGCTCTGAGACCTTCTTGAACATGTCGATAAGTACCACATACCAAGTGAATTTAAATTTATGTTTCATATGATCCTTTCAATTTTACATAATTTTGCATACCTTTCAAGGGCATTCAACTAAAACAAGCAGTATTTAAAAAAATAATATAACTTTTTTCTTTATATCAGTTTCAATTTGACTATGAACTTGGATTTTTTGCGAACTCAGCAAGTTTATAAATTTTTTCTGTGAATCAATCACAAACTTAAATAACTTAACAAGCTTATATTCATATTTTAATATTTTTTGCTGGCATTGGTAATTACTAATGTTATAAACTTAGCTTTACTTTCTATAGAAGACTACTCACTTTTCTTCCAAATTCAACAGGAATCCGGAAAACGTATCCATTCTCTCAAATCCCCCTCAATAAAAAATGCATTCTTGATGAAACAGACAGCATATTCTTAAAACATTCCTGCATAACATCTCCATCAGTAATACAAGCTAAGAGGTTCTGTTTAGCATGTGGGGAGTAAATATATTTTCTTTCTTCAAAATCAGCTTGTATTTGAGGTCATAATACTTTATTGCAACCTACGTTGCTGAAATATTATTTTGCTCAATCGCAGGGATGGTGATGCTGAACACTTCTGGAGAAACATGCACAAAACCTATCCACACCTCGTTCATAGGATTTTCAACAGTGGCAATGCGTCCATATATGCGGTGTATGCGGCGCATACAATTTAAAATTGTATGTAAAATCGTATAAAGTTTTGTAATTAATTTTAAATTATTTGAGACGTAAAAGTTTGTCATCTCAAAAGCCAAAACTTAATTTTCATTTGAGCAATATAACGACAGTTAATAAAGCATTACTCTTTACAACCAGGCGCACAGTATGCGTTGTAGCTAACGAATGCATTCTTTCGATAGCGGTCATTAACCCATGTAGCAGATTTTCATGTGTGAACAGGCAGGCGTTCTGACTTGCGCTCCCACTCCCTACTTTAGTACACTGTGAATAGCTGTAACACTATGCTTTACTGTTTCTGACTAAACCTTAGCCCTGACGTGTACCGACTGCTTCGTTTAATGTTCGCGTCTTTCCGTAAATATTCGTACAGGTTGACTGCATTGTCAGCTGGCAACCTGACACCTTCCTTCGCGCCAAACTATGACGCATACAACTGAATTTATATTTATGTTTGTATTGTTTAAAAATGCTTACCTTGTTTGACAGTTAGAGCCTTTTTACACGAGGAAGACTTGTGCGGCACTTGTCTGTGGCACACGTCTGGTAGGGAGAAAAATCCCATTAAAGTATATGGGAGCTTTTCACACGAAGGTGCGAATAAGTCCCCAAGAGGGAGAGGTCTGCTGCTTCGTTCTCTCCCCAACAGTTCAATTCAACTCGCCGGGGCAGGCCAGTTACTAGTTAACAAGTGTAAAAACGTGGAACCTTTTCACACGAAGCAGACGTCTGCTTCTTTGAAATGGAAAAAGTTATTAATACGTTTGATGTTGAAACATTCATTGAAGAAATCTAAAATCAACTTGCAATATGGGACTGTTCATCAGAGATTATAGCAACAAAATACGAAAACAACAGTCCTGGAATGAGATATTTTCAATAGCGTACAAAGATTATGGGAAATGCCGAGAGAAAAGAAAATTTCAGTAGGTAAGTAAATAGTCACTGCTGTTATTAATTTTATTTATTTATGCCTACAGCATTTACATTTTTAATTATTAAACATACAAAAATTCTAGTTATGGTTACATGATTACTAAAGATGGTTATGTCTTACAATACATAATTCAATAAACGAACATAGAAAGCAAAGACATTATATTACTAAATATCACTATTACTTTAACGACTCGGAACACTAGGTTTTTTATAAGTAAAAGCAAAAAGTTTTATCTTACAGCCTTAACCGGTTTTCTCCTTTAAAAGGCTTCTTCAGAGGCTGCTGCAGGTAGCGCTATCCGTCTTTTTGTGGGTGAGGAAATCGAGTTTCGAAAGATCGATACTGTGTGTGTGTGGGTGAGATATTTTCGAATAATGCGTGCGATTTGAATTGTGTCTGTTCATTTAGGATGTCGTTTTTATTTGTTTTTGTGTGTTTTTATATTTCCAATTGTTCTAGAGTGTCTAGTTTTCGGCCTTTTGTGTGTACGTGTAGAATGTTCATGTTATTATCGATGTTTTTATAAACTTATATGTGGTTTGCTTCAATGAGGTGGTTTGCAAAGGTGGATTCTGTAGTGGAATGGAGTGCCTTCGTGTGATCGATGTATCTCTGTTTGAAGCTACGTCCTGTCTGGCCTACGTAGAATTTAATGCAATTTGAGCAATTTAGCTTGTAAATACCGGGTAGATCGAATTTGTTTTGTGCTTTGTGTGTGTGTTTTGATAGTGTGTGTTCTGTTTTGTTAGTAGTTTTGTAAGCGATTCTGTATCCTGCTTTTACAGGATATACTTACATTGGCATACATTTTTGTTTTAACAGAACTGTATCCAGCCTAGACAATGAGCAAGAAGATGAGGATTTAGACGCATCTCAGTCGGAGAATGTGGTGAGCGAAAATGTCCACATAATTAAAACTTCAGGATCAAAGAATAGGAAAATACGTGAAGCTGATCATATGGGCGAACTGTGTGACGTCCTAAAGGTAAGTCTCACACAAAGAAGAAATCTAGAAACAGACGTCCTGGACGACAACAAACATTTCCTGTTGTCACTTCTTCCATCGATGAAATCGGTACCAAAGGAAATGAAATTACAGATGCGAGCCGATGTTCTTCAGTTGGTAGCCAGGTACTGCAATGCAAGTTCCGGCTCTCCCAAACCACCTTTTCCTTCTTTACACCGCCTCAAGTATCCGCCATCTTATCCTAATTCTTATCCTCATCGGCCCAACAATTCTGGTCATCATTCTAAGTATCAACAATACCCTCAACAGTCAATTTCTTTCCCTCAACAATCAATTCCGTTCCATCAACAGTACCCCCCCCGTTTACTCTATTACCCTCATCCAGTAATACTTTACCCACATTAAAATCAAATCATTTCAAGAATCCAGCCACTCCAACAGTTATTCCATATAATTCAGCTCTGTCTGACTCCCCCATGTCTAATACAGATATAGATACATCTACTATGATAGACTTAGAAATAAATTAATATGATAGACTATGAAATAAATTAAAATAAGATTAATGTATAGTAGTAAGTATTGTGTAGTGGCTATTGTAAATAGTAAGTGACTACTGTAAGGTGTTTATTGTTTAGTGTTATTGCTATTTGTAGTTCCAGTTTTGTGCTATTAATTATACTCAAAAAGAAATTTTTTAATTAATTGCATATTAATATTTTTTATTAACATTAATATTGTCATTAACTGTAATTGTATTTCATTATTTATTGCTTTATAATAAATAGTGACTATTGTAAGTAGTCTATTGTAGGTCTATTGTGACTACTGTAAATAGTAACTAACCATTGTTAAGTTATTTATTTCTTAGGTATTGCTATTTGTAATTGTATTGGTATTAACCATAGTATTTCACTATTAGAAAGACAAATGGAAAAAAAACAATCTGTATTGTAAACATAAAGGGTATACATTTTTTTATTAGGTCTACTTACCTTAATGTAACTGCTAACTTTTCAACTGTTCCAACGGAATTCCTCATGTTGGTGTTCTGTTTTTGAATTTTATTCTCCAACAAACTATGCAGTTCATCGAAAGAAGCAATCGACATACGAAAATAATTAAAAAACTTTTCACTGCCTTTTCTCAGTTTGTGATACAAAACTGCAAAACTACCAGTGGTAAGTCTGTCGCTTATTAGTGGGTGAATCCACATTTTCCTGTTCATTCGTTTCTTCTTTTTCTTATTTTCAATTAATGCTAGAGCCAATATTGTAACTGCTTCTTCGGGTTTAATCATAATTTTGAATTACTGTATAAAAAAAGCAACTTAAAAAAATATACTGAACGAGAGTGTTTACTCTTCGCTGACTAAAAAGAGACTAGACCGTTTGGTGCCAGGTAAAAGACAGGCACAGTGTGTCGAGTGCAAGCTCGCGTGAGATTACAGTGAAAGACGTCTGCCGTAGACACGTGTCGCAGACTGGTTTACCTGTACGAAAGGGCCCTTACACTCGCAGCTGATATGCTCCGGTTACGTAAGACTTTACACACTTCGTAAGCAGCTGATCCAGGATGAATCGAATTGTTCACATACGCGCGAAAATCATTGGAACGATAACACTCGATAATTATTTACAAAAAACTACACTATTAAATACATAGTCCTATATTCACATCAAATACACACGCGCTGAATATTTAATAAATTCATGAATAACGTATAAATGACTCTTCAACTATAAAACTTAAAAATTATTAAAAATCTCTAACTTTATAACAATCACTTTTTTGCAGCAGCGAGAGAGCAGTGTTCTGTACGTCGGTTTCATTGGGCTTTACCATAACAGTACTGTGTATTACTTACCTTTTTTTGGTGGAATGAAGTCTCCTCTGTGGCACGATATTTCTTTTCTGAGAAGTCGAACAGCTGGGGATATCTTGACTGCAACGCGAGAGCGAATTGCACTTAATGTAGCTTTTAAAGTAGCAGTTTGTCGTTTAATCACTTCAAGTTCTTCTAATGTGGTTACACTGTTAACTAATTCAATTAAATCGCCTTTGAGTGCTTCTTTTTGAGTGTCCATAGATGTCAAAAAACTTTCTCTTCTGCTGACTTGCGATACAATTTTTTGTTTTTCATTCGTATCAATTTCGTTCTCCGTATGCACAAACAATTGATCGTCACTATCGTCTTCGTTACTATTAACATTCGACTCCAAACTACGCCCAGCTTTGTTAATCCTGCAGACAGCATGAATATATTTACACATATTCCAATTAATGCATGAATCTACACACGTGCATGAATATTTATGTAGGCCTATATCTACACACATCACAGTCTACACAGATCAAATTGGATTTGCACTGCACCTCATTTTCATGTACTAAGTACACCTCTTTCATGCCAGAAGACGATGGTACTTTCCACCCGCTCCCTGTTTCTTCTCTGATAATTAGGTTAGTGTCGACCAGTGGCGGCCGTAGGGGCAGTGACACGGTGACATGTCACTCCCCAGTGGCATGAAAATAAAATGAGAATAGTTATTTATTGTTAAAATATGTATAACAATGTTTAAAAAAGTAAACGAGCGGAGTAAATTTCAATAACAACCTCACTAACGCAACGGCTCACTTTCGAGTGACAGCCACAGTGTCACACGCTGTGGGTTAAGCTGCAGCATTGGTTTCAATGTGGAGTGCGCGCGCATCCTTGGCGTTCGTATAGGAGGGAGTAAGCGGAACACAGGTATTCCATGTGACACGCTAGGCTTGTCACCCAGCCAGCGTTGCTCAGTTGAGAGTGGCTTTCCTCGTGGTGTATAGTACGTAATACGATTTTCTAAGTGTTGCATAATGAATTCGGTAGGCGCTCTCCTCAGGACTCCATTTTCTACACTATCATACGATGATAAATTGAAAGTGAAGCAGTTAGGTAGGCCCGTCCCAAAATTAAACATAGTGTACAAACAGCAAAGTACCAAAGTTGATAGGTGGCGGAAATTTAACCCTGAAGTGTATAAAAAAAACAAATGGTTATGTGGCTGTGACGAGAAAAATGCGTTTTTCTGTTTTCCGTGTGTACTTTTTCGCGGAGACTGTTCCTGGTCAAAGGACGGTGTTACGGATCTTATTCGTCTCAATGACAAAATTAAAAACCATGAAAAATCAAAGGAACATATGAATGCTGTAATGAGTTTATCTATGTTGGGGAAAATAAATATACAAACTCAATTAAGTTCGCACTATCAACAGTCAATTGAGAAACATAATGAGAAAGTAAATAAAAACAGGTATATCCTTAATTTAGTTATCAATTGTATTATTATTATTTGTATTTAAATAATTGTAGGTCTATTATTTAATTATTATTATTATTATTATTATTGTCACTACCAGTCAAATTGTCACCGGCCGCCACTGGTGTCGTCTACTTCTGTGACGGACTTATGTCTTTTTCTAATGTTTCAACTTTGTAGTTAATTTGCCTTTGCTTAAGACAATAAGTCTATCAAACAACTTATCGCGGACGAAAGACATTAGAGCAATTATCGCTTTGTCCAAACGTTTTACATTTTTGCTGTGTAAATATAGACTACATATTTATGGTGCATTCTTTCGATATGCATGTTGGTGTTCAGACCTCCTTCAAGTCGATGACAGTAGGCCCAAGACTGAATATTTTTTGAATACGTTTTAGCAAAATAAGTGCCGAATTCAGAAGTGTCTGGATCATCAAGTAGGCCTAGTCGCCTAATTGCTTCAGGCAGAATTCTTTCGAATGCAGAAGACTCTCTCTCCTGCATTAATGTCCTGACTATTCTATAAACGTCACCCTGCTTCCCTTTGCCTTTTACATTGGAACTAATATTCCTTCTCCAAGCCCTGTCAACGTGCCAAGTGCAGTACAGTCTCATTGCCGGAGCTTGCATTGTTGATATCCAC